>JAINDJ010000164.1:0-51685 GCA_019845555.1 Aristolochia fimbriata | reverse complement strand
TCGCTCACGCTAAAGTGAGTTTGGCAATGAACGAGCAATGAACGGTCGCTCGTCGCTAAAGTGAGTTAGCAATGAACGGTCGCTCGTCGCTAAAGTGAGTTAGCAATGAACGGTCGCTCGTCGCTAAAGTGAGTTAGCAATGAACGGTCGCTCGTCGCTAAAGTGAGTTCTGAAGGTCGAGTTAGCAATGAACGGTCGCTCGTCGGTCGTCGCCGGTGAAAGTTAGCAATGAACGGTCGCTCGTCGCTAAAGTGAGTTAGCAATGAACGGTCGCTCGTCGCTAAAGTGAGTTAGCAATGAACGGTCGCTCGCCGCTAAAGTGAGTTAGCAATGAACGGTCGCTCGTCGCTAAAGTGAGTTCGCAATGAACGGTCGCTCGTCGCTAAAGTGAGTTAGCAATGAACGGTCGCTCGTCGCTAAAGTGAGTTAGCAATGAACGGTCGCTCGTCGCTAAAGTGAGTTACGCAATGAACGGTCGCTCGCCGCTAAAGTGAGTTAGCAATGAACGGTCGCTCGCCGCTAAAGTGAGTTTGGCAATGAACGGTCGCTCGTCGCTAAAGTGAGTTCGCAATGAACGGTCGCTCGTCGCTAAAGTGAGTTAGCAATGAACGGTCGCTCGTCGCTAAAGTGAGTTAGCAATGAACGGTCGCTCGTCGCTAAAGTGAGTTCGCAATGAACGGTCGCTCGTCGCTAAAGTGAGTTCGCAATGAACGGTCGCTCGTCGCTAAAGTGAGTTAGCAATGAACGGTCGCTCGTCGCTAAAGTGAGTTAGCAATGAACGGTCGCTCGTCGCTAAAGTGAGTTAGCAATGAACGGTCGCTCGTCGCTAAAGTGAGTTAGCAATGAACGGTCGCTCGTCGCTAAAGTGAGTTAGCAATGAACGGTCGCTCGTCGCTAAAGTGAGTTAGCAATGAACGTCGCTCGTCGCTAAAGTGAGTTTGCAATGAACGGTCGCTCGCGCTAAAGTGAGTTCGCAATGAACGGTCGCTCGTCGCTAAAGTGAGTTTGCAATGAACGGTCGCTCGTCGCTAAAGTGAGTTAGCAATGAACGGTCGCTCGCCGCTAAAGTGAGTTGAACGCAATGAACGGTCGCTCGAACGCTAAAGTGAGTTAGCAATGAACGGTCGCTCGTCGCTAAAGTGAGTTAGCAATGAACGGTCGCTCGTCGCTAAAGTGAGTTAGCAATGAACGGTCGCTCGCCGCTAAAGTGAGTTAGCAATGAACGGTCGCTCGTCGCTAAAGTGAGTTAGCAATGAACGGTCGCTCGTCGCTAAAGTGAGTTAGCAATGAACGGTCGCTCGTCGCTAAAGTGAGTTAGCAATGAACGGTCGCTCGTCGCTAAAGTGAGTTTGCAATGAACGGTCGCTCGTCGCTAAAGTGAGTTAGCAATGAACGGTCGCTCGTCGCTAAAGTGAGTTAGCAATGAACGGTCGCTCGTCGCTAAAGTGAGTTAGCAATGAACGGTCGCTCGTCGCTAAAGTGAGTTAGCAATGAACGGTCGCTCGCTCGCTAAAGTGAGTTAGCAATGAACGGTCGCTCGTCGCTAAAGTGAGTTAGCAATGAACGGTCGCTCGTCGCTAAAGTGAGTTAGCAATGAACGGTCGCTCGTCGCTAAAGTGAGTTAGCAATGAACGGTCGCTCGCAAATGAACGGTCGCTCGTCGCTAAAGTGAGTTAGCAATGAACGGTCGCTCGTCGCTAAAGTGAGTTTGGCAATGAACGGTCGCTCGTCGCTAAAGTGAGTTAGCAATGAACGGTCGCTCGTCGCTAAAGTGAGTTAGCAATGAACGGTCGCTCGTCGCTAAAGTGAGTTAGCAATGAACGGTCGCTCGTCGCTAAAAAGTGAGTTAGCAATGAACGGTCGCTCGTCGCTAAAGTGAGTTAGCAATGAACGGTCGCTCGTCGCTAAAGTGAGTTAGCAATGAACGGTCGCTCGTCGCTAAAGTGAGTTCGCAATGAACGGTCGCTCGTCGCTAAAGTGAGTTAGCAATGAACGGTCGCTCGTCGCTAAAGTGAGTTAGCAATGAACGGTCGCTCGTCGCTAAAGTGAGTTAGCAATGAACGGTCGCTCGTCGCTAAAGTGAGTTCGCAATGAACGGTCGCTCGTCGCTAAAGTGAGTTAGCAATGAACGGTCGCTCGTCGCTAAAGTGAGTTTGCAATGAACGGTCGCTCGTCGCTAAAGTGAGTTAGCAATGAACGGTCGCTCGTCGCTAAAGTGAGTTAGCAATGAACGGTCGCTCGTCGCTAAAGTGAGTTTGCAATGAACGGTCGCTCGTCGCTAAAGTGAGTTAGCAATGAACGGTCGCTCGTCGCTAAAGTGAGTTAGCAATGAACGGTCGCTCGTCGCTAAAGTGAGTTAGCAATGAACGGTCGCTCGTCGCTAAAGTGAGTTAGCAATGAACGGTCGCTCGTCGCTAAAGTGAGTTAAGCAATGAACGGTCGCTCGTCGCTAAAGTGAGTTTGCAATGAACGGTCGAACTCGCTCGCTAAAGTGAGTTAGCAATGAACGGTCGCTCGTCGCTAAAGTGAGTTAGCAATGAACGGTCGCTCGTCGCTAAAGTGAGTTAGCAATGAACGGTCGCTCGTCGTCGCTAAAGTGAGTTAGCAATGAACGGTCGCTCGTCGCTAAAGTGAGTTAGCAATGAAATGAACGGTCGCTCGTCGAACGGTCGCTAAAGTGAGTTAGCAATGAACGGTCGCTCGTCGCTAAAGTGAGTTAGCAATGAACGGTCGCTCGTCGCTAAAGTGAGTTAGCAATGAACGGTCGCTCGTCGCTAAAGTGAGTTAGCAATGAACGGTCGCTCGTCGCTAAAGTGAGTTAGCAATGAACGGTCGCTCGTCGCTAAAGTGAGTTAGCAATGAACGGTCGCTCGTCGCTAAAGTGAGTTAGCAATGAACGGTCGCTCGTCGCTAAAGTGAGTTAGCAATGAACGGTCGCTCGTCGCTAAAGTGAGTTCGCAATGAACGGTCGCTCGTCGCTAAAGTGAGTTCGCAATGAACGGTCGCTCGTCGCTAAAGTGAGTTAGCAATGAACGGTCGCTCGTCGCTAAAGTGAGTTAGCAATGAACGGTCGCTCGTCGCTAAAGTGAGTTAGCAATGAACGGTCGCTCGTCGCTAAAGTGAGTTAGCAATGAACGGTCGCTCGTCGCTAAAGTGAGTTAGCAATGAACGGTCGCTCGTCGCTAAAGTGAGTTAGCAATGAACGGTCGCTCGTCGCTAAAGTGAGTTAGCAATGAACGGTCGCTCGTCGCTAAAGTGAGTTAGCAATGAACGGTCGCTCGTCGCTAAAGTGAGTTAGCAATGAACGGTCGCTCGTCGCTAAAGTGAGTTAGCAAATGAACGGTCGCTCGTCGCTAAAGTGAGTTAGCAATGAACGGTCGCTCGTCGCTAAAGTGAGTTAGCAATGAACGGTCGCTCGTCGCTAAAGTGAGTTTGGCAATGAACGGTCGCTCGTCGCTAAAGTGAGTTAGCAATGAACGGTCGTTCGTCGCTAAAGTGAGTTCGCAATGAACGGTCGTTCGTCGCTAAAGTGAGTTAGCAATGAACGGTCGTTCGTCGCTAAAGTGAGTTAGCAATGAACGGTTGTTCGTCGTTAAAGTGATTTAGCAATGAACGGTCGTTCGTCACTAAAGTGAGTTTGCAATGAACGGTCGCTCGTCGCTAAAGTGAGTTAGCAATGAACGGTCGCTCGTCGCTAAAGTGAGTTAGCAATGAACGGTCGCTCGTCGCTAAAGTGAGTTCGCAAATGAACGGTCGCTCGTCGCTAAAGTGAGTTAGCAATGAACGGTCGCTCGTCGCTAAAGTGAGTTAGCAATGAACGGTCGCTCGTCGCTAAAGTGAGTTAGCAATGAACGGTCGCTCGTCGCTAAAGTGAGTTAGCAAATGAACGGTCGCTCGCTCGTCGCTAAAGTGAGTTAGCAATGAACGGTCGCTCGTCGCTAAAGTGAGTTAGCAATGAACGGTCGCTCGTCGCTAAAGTGAGTTCGCAATGAACGGTCGCTCGTCGCTAAAGTGAGTTAGCAATGAACGGTCGCTCGTCGCTAAAGTGAGTTAGCAATGAACGGTCGCTCGTCGCTAAAGTGAGTTAGCAATGAACGGTCGCTCGTCGCTAAAGTGAGTTAGCAATGAACGGTCGCTCGTCGCTAAAGTGAGTTCGCAATGAACGGTCGCTCGTCGCTAAAGTGAGTTAGCAATGAACGGTCGCTCGTCGCTAAAGTGAGTTAGCAATGAACGGTCGCTCGTCGCTAAAGTGAGTTAGCAATGAACGGTCGCTCGTCGCTAAAGTGAGTTAGCAATGAACGGTCGCTCGTCGCTAAAGTGAGTTAGCAATGAACGGTCGCTCGTCGCTAAAGTGAGTTAGCAATGAACGGTCGCTCGTCGCTAAAGTGAGTTCGCAATGAACGGTCGCTCGTCGCTAAAGTGAGTTAGCAATGAACGGTCGCTCGTCGCTAAAGTGAGTTAGCAATGAACGGTCGCTCGTCGCTAAAGTGAGTTAGCAATGAACGGTCGCTCGTCGCTAAAGTGAGTTAGCAATGAACGGTCGCTCGTCGCTAAAGTGAGTTAGCAATGAACGGTCGCTCGTCGCTAAAGTGAGTTAGCAATGAACGGTCGCTCGTCGCTAAAGTGAGTTAGCAATGAACGGTCGCTCGCGCTAAAGTGAGTTTGCAAATGAACGGTCGCTCGTCGCTAAAGTGAGTTAGCAAATGAACGGTCGCTCGTCGCTAAAGTGAGTTAGCAATGAACGGTCGCTCGTCGCTAAAGTGAGTTAGCAATGAACGGTCGCTCGTCGCTAAAGTGAGTTAGCAATGAACGGTCGCTCGTCGCTAAAGTGAGTTAGCAATGAACGGTCGCTCGTCGCTAAAGTGAGTTAGCAATGAACGGTCGCTCGTCGCTAAAGTGAGTTAGCAATGAACGGTCGCTCGTCGTCGCTAAAGTGAGTTAACAATGAACGGTCGCTCGTCGCTAAAGTGAGTTAGCAATGAACGGTCGCTCGTCGCTAAAGTGAGTTTGCAATGAACGGTCGCTCGTCGCTAAAGTGAGTTAGCAATGAACGGTCGCTCGTCGCTAAAGTGAGTTAGCAATGAACGGTCGCTCGTCGCTAAAGTGAGTTAGCAATGAACGGTCGCTCGTCGCTAAAGTGAGTTAGCAAATGAACGGTCGCTCGTCGCTAAAGTGAGTTAGCAATGAACGGTCGCTCGTCGCTAAAGTGAGTTAGCAATGAACGGTCGCTCGTCGCTAAAGTGAGTTAGCAATGAACGGTCGCTCGTCGCTAAAGTGAGTTAGCAATGAACGGTCGCTCGTCGCTAAAGTGAGTTAGCAATGAACGGTCGCTCGTCGCTAAAGTGAGTTAGCAATGAACGGTCGCTCGCGCGCTGAGTGAGTTAGCAATGAACGGTCGCTCGTCGCTAAAGTGAGTTAGCAATGAACGGTCGCTCGTCGCTAAAGTGAGTTAGCAATGAACGGTCGCTCGTCGCTAAAGTGAGTTAGCAATGAACGGTCGCTCGTCGCTAAAGTGAGTTAGCAATGAACGGTCGCTCGTCGCTAAAGTGAGTTAGCAATGAACGGTCGCTCGTCGCTAAAGTGAGTTAGCAATGAACGGTCGCTCGTCGCTAAAGTGAGTTAGCAATGAACGGTCGCTCGTCGCTAAAGTGAGTTAGCAATGAACGGTCGCTCGTCGCTAAAGTGAGTTAGCAATGAACGGTCGCTCGTCGCTAAAGTGAGTTAGCAATGAACGGTCGCTCGTCGCTAAAGTGAGTTAGCAATGAACGGTCGCTCGTCGCTAAAGTGAGTTAGCAATGAACGGTCGCTCGTCGCTAAAGTGAGTTAGCAATGAACGGTCGCTCGTCGCTAAAGTGAGTTTGCAATGAACGGTCGCTCGTCGCTAAAGTGAGTTAGCAATGAACGGTCGCTCGTCGCTAAAGTGAGTTAGCAATGAACGGTCGCTCGTCGCTAAAGTGAGTTAGCAATGAACGGTCGCTCGTCGCTAAAGTGAGTTAGCAATGAACGGTCGCTCGTCGCTAAAGTGAGTTAGCAATGAACGGTCGCTCGCTAAAGTCGCTAAAGTGAGTTTAGCAATGAACGGTCGCTCGTCGCTAAAGTGAGTTAGCAATGAACGGTCGCTCGCCGCTAAAGTGAGTTAGCAATGAACGGTCGCTCGTCGCTAAAGTGAGTTAGCAATGAACGGTCGCTCGTCGCTAAAGTGAGTTAGCAATGAACGGTCGCTCGTCGCTAAAGTGAGTTAGCAATGAACGGTCGCTCGTCGCTAAAGTGAGTTAGCAATGAACGGTCGCTCGTCGCTAAAGTGAGTTAGCAATGAACGGTCGCTCGTCGCTAAAGTGAGTTAGCAATGAACGGTCGCTCGTCGCTAAAGTGAGTTAGCAATGAACGGTCGCTCGTCGCTAAAGTGAGTTAGCAATGAACGGTCGCTCGTCGCTAAAGTGAGTTAGCAAATGAACGGTCGCTCGTCGCTAAAGTGAGTTAGCAATGAACGGTCGCTCGTCGCTAAAGTGAGTTAGCAATGAACGGTCGCTCGTCGCTAAAGTGAGTTAGCAATGAACGGTCGTCGCTCGTCGCTAAAGTGAGTTAGCAATGAACGGTCGCTCGTCGCTAAAGTGAGTTAGCAATGAACGGTCGCTCGTCGCTAAAGTGAGTTCGCAATGAACGGTCGCTCGTCGCTAAAGTGAGTTAGCAATGAACGGTCGCTCGTCGCTAAAGTGAGTTAGCAATGAACGGTCGCTCGTCGCTAAAGTGAGTTAGCAATGAACGGTCGCTCGTCGCTAAAGTGAGTTAATGCAATGAACGGTCGCTCGTCGCTAAAGTGAGTTAGCAATGAACGGTCGCTCGTCGCTAAAGTGAGTTAGCAATGAACGGTCGCTCGTCGCTAAAGTGAGTTTGCAATGAACGGTCGCTCGTCGCTAAAGTGAGTTAGCAATGAACGGTCGCTCGTCGCTAAAGTGAGTTAGCAAATGAACGGTCGCTCGTCGCTAAAGTGAGTTAGCAAATGAACGGTCGCTCGTCGCTAAAGTGAGTTAGCAATGAACGGTCGCTCGTCGCTAAAGTGAGTTAGCAATGAACGGTCGCTCGTCGCTAAAGTGAGTTCGCAATGAACGGTCGCTCGTCGCTAAAGTGAGTTAGCAATGAACGGTCGCTCGTCGCTAAAGTGAGTTAGCAATGAACGGTCGCTCGTCGCTAAAGTGAGTTAGCAATGAACGGTCGCTCGTCGCTAAAGTGAGTTAGCAATGAACGGTCGCTCGTCGCTAAAGTGAGTTAGCAATGAACGGTCGCTCGTCGCTAAAGTGAGTTCGCAAATGAACGGTCGCTCGTCGCTAAAGTGAGTTTGCAAATGAACGGTCGCTCGTCGCTAAAGTGAGTTAGCAATGAACGGTCGCTCGTCGCTAAAGTGAGTTAGCAATGAACGGTCGCTCGTCGCTAAAGTGAGTTAGCAATGAACGGTCGCTCGTCGCTAAAGTGAGTTAGCAATGAACGGTCGCTCGTCGCTAAAGTGAGTTAGCAATGAACGGTCGCTCGTCGCTAAAGTGAGTTTGCAATGAACGGTCGCTCGTCGCTAAAGTGAGTTAGCAATGAACGGTCGCTCGTCGCTAAAGTGAGTTAGCAATGAACGGTCGCTCGTCGCTAAAGTGAGTTAGCAATGAACGGTCGCTCGTCGCTAAAGTGAGTTAGCAATGAACGGTCGCTCGTCGCTAAAGTGAGTTAGCAATGAACGGTCGCTCGTCGCTAAAGTGAGTTCGCAATGAACGGTCGCTCGTCGCTAAAGTGAGTTAGCAAATGAACGGTCGCTCGTCGCTAAAGTGAGTTAGCAATGAACGGTCGCTCGTCGCTAAAGTGAGTTAGCAATGAACGGTCGCTCGTCGCTAAAGTGAGTTAGCAATGAACGGTCGCTCGTCGCTAAAGTGAGTTAGCAAATGAACGGTCGCTCGTCGCTAAAGTGAGTTAGCAATGAACGGTCGCTCGTCGCTAAAGTGAGTTAGCAATGAACGGTCGCTCGTCGCTAAAGTGAGTTAGCAATGAACGGTCGCTCGTCGCTAAAGTGAGTTAGCAATGAACGGTCGCTCGTCGCTAAAGTGAGTTAGCAATGAACGGTCGCTCGTCGCTAAAGTGAGTTAGCAATGAACGGTCGCTCGTCGCTAAAGTGAGTTAGCAATGAACGGTCGCTCGTCGCTAAAGTGAGTTAGCAATGAACGGTCGCTCGTCGCTAAAGTGAGTTAGCAATGAACGGTCGCTCGTCGCTAAAGTGAGTTAGCAATGAACGGTCGCTCGTCGCTAAAGTGAGTTAGCAATGAACGGTCGCTCGTCGCTAAAGTGAGTTAGCAATGAACGGTCGCTCGTCGCTAAAGTGAGTTAGCAATGAACGGTCGCTCGTCGCTAAAGTGAGTTCGCAAATGAACGGTCGCTCGTCGCTAAAGTGAGTTAGCAATGAACGGTCGCTCGTCGCTAAAGTGAGTTAGCAATGAACGGTCGCTCGTCGCTAAAGTGAGTTTGCAATGAACGGTCGCTCGTCGCTAAAGTGAGTTTGCAATGAACGGTCGCTCGTCGCTAAAGTGAGTTAGCAATGAACGGTCGCTCGTCGCTAAAAGTGAGTTAGCAATGAACGGTCGCTCGTCGCTAAAGTGAGTTAGCAATGAACGGTCGCTCGTCGCTAAAGTGAGTTAGCAATGAACGGTCGCTCGTCGCTAAAGTGAGTTAGCAATGAACGGTCGCTCGTCGCTAAAGTGAGTTAGCAATGAACGGTCGCTCGTCGCTAAAGTGAGTTAGCAATGAACGGTCGCTCGTCGCTAAAGTGAGTTAGCAATGAACGGTCGCTCGCGCTAAAGTGAGTTAGCAATGAACGGTCGCTCGTCGCTAAAGTGAGTTAGCAATGAACGGTCGCTCGTCGCTAAAGTGAGTTAGCAATGAACGGTCGCTCGTCGCTAAAGTGAGTTAGCAATGAACGGTCGCTCGTCGCTAAAGTGAGTTAGCAATGAACGGTCGCTCGTCGCTAAAGTGAGTTAGCAATGAACGGTCGCTCGTCGCTAAAGTGAGTTAGCAATGAACGGTCGCTCGTCGCTAAAGTGAGTTTGCAATGAACGGTCGCTCGTCGCTAAAGTGAGTTAGCAATGAACGGTCGCTCGTCGCTAAAGTGAGTTAGCAATGAACGGTCGCTCGTCGCTAAAGTGAGTTAGCAAATGAACGGTCGCTCGTCGCTAAAGTGAGTTAGCAATGAACGGTCGCTCGTCGCTAAAGTGAGTTAGCAATGAACGGTCGCTCGTCGCTAAAGTGAGTTAGCAATGAACGGTCGCTCGTCGCTAAAGTGAGTTAGCAATGAACGGTCGCTCGTCGCTAAAGTGAGTTAGCAATGAACGGTCGTCGTCGCTAAAAGTGAGTTAGCAATGAACGGTCGCTCGTCGCTAAAGTGAGTTAGCAATGAACGGTCGCTCGTCGCTAAAGTGAGTTAGCAATGAACGGTCGCTCGTCCGCTAAAGTGAGTTAGCAATGAACGGTCGCTCGTCGCTAAAGTGAGTTAGCAATGAACGGTCGCTCGTCGCTAAAGTGAAAAATGAACGGTCGCTCGTCGCTAAAGTGAGTTAGCAATGAACGGTCGCTCGTCGCTAAAGTGAGTTAGCAAATGAACGGTCGCTCGTCGCTAAAGTGAGTTAGCAATGAACGGTCGCTCGTCGCTAAAGTGAGTTAGCAATGAACGGTCGCTCGTCGCTAAAGTGAGTTAGCAATGAACGGTCGCTCGTCGCTAAAGTGAGTTAGCAATGAACGGTCGCTCGTCGCTAAAGTGAGTTAGCAATGAACGGTCGCTCGTCGCTAAAGTGAGTTAGCAATGAACGGTCGCTCGTCGCTAAAGTGAGTTAGCAATGAACGGTCGCTCGCCGCTAAAGTGAGTTAGCAATGAACGGTCGCTCGTCGCTAAAGTGAAGTTAGCAATGAACGGTCGCTCGTCGCTAAAGTGAGTTAGCAATGAACGGTCGCTCGTCGCTAAAATGAACGGTCGAGTTAGCAATGAACGGTCGCTCGTCCGCTAAAGTGAGTTAGCAATGAACGGTCGCTCGTCGCTAAAGTGAGTTAGCAATGAACGGTCGCTCGTCGCTAAAGTGAGTTAGCAATGAACGGTCGCTCGTCGCTAAAGTGAGTTTGCAATGAACGGTCGCTCGTCGCTAAAGTGAGTTAGCAATGAACGGTCGCTCGTCGCTAAAGTGAGTTTGCAAATGAACGGTCGCTCGTCGCTAAAGTGAGTTAGCAATGAACGAACGCTCGCTCGTCGCAAAGTGAGTTAGCAATGAACGGTCGCTCGTCGCTAAAGTGAGTTAGCAATGAACGGTCGCTCGTCGCTAAAGTGAGTTAGCAATGAACGGGTCGCTCGTCGTTCTAAAGTGAGTTAGCAATGAACGGTCGCTCGTCGCCAAAGTGAGTTAGCAATGAACGGTCGCTCGTCGCTAAAGTGAGTTAGCAATGAACGGTCGCTCGCCGCAAAGTGAGTTAGCAAATGAACGGTCGCTCGTCGCTAAAGTGAGTTAGCAATGAACGGTCGCTCGTCAGTGAGTTAACAAATGAACCAGTCGCTCATCGCTAAAGTGCGGAAGTTAGCAATGAGAACGGTGTTTTGAGTTAGCAACGAACAGTCTCCATCATAGCCTGAAATGACGGTCGCTTGTCGCGTTTTAGCGAGAGTGCGCAAATGAAATCGGTCGCTCTGCGCGGATCAGCAAACGAACTGCCCAGCTCAGCGGAGCGAATGTAAGAATGGTCGTTCGTCAGCGAAAAGCGCGGATCGCGAATGAACGGTCGCTCGGCTCCTTGTAAAGTGGTTAGCAAACAAACCGTCGCTCATTAAAGTGAGTTCGGCAATGAACGGTCGCTCGTCGCTAAAGTGAGTTATCAATGAACGGTCGCTCATCGCAAAGAACGAGTTGCCGCAATGAACGTCGCTCGTCGATAAAGTGAGTTCATCGAGGCAATGAATGAACGGTCGCGTCGTCGCCAGCGAGTTAACAATGAACCGCCGTTTGTCCGCAAACTGAGTTCGCAATGAACGGTCGCTCGCCGCTAAAGTGAGAGTGCGCAATGAACGGTCGCTCGTCGCTAAAGTGAGTTCGAATGAACGGTCGCTCGTCGCTAAAGTGAGTTCGCAATGAACGGTCGCTCGTCGCTAAAGTGAGTTGCAATGAACGGTCGCTCGTTCGCCAGCGAAAGTGATTTGGCAATGAACGGTCGCTCGTCGCAAAAAGTGAGTTCGCAATGAACGGTCGTCGTCGCTAAAGTGAGTTCGCAATGAACGGTCGCTCGTCGCTAAAGTGAGTTGGCAATGAACGGTCGCTCGTCGCTAAAGTGAGTTGGCAATGAACGGTCGCTCGTCGCTAAAGTGAGTTCGCAAATGAACGGTCGCTCACTGTCGCTAAAAGTGAGTTCGCAATGAACGGTCGCTCGTCGCTAAAGTGAGTTAGCAATGAACGGTCGCTCGTCGCTAAAGTGAGTTACCAATGAACGGTCGCTCGTCGCTAAAGTGAGTTCGCAATGAACGGTCGCTCGTCGCTAAAGAGAGTTCGCAATGAACGGTCGCTCGTCGCCAAAGTGAGTTTGCAATGAACGGTCGTTCGCCGCTAAAGTGAGTTGGCAATGAACGGTCGCTCGCGCTAAAGTGAGTTGGCAATGAACGGTCGCTCGTCGCTAAAGTGAGTTCGCAATGAACGGTCGCTCGTCGCTAAAGTGAGTTAGCAAATGAACGGTCGCTCGTCGCTAAAGTGAGTTCGCGAATGAACGGTCGTCGTCGCTAAAGTGAGTTTGGCAATGAACGGTCGCTCGTCGCTAAAGTGAGTTCGCAATGAACGGTCGCTCGCTCGCTAAAGTGAGTTTGCAATGAACGGTCGCTCGTCGCTAAAGTGAGTTCTTGAATGAACGGTCGCTCGTCGCTAAAGTGAGTTTGCAATGAACGGTCGCTCGTCGCTAAAGTGAGTTCGCAATGAACGGTCGCTCGTCAGCAAAGTGAGTTAGCAATGAACGGTCGCTCGTCGCTAAAGTGAGTTTCGCAATGAACGGTCGCTCGTCGCTAAAGTGAGTTTGCCAATGAACGGTCGCTCGTCGCTAAAGTGAGTTTGGTAATGAACGGTCGCTCGTCGCTAAAGTGAGTTGGCAAATGAACGGTCGCTCGTCGCTAAAGTGAGTTGGCAATGAACGGTCGCTCGTCGCTAAAGTGAGTTAGCAATGAACGGTCGCTCGTCGCTAAAGTGAGTTCGCAATGAACGGTCGCTCGTCGCTAAAGTGAGTTAGCAATGAACGGTCGCTCGTCGCTAAAGTGAGTTAGCAATGAACGGTCGCTCGTCGCTAAAGTGAGTTCGCAATGAACGGTCGCTCGCTCGTCGAACGGTTGCGACGCTTAAAGTGAGTTCGCAATGAACGGTCGCTCGTCGCTAAAGTGAGTTAGAACGGTCGCTCGTCGCAATGAACGGTCGCCGCGCTCGTAAAGTGAGTTCGCAATGAACGGTCGCTCGTCGCTAAAGTGAGTTCGCAATGAACGGTCGCTCGTCGCTAAAGTGATTTGGCAATGAACGGTCGCTCGTCGCTAAAGTGATTTGGCAATGAACGGTCGCTCGTCGCTAAAGTGAGTTTGCAATGAACGGTCGCTCGTCGCTAAAGTGAGTTCAGAATGAACGGTCGCTCGTCGCTAAAGTGAGTTAGCAATGAACGGTCGCTCGTCGCTAAAGTGAGTTAGCAATGAACGGTCGCTCGTCGCTAAAGTGAGTTAGCAATGAACGGTCGTCGTCGCTAAAGTGAGTTGGCAATGAACGGTCGCTCGTCGCTAAAGTGAGTTTGGCAATGAACGGTCGTTCGTCGCTAAAGTGAGTTTAGCAATGAACGGTCGCTCGTCGCTAAAGTGAGTTTGCAATGAACGGTCGTCGTCGCTAAAGTGAGTTAAACAAATGAACGGTCGCTCGTCGCTAAAGTGAGTTCGCCAATGAACGGTCGCTCGTCGCTAAAGTGAGTTTGCAATGAACGGTCGCTCGTCGCTAAAGTGAGTTAGCAATGAACGGTCGCTCGTCGCTAAAGTGAGTTTTCAAATGAACGGTCGCTCGTCGCTAAAGTGAGTTCGCAATGAACGGTCGCTCGTCGCTAAAGTGAGTTCGCAATGAACGGTCGCTCGTCGCTAAAGTGAGTTAGCAATGAACGGTCGCTCGTCGCTAAAGTGAGTTCGCAATGAACGGTCGCTCGTCCGCTAAAGTGAGTTAGCAATGAACGGTCGTTCGTCGCAAAGTGAGTTAGCAATGAACGGTCGCTCGTCGCTAAAGTGAGTTTGCAATGAACGGTCGCTCGTCGCTAAAGTGAGTTAGCAATGAACGGTCGCTCGTCGCTAAAGTGAGTTCGCAAATGAACGGTCGCTCGTCGCTAAAGTGAGTTAGCAATGAACGGTCGCTCGTCGCTAAAGTGAGTTCGCAATGAACGGTCGCTCGTCGCTAAAGTGAGTTCGCAATGAACGGTCGCTCGTCGCTAAAGTGAGTTGGCAATGAACGGTCGCTCGTCGCTAAAGTGAGTTCAGCAATGAACGGTCGCTCGTCGCTAAAGTGAGTTCGCAATGAACGGTCGCTCGTCGCTAAAGTGAGTTAGCAATGAACGGTCGCTCGTCGCTAAAGTGAGTTTGCAATGAACGGTCGCTCGTCGCTAAAGTGAGTTAGCAATGAACGGTCGCTCGTCGCTAAAGTGAGTTTGCAATGAACGGTCGCTCGTCGCTAAAGTGAGTTTGGCAATGAACGGTCGCTCGTCGCTAAAGTGAGTTTCGCAATGAACGGTCGCTCGTCGCTAAAAGTGAGTTCGCAATGAACGGTCGCTCGTCGCTAAAGTGAGTTCGCAATGAACGGTCGCTCGTCGCTAAAGTGAGTTAGCAATGAACGGTCGCTCGTCGCTAAAGTGAGTTAGCAATGAACGGTCGCTCGTCGCTAAAGTGAGTTAACAATGAACGGTCGCTCGTCGCTAAAGTGAGTTCGGCAATGAACGGTCGCTCGTCGCTAAAGTGAGTTAGCAATGAACGGTCGCTCGTCGCTAAAGTGAGTCGTTAGCAATGAACGGTCGCTCGTCGCTAAAGTGAGTTAGCAATGAACGGTCGCTCGTCGCTAAAGTGAGTTTGGCAATGAACGGTCGCTCGTCGCTAAAGTGAGTTAGCAATGAACGGTCGCTCGTCGCTAAAGTGAGTTCGCAATGAACGGTCGCTCGTCGCTAAAGTGAGTTCGCAATGAACGGTCGCTCGTCGCTAAAGTGAGTTGGCAATGAACGGTCGCTCGTCGCTAAAGTGATTTAGCAATGAACGGTCGCTCGTCGCTAAAGTGAGTTAGCAATGAACGGTCGCTCGTCGCTAAAGTGAGTTGGCAATGAACGGTCGCTCGTCGCTAAAGTGAGTTCGCAATGAACGGTCGCTCGTCGCTAAAGTGAGTTCGCAATGAACGGTCGCTCGTCGCTAAAGTGAGTTAGCAATGAACGGTCGCTCGTCGCTAAAGTGAGTTAGCAATGAACGGTCGCTCGTCGCTAAAGTGAGTTCGCAAATGAACGGTCGTCGTCGCTAAAGTGAGTTCGCAATGAACGGTCGCTCGTCGCTAAAGTGAGTTCGCAATGAACGGTCGCTCGTCGCTAAAGTGAGTTTGCAATGAACGGTCGCTCGTCGCTAAAGTGAGTTTGGAGTTGGCATGAACGGTCGCTCGCCGCTAAAGTGAGTTCGCAATGAACGGTCGCTCGTCGCTAAAGTGAGTTTGCAATGAACGGTCGCTCGTCGCTAAAGTGAGTTCGCAATGAACGGTCGCTCGTCGCTAAAGTGAGTTTGCAAATGAACGGTCGCTCGCCGCTAAAGTGAGTTAGCAAATGAACGGTCGCTTCGTCGCTAAAGTGAGTTCGCAATGAACGGTCGCTCGTCGCTAAAGTGAGTTCGGCAATGAACGGTCGCTCGTCGCTAAAGTGAGTTAGCAATGAACGGTCGCTCGTCGCTAAAGTGAGTTTCGCAATGAACGGTCGCTCGTCGCTAAAGTGAGTTTGCAATGAACGGTCGCTCGTCGCTAAAGTGAGTTAGCAATGAACGGTCGCTCGCCGCTAAAGTGAGTTTGCAATGAACGGTCGCTCGTCGCTGAAGTGAGTTAGCAATGAACGGTCGCTCGTCGCTAAAGTGAGTTAGCAATGAACGGTCGCTCGTCGCTAAAGTGAGTTAGCAATGAACGGTCGCTCGTCGCTAAAGTGATTTGGCAAATGAACGGTCGCTCGTCGCTAAAGTGAGTTAGCAATGAACGGTCGCTCGTCGCTAAAGTGAGTTTGGCAATGAACGGTCGCTCGTCGCTAAAGTGAGTTGGCAATGAACGGTCGCTCGTCGCTAAAGTGAGTTGGCAATGAACGGTCGCTCGCCGCTAAAGTGAGTTTGCAATGAACGGTCGCTCGTCGCTAAAGTGAGTTCGCGCAATGAACGGTCGCTCGTCGCTAAAGTGAGTTAGCAATGAACGGTCGCTCGTCGCTAAAGTGAGTTAGCAATGAACGGTCGCTCGTCGCCAAAGTGAGTTCGCAATGAATGGTCGTTCGTCGCTAAAGTGAGTTCGCAATGCTCGGTCGTACGTCGCTAAAGTGAGTTTGGAATGAACGGTCGTTCGTTGCTAAAGTGATTTCGCAATGAACGGTCGTTCGTCGCTAAAGTGAGTTAGCAATGAACGGTCGCTCGTCGCTAAAGTGAGTTAGCAATGAACGGTCGCTCGTCGCTAAAGTGAGTTTGCAATGAACGGTCGCTCGTCGCTAAAGTGAGTTGGCAATGAACGGTCGCTCGTCGCTAAAGTGAGTTAGCAATGAACGGTCGCTCGTCGCTAAAGTGAGTTCGCAATGAACGGTCGCTCGCGCTAAAGTGAGTTAGCAATGAACGGTCGCTCGTCGCTAAAGTGAGTTTGCAATGAACGGTCGCTCGTCGCTAAAGTGAGTTAGCAATGAACGGTCGCTCGTCGCTAAAGTGAGTTTGGCAATGAACGGTCGCTCGTCGCTAAAGTGAGTTCGCAATGAACGGTCGCTCGTCGCTAAAGTGAGTTCGCAATGAACGGTCGCTCGTCGCTAAAGTGAGTTCGGCAATGAACGGTCGCTCGTCGCTAAAGTGAGTTAGCAATGAACGGTCGCTCGTCGCTAAAGTGAGTTCGCAATGAACGGTCGCTCGTCGCTAAAGTGAGTTCGCAAATGAACGGTCGCTCGTCGCTAAAGTGAGTTCGCAAATGAACGGTCGCTCGTCGCTAAAGTGAGTTCGCAATGAACGGTCGCTCGTCGCTAAAGTGAGTTTTGGCAATGAACGGTCGCTCGTCGCTAAAGTGAGTTCGCAATGAACGGTCGCTCGTCGCTAAAGTGAGTTCGCAATGAACGGTCGCTCGTCGCTAAAGTGATTTGAAGCAATGAACGGTCGCTCGCTCGAACAAAGTGAAAGTTAGCAATGAACGGTCGCTCGTCGCTAAAGTGAGTTCGCAATGAACGGTCGCTCGTCGCTAAAGTGAGTTCGCAATGAACGGTCGCTCGTCGCTAAAGTGAGTTAGCAATGAACGGTCGCTCGTCGCTAAAGTGAGTTGGCAATGAACGGTCGCTCGTCGCTAAAGTGAGTTCGCAATGAACGGTCGCTCGTCGCTAAAGTGAGTTCGCAATGAACGGTCGCTCGTCGCTAAAGTGAGTTAGCAATGAACGGTCGCTCGTCGCTAAAGTGAGTTCGCAATGAACGGTCGCGTCGCGTCGTGAAGTGATTTGGCTCGTCGCTAAAGTGAACCGTGAACGGTCGCTCGTCAAAGAAGTGAGTTGGCAATGAACGGTCGTCGCTCGCTAAAGTGAGTTAGCAATGAACGGTCGTTCGTCGCTAAAGTGAGTTCGCAATGAACGGTCGTTCGTCGCTAAAGTGAGTTCGCAATGAACGGTCGTTCGCCGCTAAAGTGAGTTCGCAATGAACGGTCGTTCGTCGCTAAAGTGAGTTAGCAAATGAACGGTCGTTCGTCGCTAAAGTGAGTTAGCAATGAACGGTCGTTCGTCGCTAAAGTGAGTTAGCAATGAACGGTCGTTCGTCGCTAAAGTGAGTTAGCAATGAACGGTCGTTCGTCGCTAAAGTGAGTTCGCAATGAACGGTCGTTCGTCGCTAAAGTGAGTTAGCAATGAACGGTCGTTCGTCGCTAAAGTGAGTTCGCAATGAACGGTCGTTCGTCGCTAAAGTGAGTTAGCAATGAACGGTCGTTCGTCGCTAAAGTGAGTTAGCAATGAACGGTCGTTCGTCGCTAAAGTGAGTTCGCAAATGAACGGTCGCTCGTCGCTAAAGTGAGTTAGCAATGAACGGTCGCTCGTCGCTAAAGTGAGTTAGCAATGAACGGTCGCTCGTCGCTAAAGTGAGTTAGCAATGAACGGTCGCTCGTCGCTAAAGTGAGTTAGCAATGAACGGTCGCTCGTCGCTAAAGTGAGTTCGCAATGAACGGTCGCTCGTCGCTAAAGTGAGTTAGCAATGAACGGTCGCTCGTCGCTAAAGTGAGTTAGCAAATGAACGGTCGCTCGTCGCTAAAGTGAGTTCGCAATGAACGGTCGCTCGTCGCTAAAGTGAGTTCGCAATGAACGGTCGCTCGTCGCTAAAGTGAGTTTGCAAATGAACGGTCGTTCGTCGCTAAAGTGAGTTTGCAAATGAACGGTCGTTCGTCGCTAAAGTGAGTTAGCAATGAACGGTCGTTCGTCGCTAAAGTGAGTTAGCAATGAACGGTCGTTCGTCGCTAAAGTGAGTTAGCAATGAACGGTCGTTCGTCGCTAAAGTGAGTTAGCAATGAACGGTCGTTCGTCGCTAAAGTGAGTTCGCAATGAACGGTCGTTCGTCGCTAAAGTGAGTTCGCAATGAACGGTCGTTCGTCGCTAAAGTGAGTTAACAATGAACGGTCGTTCGTAGCTAAAGTGAGTTTGCAATGAACGGTCGTTCGTCGCTAAAGTGAGTTCGCAATGAACGGTCGTTCGTCGCTAAAGTGAGTTAGCAATGAACGGTCGTTCGTCGCTAAAGTGAGTTCAAATGAACGAACGGTCGCTCGCGCAAAGTGAGTTCGCAATGAACGGTCGTCGTCGCTAAAGTGAGTTAGCAATGAACGGTCGTTCGTCGCTAAAGTGAGTTTGCAATGAACGGTCGTTCGTCGCTAAAGTGAGTTAGCAATGAACGGTCGTTCGTCGCTAAAGTGAGTTAGCAATGAACGGTCGTTCGTCGCTAAAGTGAGTTCGCAATGAACGGTCGTTCGTCGCTAAAGTGAGTTAGCAATGAACGGTCGTTCGTCGTTAAAGTGAGTTAGCAATGAACGGTCGTTCGTCGCTAAAGTGAGTTTGCAATGAACGGTCGTTCGTCGCTAAAGTGAGTTAGCAATGAACGGTCGTTCGTCGTTAAAGTGAGTTAGCAATGAACGGTCGCTCGTCGCTAAAGTGAGTTTGCAATGAACGGTCGCTCGTCGCTAAAGTGAGTTAGCAATGAACGGTCGCTCGTCGCTAAAGTGAGTTTGCAATGAACGGTCGCTCGTCGCTAAAGTGAGTTAGCAATGAACGGTCGCTCGTCGCTAAAGTGAGTTTTGGCAATGAACGGTCGCTCGTCGCGCTAAAGTGAGTTAGCAATGAACGGTCGCTCGTCGCTAAAGTGAGTTAGCAATGAACGGTCGCTCGTCGCTAAAGTGAGTTCGCAATGAACGGTCGCTCGTCGCTAAAGTGAGTTAGCAAATGAACGGTCGCTCGTCGCTAAAGTGAGTTAGCAATGAACGGTCGCTCGTCGCTAAAGTGAGTTAGCAATGAACGGTCGCTCGTCGCTAAAGTGAGTTTGCAATGAACGGTCGCTCGTCGCTAAAGTGAGTTAGCAATGAACGGTCGCTCGTCGCTAAAGTGAGTTAGCAATGAACGGTCGCTCGTCGCTAAAGTGAGTTAGCAATGAACGGTCGCTCGTCGCTAAAGTGAGTTAGCAATGAACGGTCGCTCGTCGCTAAAGTGAGTTCGGCAATGAACGGTCGCTCGTCGCTAAAGTGAGTTAGGCAATGAACGGTCGCTCGTCGCTAAAGTGAGTTCGTCGCAAATGAACGGTCGCTCGTCGCTAAAGTGAGTTAGCAATGAACGGTCGCTCGTCGCTAAAGTGAGTTAGCAATGAACGGTCGCTCGTCGCTAAAGTGAGTTTGCAATGAACGGTCGCTCGTCAAGCAAAGTGAGTTAGCAATGAACGGTCGCTCGTCGCTAAAGTGAGTTAGCAATGAACGGTCGCTCGTCGCTAAAGTGAGTTCGCAATGAACGGTCGCTCGTCGTCGCTAAAGTGAGTTCGCAATGAACGGTCGCTCGTCGCTAAAGTGAGTTAGCAATGAACGGTCGCTCGTCGCTAAAGTGAGTTTGCAATGAACGGTCGCTCGTCGCTAAAGTGAGTTTGCAATGAACGGTCGCTCGTCGCTAAAGTGAGTTAGCAATGAACGGTCGCTCGTCGCTAAAGTGAGTTCGCAATGAACGGTCGCTCGTCGCTAAAGTGAGTTTTGGCAATGAACGGTCGAACTCGTCGTCGCTAAAGTGAGTTCGCAATGAACGGTCGCTCGTCGCTAAAGTGAGTTAATGAATGAACGGTCGCTCGTCGCTAAAGTGAGTTCGCAATGAACGGTCGCTCGTCGCTAAAGTGAGTTAGCAATGAACGGTCGCTCGTCGCTAAAGTGAGTTTAGCAATGAAACGTCGCTCGTCGCTAAAGTGAGTTAGCAATGAACGGTCGCTCGTCGCTAAAGTGAGTTCGCAATGAACGGTCGCTCGTCGCTAAAGTGAGTTCGCAAATGAACGGTCGCTCGTCGCTAAAGTGAGTTAGCAATGAACGGTCGCTCGTCGCTAAAGTGAGTTGGCAATGAACGGTCGCTCGGTCGCTAAAGTGAGTTAGCAATGAACGGTCGCTCGTCGCTAAAGTGAGTTTGCAATGAACGGTCGCTCGTCGCTAAAGTGAGTTAGCAATGAACGGTCGCTCGTCGCTAAAGTGAGTTAGCAATGAACGGTCGCTCGTCGCTAAAGTGAGTTAGCAATGAACGGTCGCTCGTCGCTAAAGTGAGTTCGCAAACGGAACGGTCGCTCGTCGCTAAAGTGAGTTAACAATGAACGGTCGCTCGTCGCTAAAGTGAGTTAATGAACGGTCGCTCGTCGCTAACGGTCGCTCGTCGCTAAAGTGAGTTAGCAAATGAACGGTCGCTCGTCGCTAAAGTGAGTTTGCAATGAACGGTCGCTCGTCGCTAAAGTGAGTTAGCAATGAACGGTCGCTCGTCGCTAAAGTGAGTTTGCAATGAACGGTCGCTCGTCGCTAAAGTGAGTTAGCAATGAACGGTCGCTCGTCGCTAAAGTGAGTTTGCAATGAACGGTCGCTCGTCGCTAAAGTGAGTTCGCAATGAACGGTCGCTCATCGCTAAAGTGAGTTTTGCAATGAACGGTCGCTCGTCGCTAAAGTGAGTTTGGCAATGAACGGTCGCTCGTCGCTAAAGTGAGTTTGCAATGAACGGTCGCTCGTCGCTAAAGTGAGTTAGCAATGAACGGTCGCTCGTCGCTAAAGTGAGTTCGCAATGAACGGTCGCTCGTCGCTAAAGTGAGTTTGCAATGAACGGTCGCTCGTCGCTAAAGTGAGTTAGCAATGAACGGTCGCTCGTCGCTAAAGTGAGTTAGCAATGAACGGTCGCTCGTCGCTAAAGTGAGTTAATGAATGAACGGTCGCTCGTCGTCGCTAAAGTGAGTTAGCAATGAACGGTCGCTCGTCGCTAAAGTGAGTTAGCAATGAACGGTCGCTCGTCGCTAAAGTGAGTTAGCAATGAACGGTCGCTCGTCGCTAAAGTGAGTTAGCAATGAACGGTCGCTCGTCGCTAAAGTGAGTTAGCAATGAACGGTCGTTCGTCGCTAAAGTGAGTTAGCAATGAACGGTCGCTCGTCGCTAAAGTGAGTTAGCAATGAACGGTCGCTCGTCGCTAAAGTGAGTTAGCAATGAACGGTCGCTCGTCGCTAAAGTGAGTTCGCAATGAACGGTCGCTCGTCGCCTAAAGTGAGTTAGCAATGAACGGTCGCTCGTCGCTAAAGTGAGTTTAGCAATGAACGGTCGCTCGTCGCTAAAGTGAGTTAGCAATGAACGGTCGCTCGTCGCTAAAGTGAGTTAGCAATGAACGGTCGCTCGTCGCTAAAGTGAGTTAGCAAACGGTGAACGGTCGCTCGTGAACGCTCGCTAAAGTGAGTTAGCAATGAACGGTCGCTCGTCGCTAAAGTGAGTTAGCAATGAACGGTCGCTCGTCGCTAAAGTGAGTTAGCAATGAACGGTCGCTCGTCGCTAAAGTGAGTTAGCAATGAACGGTCGCTCGTCGCTAAAGTGAGTTTGCAATGAACGGTCGCTCGTCGCTAAAGTGAGTTTGGCAATGAACGGTCGCTCGTCGCTAAAGTGAGTTCGCAATGAACGGTCGCTCGTCGCTAAAGTGAGTTAACAAATGAACGGTCGCTCGTCGCTAAAGTGAGTTAGCAATGAACGGTCGCTCGTCGCTAAAGTGAGTTAACAATGAACGGTCGCTCGTCGCTAAAGTGAGTTCGCAATGAACGGTCGCTCGTCGCTAAAGTGAGTTAGCAATGAACGGTCGTCGTCGCTAAAGTGAGTTAGCAATGAACGGTCGCTCGTCGCTAAAGTGAGTTCGCAATGAACGGTCGGTCGCTCGTCAAGCAAGTGAGTTAGCAATGAACGGTCGTTCGTCGCTAAAGTGAGTTTTGGCAATGAACGGTCGCTCGTCGCTAAAGTGAGTTTTAGCAAATGAACGGTCGCTCGTCGCTAAAGTGAGTTAGCAATGAACGGTCGTTCGTCGCTAAAGTGAGTTAACAATGAACGGTCGTTCGTCGCTAAAGTGAGTTAGCAATGAACGGTCGTTCGTCGCTAAAGTGAGTTAGCAATGAACGGTCGTTCGTCGCTAAAGTGAGTTAGCAATGAACGGTCGTTCGTCGCTAAAGTGAGTTAGCAATGAACGGTCGTTCGTCGTTAAAGTGAGTTAGCAATGAACGGTCGTTCGTCGCTAAAGTGAGTTAGCAATGAACGGTCGCTCGTCGCTAAAGTGAGTTTGGCAATGAACGGTCGCTCGTCGCTAAAGTGAGTTGCAATGAACGGTCGCTCGTCGCTAAAGTGAGTTAGCAATGAACGGTCGCTCGCCGCTAAAGTGAGTTAGCAATGAACGGTCGTTCGTCGCTAAAGTGAGTTAACAATGAACGGTCGTTCGTCGCTAAAGTGAGTTCGCAATGAACGGTCGTTCGTCGCTAAAGTGAGTTAGCAATGAACGGTCGTTCGTCGCTAAAGTGAGTTTGCAATGAACGGTCGTTCGTCGTTAAAGTGAGTTAGCAATGAACGGTCGTTCGTCGCTAAAGTGAGTTAGCAATGAACGGTCGTTCGTCGCTAAAGTGAGTTTTCAATGAACGGTCGTTCGTCGATAAAGTGAGTTAGCAATGAACGGTCGTTCGTCGCTAAAGTGAGTTTTCAATGAACGGTCGCTCGTCGCTAAAGTGAGTTAGCAATGAATGAACGGTCGCTCGTCGCTAAAGTGAGTTAGCAATGAACGGT
Source organism: Aristolochia fimbriata (assembly GCA_019845555.1). Lineage (NCBI taxonomy): Eukaryota > Viridiplantae > Streptophyta > Magnoliopsida > Piperales > Aristolochiaceae > Aristolochia > Aristolochia fimbriata. Next base: position 29,132 of record JAINDJ010000164.1, on the reverse strand, counting down.
CGCTCGTCGCTAAAGTGAGTTAGCAAATGAACGGTCGCTCGTCGCTAAAGTGAGTTCGCAATGAACGGTCGCTCGTCGCTAAAGTGAGTTAGCAATGAACGGTCGTCGCTCGAACGGTCGCTCGTCGCTAAAGAGTTAGCAATGAACGGTCGCTCGTCGCTAAAGTGAGTTAGCAATGAACGGTCGCTCGTCGCTAAAGTGAGTTAGCAATGAACGGTCGTCGCTAAAGTCGTTAAAGTGAGTTCGCAAATGAACGGTCGCTCGTCGCTAAAGTGAGTTAGCAATGAACGGTCGCTCGTCGCTAAAGTGAGTTCGCAATGAACGGTCGCTCGTCGCTAAAGTGAGTTAGCAATGAACGGTCGCTCGTCGCTAAAGTGAGTTAGCAATGAACGGTCGCTCGCCGCTAAAGTGAGTTTGCAATGAACGGTCGCTCGTCGCTAAAGTGAGTTTGCAATGAACGGTCGCTCGTCGCTAAAGTGAGTTAGCAATGAACGGTCGCTCGTCGCTAAAGTGAGTTAGCAATGAACGGTCGCTCGTCGCTAAAGTGAGTTAGCAATGAACGGTCGCTCGTCGCTAAAGTGAACGTTCGCAATGAACGGTCGAACGTCGCTCGTCGCGCTAAAGTGAGTTTGCAATGAACGGTCGCTCGTCGCTAAAGTGAGTTAGCAATGAACGGTCGCTCGTCGCTAAAGTGAGTTAGCAATGAACGGTCGCTCGTCGCTAAAGTGAGTTAGCAATGAACGGTCGCTCGTCGCTAAAGTGAGTTAGCAATGAACGGTCGCTCGTCGCTAAAGTGAGTTAGCAATGAACGGTCGCTCGTCGCTAAAGTGAGTTAGCAATGAACGGTCGCTCGTCGCTAAAGTGAGTTAGCAATGAACGGTCGCTCGTCGCTAAAGTGAGTTAGCAATGAACGGTCGCTCGTCGCTAAAGTGAGTTTGCAATGAACGGTCGCTCGTCGCTAAAGTGAACGTTCGCAATGAACGGTCGCTCGTCGCTAAAGTGAGTTTGCAATGAACGGTCGCTCGTCGCTAAAGTGAGTTCGCAAATGAACGGTCGCTCGTCGCTAAAGTGAGTTAACAATGAACGGTCGCTCGTCGCTAAAGTGAGTTCGCAATGAACGGTCGCTCGTCGCTAAAGTGAGAGTTCGCAATGAACGGTCGCTCGTCGCTAAAGTGAGTTCGCAATGAACGGTCGCTCGTCGCTAAAGTGAGTTTCGCAATGAACGGTCGCTCGTCGCTAAAAAGAGTTAGCAATGAACGGTCGCTCGTCGCTAAAGTGAGTTAGCAATGAACGGTCGCTCGTCGCTAAAGTGAGTTTAACAATGAACGGTCGCTCGTCGCTAAAGTGAGTTTGCAATGAACGGTCGCTCGTCGCTAAAGTGAGTTAGCAATGAACGGTCGCTCGTCGCTAAAGTGAGTTTGGCAATGAACGGTCGGTCGCGCTCGTGAGTTAGCAATGAACGGTCGCTCGTCGCTAAAGTGAGTTTGGCAATGAACGGTCGCTCGTCGCTAAAGTGAGTTCGCAATGAACGGTCGCTCGTCGCTAAAGTGAGTTTGCAATGAACGGTCGCTCGTCGCTAAAGTGAGTTAGCAATGAACGGTCGCTCGTCGCTAAAGTGAGTTCGCAATGAACGGTCGCTCGTCGCTAAAGTGAGTTAGCAATGAACGGTCGCTCGTCGCTAAAAAGTGAGTTAGCAATGAACGGTCGCTCGCTCGCTAAAGTGAGTTAGCAATGAACGGTCGCTCGTCGCTAAAGTGAGTTAGCAATGAACGGTCGCTCGTCATAAAGTGAGTTTGCAATGAACGGTCGTTCGTCGCTAAAGTGAGTTAGCAATGAACGGTCGCTCGTCGCTAAAGTGAGTTCAGCAATGAACGGTCGCTCGTCGCTAAAGTGAGTTAGCAATGAACGGTCGCTCGTCGCTAAAGTGAGTTAGCAATGAACGGTCGCTCGTCGCTAAAGTGAGAGTTCGCAATGAACGGTCGCTCGTCGCTAAAGTGAGTTTGCAAAAGTGAACGGTCGCTCGTCGCTAAAGTGAGTTCAATGAACGGTCGCTGAACGGTCGCTCGCCGCTAAAGTGAGAGTTAGCAATGAACGGTCGCTCGTCGCTAAAGTGAGTTAAAATGAACGGTCGCTCGTCGCTAAAGTGAGTTAGCAATGAACGGTCGCTAAAGTCGCTCGTCGTCGCTAAAGAGTTCGCAATGAAACGGTCGCTCGTCGCTAAAGTGAGTTCGCAATGAACGGTCGCTCGTCGCTAAAGTGAGTTAGCAATGAACGGTCGCTCGTCGCTAAAGTGAGTTCGCAAATGAACGGTCGCTCGTCGCTAAAGTGAGTTAGCAATGAACGGTCGCTCGTCGCTAAAGTGAGTTTGGCAAATGAACGGTCGCTCGTCGCTAAAGTGAGTTAGCAATGAACGGTCGCTCGTCGCTAAAGTGAGTTTGCAATGAACGGTCGCTCGTCGCTAAAGTGAGTTAGCAATGAACGGTCGCTCGTCGCTAAAGTGAGTTTGCAATGAACGGTCGCTCGTCGCTAAAGTGAGTTTGCAATGAACGGTCGCTCGTCGCTAAAGTGAGTTCGCAATGAACGGTCGCTCGTCGCGCTAAAGTGAGTTTGCAATGAACGGTCGCTCGTCGCTAAAGTGAGTTTGCAATGAACGGTCGCTCGTCGCTAAAGTGAGTTTGCAATGAACGGTCGCTCGTCGCTAAAGTGAGTTCGCAATGAACGGTCGTTCGTCGCTAAAGTGAGTTCGCAATGAACGGTCGTTCGTCGCTAAAGTGAGTTCGCAATGAACGGTCGTTCGTCGCTAAAGTGAGTTAGCAATGAACGGTCGTTCGTCGCTAAAGTGAGTTCGCAATGAACGGTCGTTCGTCGCTAAAGTGAGTTAGCAATGAACGGTCGTTCGTCGCTAAAGTGAGTTAGCAATGAACGGTCGCTCGTCGCTAAAGTGAGTTAGCAATGAACGGTCGCTCGTCGCTAAAGTGAGTTAGCAAATGAACGGTCGCTCGTCGCTAAAGTGAGTTAGCAATGAACGGTCGCTCGTCGCTAAAGTGAGTTAGCAATGAACGGTCGCTCGTCGCTAAAGTGAGTTTGCAATGAACGGTCGCTCGTCGCTAAAGTGAGTTAGCAATGAACGGTCGCTCGTCGCTAAAGTGAGTTCGCTCGCAATGAACGGTCGCTCGCTCGCTAAAGTGAGTTCGCAATGAACGGTCGCTCGTCGCTAAAGTGAGTTTGCAATGAACGGTCGCTCGTCGCTAAAGTGAGTTAGCAATGAACGGTCGCTCGTCGCTAAAGTGAGTTGGCAATGAACGGTCGCTCGTCGCTAAAGTGAGTTAGCAATGAACGGTCGCTCGTCGCTAAAGTGAGTTCGCAATGAACGGTCGCTCGTCGCTAAAGTGAGTTAGCAAATGAACGGTCGCTCGTCGCTAAAGTGAGTTTGGCAATGAACGGTCGCTCGTCGCTAAAGTGAGTTCGCAAATGAACGGTCGCTCGTCGCTAAAGTGAGTTCGCAATGAACGGTCGCTCGTCGCTAAAGTGAGTTAGCAATGAACGGTCGCTCGTCGCTAAAGTGAGTTAGCAATGAACGGTCGCTCGTCGCTAAAGTGAGTTTGCAATGAACGGTCGCTCGTCGCTAAAGTGAGTTAGCAATGAACGGTCGCTCGTCGCTAAAGTGAGTTCGCAATGAACGGTCGCTCGTCGCTAAAGTGAGTTCGCAATGAACGGTCGCTCGTCGCTAAAGTGAGTTTGGCAATGAACGGTCGCTCGTCGCTAAAGTGAGTTTGCAATGAACGGTCGCTCGTCGCTAAAGTGAGTTAGCAAATGAACGGTCGCTCGTCGCTAAAGTGAGTTAGCAATGAACGAACGGTCGTCGTCGCTAAAGTGAGTTCGCAATGAACGGTCGCTCGTCGCTAAAGTGAGTTAGCAAATGAACGGTCGCTCGTCGCTAAAGTGAGTTCGCAATGAACGGTCGCTCGTCGCTAAAGTGAGTTCGCAATGAACGGTCGCTCGTCGCTAAAGTGAGTTCGGCAAATGAACGGTCGCTCGTCGCTAAAGTGAGTTAGCAATGAACGGTCGCTCGTCGCTAAAGTGAGTTTGCAATGAACGGTCGCTCGTCGCTAAAGTGAGTTAGCAATGAACGGTCGCTCGTCGCTAAAAGTGAGTTCGCAATGAACGGTCGCTCGTCGCTAAAGTGAGTTCGCAAACGAACGGTCGCTCGTCGCGCGCTAAGTGAGTTAGCAATGAACGGTCGCTCGTCGCTAAAGTGAGTTAGCAATGAACGGTCGCTCGTCGCTAAAGTGAGTTCGCAATGAACGGTCGCTCGTCGCTAAAGTGAGTTCGCAATGAACGGTCGCTCGTCGCTAAAGTGAGTTAGCAATGAACGGTCGCTCGTCGCTAAAGTGAGTTAGGCAATGAACGGTCGCTCGTCGCTAAAGTGAGTTAGCAATGAACGGTCGCTCGTCGCTAAAGTGAGTTAGCAATGAACGGTCGCTCGTCGCTAAAGTGAGTTAGCAAATGAACGGTCGCTCGTCGCTAAAGTGAGTTGGCAATGAACGGTCGCTCGTCGCTAAAGTGAGTTGCAATGAACGGTCGCTCGTCGCTAAAGTGAGTTGGCAATGAACGGTCGCTCGTCGCTAAAGTGAGTTCGCAATGAACGGTCGCTCGTCGCTAAAGTGAGTTTGCAAATGAACGGTCGCTCGTCGCTAAAGTGAGTTAGCAATGAACGGTCGTCGTCGCTAAAGTGAGTTTGCAATGAACGGTCGCTCGTCGCTAAAGTGAGTTAACAATGAACGGTCGCTCGTCGCTAAAGTGAGTTCGCAATGAACGGTCGCTCGTCGCTAAAGTGAGTTTGCAATGAACGGTCGCTCGTCGCTAAAGTGAGTTCGCAATGAACGGTCGCTCGTCGCTAAAGTGAGTTCGCAATGAACGGTCGCTCGTCGCTAAAGTGAGTTAGCAATGAACGGTCGCTCGTCGCTAAAGTGATTTTGGCAATGAACGGTCGCTCGTCGCTAAAGTGAGTTCGCAATGAATGAACGGTCGCTCGTCGCTAAAGTGAGTTAGCAATGAACGGTCGCTCGTCGCTAAAGTGAGTTCGCAATGAACGGTCGCTCGTCGCTAAAGTGAGTTCGCAATGAACGGTCGCTCGTCGCTAAAGTGAGTTAGCAATGAACGGTCGCTCGTCGCTAAAGTGAGTTTAGCAATGAACGGTCGCTCGTCGCTAAAGTGAGTTTGGCAATGAACGGTCGCTCGTCGCTAAAGTGAGTTCGCAATGAATGGTCGTTCGTCGCTAAAGTGATTTAGCAAAGAACGGTCGTTCATCGCTAATGTGTGTTCGCAACGAACGGTCGTTCGTCGCTAAAGTGAGTTAGCAATGAACAGTCGTTCGTCGCTAAAGTGAGTTCGCAATGAACGGCCGTTCGTCGGTAAAGTGAGTTCGCAATGAACGGTCGCTCGTCGCTAAAGTGAGTTTGCACTGAACGGTCGTTCGTCGCTAAAGTGAGTTAGCAATGAACGGTCGCTCGTCGCTAAAGTGAGTTCGCAAATGAACGGTCGCTCGTCGCTAAAGTGAGTTAAATGAATCGAACGGTCGCTCGGTCGCTCGCTAAAGTGAGTTCGCAATGAACGGTCGCTCGTCGCTAGTGAAGTTCGTTCGCAATGAACGGTCGCTCGTCGCTAAAGTGAGTTCGCAATGAACGGTCGCTCGTCGTCGCTAAAGTGAGTTCGCAATGAACGGTCGCTCGTCGCTAAAGTGAGTTTGGCAATGAACGGTCGCTCGTCGCTAAAGTGAGTTAGCAATGAACGGTCGCTCGTCGCTAAAGTGAGTTCGCAATGAACGGTCGCTCGTCGCTAAAGTGAGTTAGCAATGAACGGTCGCTCGTCGCTAAAGTGAGTTAGCAATGAACGGTCGCTCGTCGCTAAAGTGAGTTTGCAATGAACGGTCGCTCGTCGCTAAAGTGAGTTAGCAAATGAACGGTCGTCGTCGCTAAAGTGAGTTTGGCAATGAACGGTCGCTCGCCGCTAAAGTGAGTTAGCAATGAACGGTCGCTCGTCGCTAAAGTGAGTTTGCAATGAACGGTCGCTCGTCGCTAAAGTGAGTTAACAATGAACGGTCGCTCGTCGCTAAAGTGAGTTAGGCAATGAACGGTCGCTCGTCGCTAAAGTGAGTTCGCAATGAACGGTCGCTCGTCGCTAAAGTGAGTTTGCAATGAACGGTCGCTCGTCGCTAAAGTGAGTTAGCAATGAACGGTCGCTCGTCGCTAAAGTGAGTTTGCAATGAACGGTCGCTCGTCGCTAAAGTGAGTTAGCAATGAACGGTCGCTCGTCGCTAAAGTGAGTTGGCAATGAACGGTCGCTCGTCGCTAAAGTGAGTGAGTTCGCAATGAACGGTCGCTCGTCGCTAAAGTGAGTTCGCAATGAACGGTCGCTCGTCGCTAAAGTGAGTTCGCAATGAACGGTCGCTCGTCGCTAAAGTGATTTAGCAATGAACGGTCGCTCGTCGCTAAAGTGAGTTCGCAATGAACGGTCGCTCGTCGCTAAAGTGAGTTCGCAATGAACGGTCGTTCGTCGCTTAAGTGAGTTCTCAATGAACGGTCGTTCGTCGCTAAAGTGAGTTCGCAATGATCGGTCGTTCGTCGCTAAAGTGAGTTAGCAATGAACGGTCGCTCGTCGCTAAAGTGAGTTAACAAATGAACGGTCGCTCGTCGCTAAAGTGAGTTAGCAATGAACGGTCGCTCGTCGCTAAAGTGAGTTCGCAATGAACGGTCGCTCGTCGCTAAAGTGAGTTAGCAATGAACGGTCGCTCGTCGCTAAAGTGAGTTAGCAATGAACGGTCGCTCGTCGTTAAAGTGAGTTCGGCAATGAACGGTCGCTCGTCGCTAAAGTGAGTTCGCAATGAACGGTCGCTCGTCGCTAAAGTGAGTTTCGCAATGAACGGTCGCTCGTCGCTAAAGTGAGTTAGCAATGAACGGTCGCTCGTCGCTAAAGTGAGTTAGCAAATGAACGGTCGCTCGTCCGCTAAAGTGAGTTCGCAATGAACGGTCGCTCGTCGATAAAGTGAGTTCGCAATGAACGGTCGCTCGTCGCTAAAGTGAGTTAGCAATGAACGGTCGCTCGTCGCTAAAGTGAGTTTGGCAATGAACGGTCGCTCGTCGCTAAAGTGAGTTAACAATGAACGGTCGCTCGGTCGCTAAAGTGAGTTAGCAATGAACGGTCGCTCGTCGCTAAAGTGAGTTAACAATGAACGGTCGCTCGCCGCTAAAGTGAGTTAGCAATGAACGGTCGCTCGTCGCTAAAGTGAGTTAGCAATGAACGGTCGCTCGTCGCTAAAGTGAGTTGGCAAATGAACGGTCGCTCGTCGCAAAGTGAGTTAGCAATGAACGGTCGCTCGTCGCTAAAGTGAGTTTGGCAATGAACGGTCGCTCGTCGCTAAAGTGAGTTGGCAATGAACGGTCGCTCGTCGCTAAAGTGAGTTCGCAATGAACGGTCGCTCGTCGCTAAAGTGAGTTAGCAATGAACGGTCGCTCGTCGCTAAAGTGAGTTCGCAATGAACGGTCGCTCGTCGCTAAAGTGAGTTAGCAATGAACGGTCGCTCGTCGCTAAAGTGAGTTCGCAAATGAACGGTCGCTCGTCGCTAAAGTGAGTTAGCAATGAACGGTCGCTCGGTCGCTAAAGTGAATTAGCAAATGAACGGTCGCTCGTCGCTAAAGTGAGTTCGCAATGAACGGTCGCTCGTCGCTAAAGTGAGTTCGCAAATGAACGGTCGCTCGTCAATAAGTGAGTTCGCGAAAACGTGAGTTGATTTGGCAATGAACGGTCGCTCGTCGCTAAAGTGAGTTCGCAATGAACGGTCGCTCGTCGCTAAAGTGAGTTCGCAATGAACGGTCGCTCGTCGCAAGTGAGTTCGCAATGAATGGCCGGTCGTTCGTCGCTAAAGTGAGTTAGCAATGAACGGTCGCTCATTTGTTAAAGTGAGTTAGCAAATGAACGGTCGCTCGTCGCTTTGGAGTTCGCAATGAACGGTCGCTCGTCGCCAAAGTGAGTTCGGCAATGAACGGTCGCTCGTCGCTAAAGTGAGTTCGCAATGAACGGTCGCTCGTCGCTAAAGTGAGTTGGCAATGAACGGTCGCTCGTCGCTAAAGTGAGTTAGCAAATGAACGGTCGCTCGTCGCTAAAGTGATTTGGCAAATGAACGGCGCGCTCGTCGCTTTGAGCGAAGTTGGCAATGAACGGTCGCTCGTCGCTAAAGAGAGTTGGCAATGAACGGTCGCTCGTCGCAAAGTGAGTTGGCAAATGAACGGTCGCTCGTCGCTAAAGTGAGTTTAGCAATGAACGGTCGCTCGTCAAGCAAAGTGAGTTCGCAATGAACGGTCGCTCGCTCGCTAAAGTGAGTTAGCAATGAACGGTCGCTCGTCGCTAAAGTGAGTTTGCAATGAACGGTCGCTCGTCGCTAAAGTGAGCGTTCAATGAACGGTCGCTCGTCGCTAAAGTGAGTTAGCAATGAACGGTCGCTCGTCGATAAAGTGAGTTAGCAATGAACGGTCGGTCGTCAAGAAAGTGATTTCGCAATGAACGGTCGCTCGTCGCTAAAGTGAGTTTAGCAATGAACGGTCGCTCGTCGCTAAAGTGAGTTCGCAAATGAACGGTCGCTCGTCGCAAAAAGTGAGTTCGCGAATGAACGGTCGCTCGTCGCGAAAGTGATTTGGCAATGAACGTCGCTCGTCGCTAAAGTGAGTTCGTCAATGAACGGTCGCTTGCCGCTAAAGTGAGTTGGCAAATGAACGGTCGCTGGCCGCTAAAGTGAGTTCTGCAATGAACGGTCGCTCGTCATAAAGTGAGTTGGGAATGAACGGTCGTTCGTCGTTAAAGTGAGTTGGCAATGAACGGTCGCTCGTCGCTAAAGTGAGTTAACAATGAACCGTCGTTCGTCGCTAAAGTGAGTTGGCAATGAACGGTCGCTCGTCGCTAAAGGAGTTAGCAATGAACGAACGTTTCGCTAAAGTGAGTTAACAATGAACGTCGCTCGTCGCTAAAGTGATTTGCGCAATGAACGGGTCGCCGCCGCTAAAGAATTTTGCAATGAACGGTCGCTCGTCGCTAAAGTGAGTTGTCAATGAACGGTCGCTCGTCGCTAAAGTGAGTTGTCAAATGAACGGTCGTCGTCAATAAAGTGAGTTTGGCAAATGAACGTCGGTCGTCGCAAAGTGAGTTGGCAATGAACGGTCGCTCGTCGCTAAAGTGAGTTCGCAAATGAACGGTCGTCGCCGCTAAAGTGAGTTGGCAATGAACGGTCGCTCGTCGCCAAAGTGAGTTAGCAATGAACGGTCGCTCGTCGCTAAAGTGAGTTCGCAATGAACGGTCGCTCGTCGCTAAAGTGAGTTCGCACGAATCTCGGTCGTCGTTGCCAAAGAGTTGGCGAATGAACGGTCGCTCGTCGCTAAAGTGAGTTTGCAATGAACGGTCGCTCGCCGCTTAAGTGATTTAAGAATGAACGGTCGCTCGTCAAGCAAAGTGATTTAAATGAACGGTCGCTCACGCTAAAGTGAGTTCGCAATGAACGGTCGCTCGTCGCTAAAGTGAGTTTAAACAATGAACGGTCGCTCGTCGCCAAAGTGAGTTGGCAATGAACGGTCGTTCGGGTCGTTAAAGTGATTTAGCAAAGAACGGTCGCTCGTCGAGCAAAGTGATTTGTCAATGAACGGTCGTCGTCGCAAAGTGAGTTCGCGAAATGAACGGTCGTTCACGTCGCAAAACGGTGAGTTGCCGCAATGAACGGTCGTTCGTCGCTAAGTGATTTGGCAATGAACGGTCGCTCGTCGCTAAAGTGAGTTCGCGAATGAACGGTCGCTCTGTCGTTAAAGTGAGCAATAGGCACGAATCGCTCGTCGCTAAAGTGAGTTTGAACCGTCGCTCACAAATAAAGTGAGCAACGAATGAACGGTCGCTGCCTGTCAAGCAGTTCGAAATGAACGGTCGCCGCCGTTAAAGTGAGTTAACAATGAACGGTCGTTCGTCAAAGCAGTGAATCTCGCGAATGAACTGTCGTCGCTCGTCGCCAAAATGCGATTTGCAAATGAGTTCGGTCGTCATCGTCGTGAGTTAGCAATGAACGGTCGCCTGTTGCTCGTCGCCAGTTTGTCGGGAGTTCGCCCGCTCGGCCGCTAAAAGATTTGGCAACGAACGCGTTCGTCGCTAAAGTGGGGAGTTTGCAATGAACGGTCGCTCGTCGCTAAAGTGATTTGGCAATGAACGGCCGCTCGTCGCTTCAGGTGATTTTGGTACGAACGGTCGCCCCGCTAAAGTGAGTTCGAATGAACCGGCCGCCCGTCGCTAGTGATGGCAACAACGGTCGCTCGCCGCGCAAAGTGATTTGTCCGCCTAGCTGGAACCAGTTTCGCCGCTAAAGTGATTCCAATGAACGTCGGTCGTCCCCAAAGTGAGCTCCGCCAAATGAACCGTCGCTCGTCGCCAAAGTGAGTTGGCAGAAATGAACGGGTCGCCCCCCAAAATTTGAACGACGCTCGGTTCCGGGGTGCGCGATTTGGGAATGAACGGTCGCTCGTCGCTAAAGTGCGAGTTCGCAATGAACGGTCGTCGCCGCCAGGAGTTTGCAATGAACGGTCGCTCGTCGATAAATAGGGCGATGAACGGTCGTCGGCCGCCGCGATTCGCAATGAACGTCAAGGCGCGTGATTTGCCGTGAACGGTCGCTCGTCGCTAAAGTGATTTCTCGACGAACGGTCGCTCGTCTAAAAATGTCGACCAGAATGAACGGTCGATAAAGTGATTTTACGTCGAACGCCGCTCGTCGCCAGTTTTGGCAATGAACCCGCCGTCGCCGGCAATGAACGTCGATTTTGGCAAATGAACTGTCGCTCGCCGCTAAAGTGAGTTCGCAATGAACGGTCGCTCGTCGCTAAAGTGAGTTAGCAATGAACCCAATGCCTGTTTTAAAGAGATTTGGCAATGAATGGTCGCTCGTCGCAAAGTGATTCGCAGAACTGCCGTTGTTCGCCGCGAAAGCGAGTTCGCAATGAACGTCGCTCGTCGCTAAATTGATTCGCAAAGAACGGTCATCGCCGCCAAAGTGATTTGTCAATGAACGTCGCTGTCGCTAAAGTCAGCGTTCACAAATGAACGGGTCGGTCGTCAGCTTAGTGATTTGCCGTATGAACGACGCTCGCTGCTAAAGTGAGTTAACAAATGAACCGGGTCGCTCGTCGTTAAAGTGAGTTAGTAAATGAACGGTCGCTTGTCACAAGTGAGTTCTGAATGAACGGTCGTTTCGTCGCCAAAGTAGTTCGCGCAATGAACGGTCGCTCTGACGCCAGTAAAGTGAGTTAGCAATGAACGGTCGTTCGTCTAAAGTGATTTGGCAATGAATGGTCGCTCGCCGCCAGTGGAAGTTACCAGAACGGTCGTTTCGCCAATATAGTGAGTTAGTACGAACGGTCGCTCGCCGTTAAAGTGAGTTAACAATGAACGGTCTGTCGCTCAAGTGATTTGGCAATGAACGGTTTGCTCTGTTGTTAGCGATGAGTTCTCGCGAAAGGTCGCTCGTCGCTAAAGTGAGTTGGCAATGAACGGTCGTCGCCTTAAAGTGATGGCAATGAACGGCCGCTCGTCACAGCGGATTTGTCAATGAACGGTCGTCGTCGCTAAAGTGATTTGGCAAATGAACGGTCGTCGTCGCTAAAGAGAGTTCGCAATGAACGGCTGTCGCTCGTCGCTAAAGTGATTTGGCACGAACGGTCGCTCGTCCGCCAAACCGAGTTCGTTGAACCGGTTGTTCGCTCGCAAGGGAGTTCGGCAATGAACGGTCGTTCGATAGCGGAGTTGAGTTTGCGATGAACGGTCATTCGTCGCTAAAGTGATTTTGGCAATGAACGGTCGCCCGTCGCCAAAGTGCCCACCAATGAACGGCCGCTTGCCGCTTTTAGTGATTTGTCAACAAACCGACGCTTATCAGTTTCAAAGTGAGTTACAATGAACGGTCGCTCGTCGTTAAAGTGATTTGGCAATGAACGGTCGTCGTCATTTTGTGTTATTCTGTCGAGTGAACGGTCGTCGCCGCAAAGTGAGTTAGCAATGAACGGTCGTCGTCGCTAAAGTGAGTTTGCGTAATGAACGGTCGCTCGTCGTTAAAGTGCGATTTGGCGTCGGGTGAACGGCCCGCCGCCAAAGTGAGTTTGTCAATGAACGGTCGCCCGCCACAAAAGTGAGTTTGGCAAATCGAACCGGTCGGTCGTTTCTAAAGGAGTTCGCGAAATAGAACGGTAGTTCGTCGTTAAAGTGAGTTCCCAATGAACGGTCGCTCGTCCTAAAGTGAGTTCGCAAATGAACCCGCTGTCGCTCGTCGGGATAAAGTGGATTAGGCAATGAACGGCCGTCGTCGCTAAAGTGATTTGGCAATGAAAGGTCGCTCACGCTAAAGCGAGAAGCGAATGAACGGTCGTGTCGCTAAAGTGAGTTAGCAAATGAACGGTCGTCAGCCGCTAAAGACGTTTGCAATGAACGGTCGCTCGTCGCTAAAGGATTTGGCAAATGAACGGGTCGCTCGTCAAGCACGTGGAGGCCGCGTCTATACCCGTCGCTCGTCGCTTAAAGTAGTTCGCAATGAACGGTCGCTCGTCGCGCTAAAGTGATTTGGCAATGAACGGTCGTCGTCGCCAAAGTGAGTTGTCATTGAATGGGTCGCTCGTCACAAAGTGATTTTGGCAATGAACCGGACGCTTCCGCTAGTGAGTTCTCAAAAGGGTCGCTCATCGCAAAGTCGATTTGCGAAATGAACGGTCGCTCGTCATAAAGTGAGTTCGCGAATGAACGTCGTACTGCTGCCGCCAAGTGAGTTAACAATGAACGGTCGTCTTCATAAAGTGAGTTAACACGAACGTCGTTCGCTCTAAAGCGATTTGGCAATGAACGGTCGCGCTTCGCTAAAATGCGCGATTTGGCAATGAATGGTCGCTCGCCGAGCAAAGTGATTTGTCAATGAACGGTCGCTTGTCACTCTTCAGTGAGTTAGCAATGAACGGTCGTTTGTCGCTAAAGGATTTGGTACGAACGGTCGCTCGTCGCTAAAGTTAGTTCGCAATGAACGGTCGTTCGTTAGTAAAGGAGCCCAATGAATCCCGCCGCTTCGCCGCCAAAGTGAGTTTGTAATGAATGGTCGCGTTCATCGCAAAAGTGACCGGCATGAACGGTCGTCGCCACCACTTGCGTTTCCAAAAGAACCGTCGCTCGTCGCAAAGTGAGTCTGCAATGAACTGGTCGCCTCGACACTAAATTGAGTTAGGCAAAATGAACGCTCGCCGCCACGCCAAAGTGATTTGGCAAATGAACTCGCCTGGTCGTTAACATTTAGCAAATGAACGGCCGCTGTCGCTAAAGTGAGTTCGCAATGAACGGTCGCTCGTCGCTAAAGTGATTTTATAATGAACGGTCGCTCGTCAGCAAAAGTGATTTGGCAATGAATGGTCGTTTGCCGCTAAAGTGAGTTGGGCAATGAACGGGTCGCTCCGTCATGCCAAAAGTGGAAATGTCAATGAACGGTCGTTCGTCGAAGACAGTTCGCAAATGAACGGTCGCTCGGTCGCTAAAGTGAGTTAGCAATGAACGGTCGCTCGTCGCTAAAGTGAGTTAGCAATGAACGGTCGCTCGTCGCTAAAGTGAGTTAGCAATGAACGGTCGCTCGTCGCTAAAGTGAGTTAGCAATGAACGGTCGCTCGTCGCTAAAGTGAGTTAGCAATGAACGGTCGCTCGTCGCTAAAGTGAGTTCGCAATGAACGGTCGCTCGTCGCTAAAGTGAGTTCGCAATGAACGGTCGTTCGTCGCTAAAGTGAGTTAGCAATGAACGGTCGTTCGTCGCTAAAGTGAGTTAGCAATGAACGGTCGTTCGTCGCTAAAGTGAGTTAGCAATGAACGGTCGTTCGTCGCTAAAGTGAGTTAGCAATGAACGGTCGTTCGTCGCTAAAGTGAGTTAGCAATGAACGGTCGTTCGTCGCTAAAGTGAGTTCACAATGAACGGTCGCTCGTCGCCGCAGTGAGTTAGCAATGAACGGTCGCTCGTCGCTAAAGTGAGTTTGCAATGAACGGTCGCTCGTCGCTAAAGTGAGTTAGCAATGAACGGTCGCTCGTCGCTAAAGTGAGTTAGCAATGAACGGTCGCTCGTCGCTAAAGTGAGTTAGCAATGAACGGTCGCTCGTCGCTAAAGTGAGTTAGCAATGAACGGTCGCTCGTCGCTAAAGTGAGTTCGCAAATGAACGGTCGCTCGTCGCTAAAGTGAGTTTGCAATGAACGGTCGCTCGTCGCTAAAGTGAGTTAGCAATGAACGGTCGCTCGTCGCTAAAGTGAGTTAGCAATGAACGGTCGCTCGTCGCTAAAGTGAGTTAGCAATGAACGGTCGCTCGTCGCTCGCGTGAGTTCGCAATGAACGGGTCGCTCGTCGTTAAAGTGAGTTGGCAATGAACGGTCGCTCGTCGCTAAAGTGAGTTAACAATGAACGGTCGCTCGTCGCTAAAGTGAGTTAGCAATGAACGGTCGCTCGCCGCTAAAGTGAGTTAGCAATGAACGGTCGCTCGTCGCTAAAGTGAGTTAGCAAATGAACGGTCGCTCGTCGCTAAAGTGAGTTTGCAATGAACGGTCGCTCGTCGCTAAAGTGAGTTATGAATGAACGGTCGCAATGAACGGTCGCTCGTCAGCTAAAGTGAGTTAACAATGAACGGTCGCTCGTCGCTAAAGTGAGTTAGCAATGAACGGTCGCTCGTCGCTAAAGTGAGTTAGCAATGAACGGTCGCTCGTCGCTAAAGTGAGTTAGCAATGAACGGTCGCTCGTCGCTAAAGTGAGTTAGCAATGAACGGTCGCTCGTCGCTAAAGTGAGTTTGCAATGAACGGTCGCTCGTCGCTAAAGTGAGTTTGCAATGAACGGTCGCTCGTCGCTAAAGTGAGTTTGCGAATGAACGGTCGCTCGTCGCTAAAGTGAGTTAGCAATGAACGGTCGCTCGTCGCTAAAGTGAGTTAGCAATGAACGGTCGCTCGTCGCTAAAGTGAGTTAGCAATGAACGGTCGCTCGTCGCTAAAGTGAGTTAGCAATGAACGGTCGCTCGTCGCTAAAGTGAGTTAGCAATGAACGGTCGCTCGCCGCTAAAGTGAGTTCGCAATGAACGGTCGCTCGCCGCTAAAGTGAGTTAACAATGAACGGTCGCTCGTCGCCGCTAAAGTGAACGGTCGCTCGCCGCAAAGTGAACGGTCGAACGGTCGCTCGCTAAAGTGAGTTAGCAATGAACGGTCGCTCGCCGCTAAAAGTGAGTTAGCAATGAACGGTCGCTCGTCGCTAAAGTGAGTTAGCAATGAACGGTCGCTCGTCGCTAAAGTGAGTTAGCAATGAACGGTCGCTCGTCGCTAAAGTGAGTTAACAATGAACGGTCGCTCGTCGCTAAAGTGAGTTAGCAATGAACGGTCGCTCGTCGCTAAAGTGAGTTAGCAATGAACGGTCGCTCGTCGCTAAAGTGAGTTCGCAATGAACGGTCGCTCGTCGCTAAAGTGAGTTAGCAATGAACGGTCGCTCGTCGCTAAAGTGAGTTAGCAATGAACGGTCGGTCGCTCGCTAAAGTGAGTTAGCAATGAACGGTCGCTCGTCGCTAAAGTGAGTTAGCAATGAACGGTCGCTCGTCGCTAAAGTGAGTTAGCAATGAACGGTCGCTCGTCGTTAAAGTGAACGTTAACAATGAACGAACGGTCGCTCGTCGCTAAAGTGAGTTAGCAATGAACGGTCGCTCGTCGCTAAAGTGAGTTAGCAATGAACGGTCGCTCGTCGCTAAAGTGAGTTAGCAATGAACGGTCGCTCGTCGCTAAAGTGAGTTTGCAATGAACGGTCGCTCGTCGCTAAAGTGAGTTAGCAATGAACGGTCGCTCGCCGCTAAAGTGAGTTAGCAATGAACGGTCGCTCGTCGCTAAAGTGAGTTAGCAATGAACGGTCGCTCGTCGCTAAAGTGAGTTAGCAATGAACGGTCGCTCGTCGCTAAAGTGAGTTAACAATGAACGGTCGCTCGTCGCCAAAGTGAGTTAGCAATGAACGGTCGCTCGTCGCTAAAGTGAGTTCGCAATGAACGGTCGCTCGTCGCTAAAGTGAGTTAGCAATGAACGGTCGCTCGTCGCTAAAGTGAGTTAACAATGAACGGTCGTCTCGTCGCTAAAGTGAGTTAGCAATGAACGGTCGCTCGTCGCTAAAGTGAGTTAGCAATGAACGGTCGCTCGTCGCTAAAGTGAGTTAGCAATGAACGGTCGCTCGTCGCTAAAGTGAGTTAGCAATGAACGGTCGCTCGCCGCTAAAGTGAGTTAGCAATGAACGGTCGCTCGTCCGCTAAAGTGAGTTAGCAATGAACGGTCGCTCGCCGTCGATAAGTGAGTTAGCAATGAACGGTCGCTCGTCGCTAAAGTGAGTTAGCAATGAACGGTCGCTCGTCGCTAAAGTGAGTTAGCAATGAACGGTCGCTCGTCGCTAAAGTGAGTTAGCAATGAACGGTCGCTCGCGCTAAAGTGAGTTAGCAATGAACGGTCGCTCGTCGCTAAAGTGAGTTAGCAATGAACGGTCGCTCGTCGCTAAAGTGAGTTAGCAATGAACGGTCGCTCGTCGCTAAAGTGAGTTAGCAATGAACGGTCGCTCGTCGCTAAAGTGAGTTAGCAATGAACGGTCGCTCGTCGCTAAAGTGAGTTAGCAATGAACGGTCGCTCGTCAAAGTGAGTTAGCAATGAACGGTCGCTCGTCGCTAAAGTGAGTTAGCAATGAACGGTCGCTCGTCGCTAAAGTGAGTTAGCAATGAACGGTCGCTCGTCGCTAAAGTGAGTTAGCAATGACCGGTCGTTCATCGCTAAAGTGCGTTAGCAATGAACGGTCGTTCGTCGCTAAAGTGAGTTCGCAATGAACGGCCGTTCGTCGCTAAAGTGAGTTCGCAATGAACGGTCGCTCGTCGCTAAAGTGAGTTTGCACTGAACGGTCGTTCGTCGCTAAAGTGAGTTAGCAATGAACGGTCGCTCGTCGCTAAAGTGAGTTAGCAATGAACGGTCGCTCGTCGCTAAAGTGAGTTAGCAATGAACGGTCGCTCGTCGCTAAAGTGAGTTAGCAATGAACGGTCGCTCGTCGCTAAAGTGAGTTCGCAATGAACGGTCGCTCGTCGCTAAAGTGAGTTAGCAATGAACGGTCGCTCGTCGCTAAAGTGAGTTAGCAATGAACGGTCGCTCGTCGCTAAAGTGAGTTAGCAATGAACGGTCGCTCGTCGCTAAAGTGAGTTAGCAATGAACGGTCGCTCGTCGCTAAAGTGAGTTTTTGCAATGAACGGTCGCTCGTCGCTAAAGTGAGTTAGCAATGAACGGTCGCTCGTCGCTAAAGTGAGTTAGCAATGAACGGTCGCTCGTCGCTAAAGTGAGTTAGCAATGAACGGTCGCTCGTCGCTAAAGTGAGTTAGCAATGAACGGTCGCTCGTCGCTAAAGTGAGTTAGCAATGAACGGTCGCGTCGTCGCTAAAGTGAGTTAACAATGAACGGTCGCTCGTCGCTAAAGTGAACGGTCGCTCGCAAAGTGAACAATGAACGGTCGCTCGTCGCTAAAGTGAGTTAGCAATGAACGGTCGCTCGTCGCTAAAGTGAGTTAACAATGAACGGTCGCTCGTCGCTAAAGTGAGTTTTTTTAATGAACGGTCGCTCGTCGCTAAAGTGAGTTCGCAATGAACGGTCGCTCGTCGCTAAAGTGAGTTAGCAATGAACGGTCGCTCGTCGCTAAAGTGAGTTAGCAATGAACGGTCGCTCGTCGCTAAAGTGAGTTAGCAATGAACCGTCGCTCGTCGCTAAAGTGAGTTTAACAATGAACGGTCGCTCGTCGCTAAAGTGAGTTAGCAATGAACGGTCGCTCGTCGCTAAAGTGAGTTAGCAATGAACGGTCGCTCGTCGCTAAAGTGAGTTAGCAATGAACGGTCGCTCGTCGCTAAAGTGAGTTAGCAATGAACGGTCGCTCGTCGCTAAAGTGAGTTAGCAATGAACGGTCGCTCGTCGCTAAAGTGAGTTAGCAATGAACGGTCGCTCGTCGCTAAAGTGAGTTAGCAATGAACGGTCGCTCGTCGCTAAAGTGAGTTAGCAATGAACGGTCGCTCGTCGCTAAAGTGAGTTAGCAATGAACGGTCGCTCGCCGCTAAAGTGAGTTAACAATGAACGGTCGCTCGTCGCTAAAGTGAGTTAGCAATGAACGGTCGCTCGTCGCTAAAGTGAGTTTGCAATGAACGGTCGCTCGTCGCTAAAGTGAGTTAGCAATGAACGGTCGCTCGTCGCTAAAGTGAGTTAGCAATGAACGGTCGCTCGTCGCTAAAGTGAGTTAGCAATGAACGGTCGCTCGTCGCTAAAGTGAGTTAGCAATGAACGGTCGCTCGTCGCTAAAGTGAGTTAGCAATGAACGGTCGCTCGTCGCTAAAGTGAGTTAGCAAATGAACGGTCGCTCGTCGCTAAAGTGAGTTAGCAATGAACGGTCGCTCGTCGCTAAAGTGAGTTAGCAATGAACGGTCGCTCGTCGCTAAAGTGAGTTAGCAATGAACGGTCGCTCGTCGCTAAAAAGTGAGTTAACAAATGAACGGTCGCTCGTCGCTAAAGTGAGTTAGCAATGAACGGTCGCTCGTCGCTAAAGTGAGTTAGCAATGAACGGTCGCTCGTCGCTAAAGTGAGTTAACAATGAACGGTCGCTCGTCGCTAAAGTGAGTTTGCAATGAACGGTCGCTCGTCGCTAAAGTGAGTTAGCAATGAACGGTCGCTCGTCGCTAAAGTGAGTTAGCAATGAACGGTCGCTCGTCGCTAAAGTGAGTTAGCAATGAACGGTCGCTCGTCGCTAAAGTGAGTTAGCAATGAACGGTCGCTCGTCGCTAAAGTGAGTTAGCAATGAACGGTCGCTCGTCGCTAAAGTGAGTTTGCAATGAACGGTCGCTCGTCGCTAAAGTGAGTTAGCAATGAACGGTCGCTCGTCGCTAAAGTGAGTTAGCAATGAACGGTCGCTCGTCGCTAAAGTGAGTTCGCAATGAACGGTCGTTCGTCGCTAAAGTGAGTTAGCAATGAACGGTCGTTCGTCGCAAAAGAGAGTTCGCAATGAACGGTCGTTCGTCGCTAAAGTGAGTTAGCAATGAACGGTCGTTCATCGCTAAAGTGAGTTTTGCAATGAACGGTCGCTCGTCGCTAAAGTGAGTTAGCAATGAACGGTCGCTCGTCGCTAAAGTGAGTTAGCAATGAACGGTCGCTCGTCGCTAAAGTGAGTTAGCAATGAACGGTCGCTCGTCGCTAAAGTGAGTTAGCAATGAACGGTCGCTCGTCGCTAAAGTGAGTTAGCAATGAACGGTCGCTCGTCGTCGCTAAAGTGAGTTAGCAATGAACGGTCGCTCGTCGCTAAAGTGAGTTCGCAATGAACGGTCGCTCGCCGCAAAGTGAGTTAGCAATGAACGGTCGCTCGTCGCTAAAGTGAGTTAGCAATGAACGGTCGCTCGTCGCTAAAGTGAGTTAGCAATGAACGGTCGCTCGTCGCTAAAGTGAGTTAGCAATGAACGGTCGCTCGTCGCTAAAGTGAGTTAGCAATGAACGGTCGCTCGTCGCTAAAGTGAGTTAGCAAATGAACGGTCGCTCGTCGCTAAAGTGAGTTAGCAATGAACGGTCGCTCGTCGCTAAAGTGAGTTAGCAATGAACGGTCGCTCGTCGCTAAAGTGAGTTAGCAATGAACGGTCGCTCGTCGCTAAAGTGAGTTAGCAATGAACGGTCGCTCGTCGCTAAAGTGAGTTAGCAATGAACGGTCGCTCGTCGCTAAAGTGAGTTAGCAATGAACGGTCGCTCGTCGCTAAAGTGAGTTAGCAATGAACGGTCGCTCGTCGCTAAAGTGAGTTAGCAATGAACGGTCGCTCGTCGCTAAAGTGAGTTTGAACGGTCGCTCGTCGCTAAAGTGAGTTAACAATGAACGGTCGCTCGTCGCTAAAGTGAGTTCGCAATGAACGGTCGCTCGTCGCTAAAGTGAGTTAGCAATGAACGGTCGCTCGTCGCTAAAGTGAGTTAGCAATGAACGGTCGCTCGTCGCTAAAGTGAGTTAGCAATGAACGGTCGCTCGTCGCTAAAGTGAGTTAGCAATGAACGGTCGCTCGTCGCTAAAGTGAGTTAGCAATGAACGGTCGCTCGTCGCTAAAGTGAGTTTGCAATGAACGGTCGCTCGTCGCTAAAGTGAGTTAGCAATGAACGGTCGCTCGTCGCTAAAGTGAGTTAGCATGAACGGTCGCTCGTCGTTAAAGTGAGTTAGCAATGAACGGTCGCTCGTCGCTAAAGTGAGTTAGCAATGAACGGTCGCTCGTCGCTAAAGTGAGTTAGCAATGAACGGTCGCTCGTCGCTAAAGTGAGTTAGCAATGAACGGTCGCTCGTCGCTTAGCAATGAACGGTCGAAGTCGCAAAGAAAGTGAGTTAGCAATGAACGGTCGCTCGTCGCTAAAGTGAGTTAGCAATGAACGGTCGATCGTCGCTAAAGTGAGTTAACAATGAACGGTCGTTCGTCGCTAAAGTGAGTTAGCAATGAACGGTCGTTCGTCGCTAAAGTGAGTTAGCAATGAACGGTCGTTCGTCGCTAAAGTGAGTTAACAATGAACGGTCGTTCGTCGCTAAAGTGAGTTAGCAATGAACGGTCGTTCGTCGCTAAAGTGAGTTAGCAATGAACGGTCGTTCGTCGCTAAAGTGAGTTAGCAATGAACGGTCGTTCGTCGCTAAAGTGAGTTAGCAATGAACGGTCGTTCGTCGCTAAAGTGAGTTAGCAATGAACGGTCGTTCGTCGTTAAAGTGAGTTAGCAATGAACGGTCGTTCGTCGCTAAAGTGAGTTAGCAATGAACGGTCGTTCGTCGCTAAAGTGAGTTAGCAATGAACGGTCGTTCGTCGCTAAAGTGAGTTTGCAATGAACGGTCGTTCGTCGCTAAAGTGAGTTTAGCAATGAACGGTCGTTCGTCGCTAAAGTGAGTTAGCAATGAACGGTCGTTCGTCGCTAAAGTGAGTTAGCAATGAACGGTCGTTCGTCGCTAAAGTGAGTTAGCAATGAACGGTCGTTCGTCGCTAAAGTGAGTTAACAATGAACGGTCGCTCGCCGCTAAAGTGAGTTTAGCAATGAACGGTCGCTCGTCGCTAAAAGTGAGTTAGCAATGAACGGTCGCTCGTCGCTAAAGTGAGTTAGCAATGAACGGTCGCTCGTCGCGCTAAAGTGAGTTAGCAATGAACGGTCGTTCGTCGCTAAAGTGAGTTAGCAATGAACGGTCGTTCGTCGTTAAAGTGAGTTAACAATGAACGGTCGTTCGTCGCTAAAGTGAGTTAGCAATGAACGGTCGTTCGTCGCTAAAGTGAGTTAGCAATGAACGGTCGTTCGTCGCTAAAGTGAGTTAGCAATGAACGGTCGTTCGTCGCTAAAGTGAGTTGCAATGCAATGAACGGTCGCTCGTCGCTAAAGTGAGTTAACAATGAACGGTCGCTCGTCGCAAAGTGAGTTAGCAATGAACGGTCGCTCGTCGCTAAAGTGAGTTAGCAATGAACGGTCGCTCGTCGCTAAAGTGAGTTAGCAATGAACGGTCGCTCGTCGCTAAAGTGAGTTAGCAATGAACGGTCGCTCGTCGCTAAAGTGAGTTAGCAATGAACGGTCGCTCGTCGCTAAAGTGAGTTAGCAATGAACGTCGTCGCTCGTCGCTAAAGTGAGTTTAGCAATGAACGGTCGCTCGTCGCTAAAGTGAGTTAGCAATGAACGGTCGTTCGTCGCTAAAGCGAGTTAACAATGAACGGTCGTTCGTCGCTAAAGCGAGTTAACAATGAACGGTCGTTCGTCGCTAAAGTGAGTTTTCAATGAACGGTCGTTCGTCGCTAAAGCGAGTTAGCAATGAACGGTCGTTCGTCGCTAAAGTGAGTTAACAATGAACGGTCGTTCGTCGCTAAAGCGAGTTAACAATGAACGGTCGTTCATCGCTAAAGTGAGTTAACAATGAACGGTCGTTCGTCGCTAAAGCGAGTTAACAATGAACGGTCATTCGTCGCTAAAGCGAGTTAACAATGAACGGTCGTTCGTCGCTAAAGCGAGTTACCAATGAACGGTCGTTCGTCGCTAAAGCGAGTTAGCAATGAACGGTCGTTCGTCGCTAAAGTGAGTTAGCAATGAACGGTCGCTCGTCGCTAAAGTGAGTTAGCAATGAACGGTCGTCGTCGCTAAAGTGAGTTAGCAATGAACGGTCGCTCGTCGCTAAAGTGAGTTAACAATGAACGGTCGCTCGCCGCTAAAGTGAGTTAGCAATGAACGGTCGCTCGTCGCTAAAGTGAGTTAGCAATGAACGGTCGCTCGTCGCTAAAGTGAGTTAGCAATGAACGGTCGCTCGGTCGCTAAAGTGAGTTAGCAATGAACGGTCGCTCGTCGCTAAAGTGAGTTAGCAATGAACGGTCGCTCGTCGCTAAAGTGAGTTAGCAATGAACGGTCGTTCGTCGCTAAAAATGAGTTAACAATGAACGGTCGTTCGTCGATAAAGTGAGTTAGCAATGAACTGTCGTTCGTCGTTAAAGTGAGTTAGCAATGAACGGTCGTTCGTCGCTAAAGTGAGTTAACAATGAACGGTCGTTCGTCGTTAAAGTGAGTTAGCAATGAACGGTCGTTCGTCGCTAAAGTGAGTTAGCAATGAACGGTCGCTCGTCGCTAAAGTGAGTTAGCAATGAACGGTCGCTCGTCGCTAAAGTGAGTTAGCAATGAACGGTCGCTCGTCGCTAAAGTGAGTTAGCAATGAACGGTCGCTCGTCGCTAAAGTGAGTTAGCAATGAACGGTCGCTCGTCGCTAAAGTGAGTTAGCAATGAACGGTCGCTCGTCGCTAAAGTGAGTTAGCAATGAACGGTCGCTCGTCGCTAAAGTGAGTTAGCAATGAACGGTCGCTCGTCGCTAAAGTGAGTTAGCAATGAACGGTCGCTCGTCGCTAAAGTGAGTTAACAATGAACGGTCGCTCGTCGCTAAAGTGAGTTAAATGAACGGTCGCTCGTCGCAAAGTGAGTTAGCAATGAACGGTCGCTCGTCGCTAAAGTGAGTTAGCAATGAACGGTCGCTCGTCGCTAAAGTGAGTTCGCAATGAACGGTCGCTCGTCGCTAAAGTGAGTTAGCAATGAACGGTCGCTCGTCGCTAAAGTGAGTTAGCAATGAACGGTCGCTCGTCAAAGTGAGTTAGCAATGAACGGTCGCTCGTCGCTAAAGTGAGTTAGCAATGAACGGTCGCTCGTCGCTAAAGTGAGTTAGCAATGAACGGTCGCTCGTCGCTAAAGTGAGTTAGCAATGAACGGTCGCTCGTCGCTAAAGTGAGTTAGCAATGAACGGTCGCTCGTCGCTAAAGTGAGTTAGCAATGAACGGTCGCTCGTCGCTAAAGTGAGTTAGCAATGAACGGTCGCTCGCCGCTAAAGTGAGTTAGCAATGAACGGTCGCTCGTCGCTAAAGTGAGTTAGCAATGAACGGTCGCTCGTCGCTAAAGTGAGTTAGCAATGAACGGTCGCTCGTCGCTAAAGTGAGTTAGCAATGAACGGTCGCTCGTCGCTAAAGTGAGTTAGCAATGAACGGTCGCTCGTCGCTAAAGTGAGTTAGCAATGAACGGTCGCTCGTCGCTAAAGTGAGTTAGCAATGAACGGTCGCTCGTCGCTAAAGTGAGTTAGCAATGAACGGTCGCTCGTCGCTAAAGTGAGTTAACAATGAACGGTCGCTCGTCGCTAAAGTGAGTTAGCAATGAACGGTCGCTCGTCGCTAAAGTGAGTTTGCAATGAACGGTCGCTCGTCGCTAAAGTGAGTTAGCAATGAACGGTCGCTCGGTCGCTAAAGTGAGTTAGCAATGAACGGTCGCTCGTCGCTAAAGTGAGTTAACAATGAACGGTCGCTCGTCGCTAAAGTGAGTTTAAATGAACGGTCGCTCGTCGCTAAAGTGAGTTAGCAATGAACGGTCGCTCGTCGCTAAAGTGAGTTAGCAATGAACGGTCGCTCGTCGCTAAAAGAGTTTTCAGCAATGAACGGTCGCTCGTCGCTAAAGTGAGTTAGCAATGAACGGTCGCTCGTCGCTAAAGTGAGTTAACAAATGAACGGTCGCTCGTCGCTAAAGTGAGTTAAATGAACGGTCGCTCGTCGCTAAAGTGAGTTAGCAATGAACGGTCGCTCGTCGCTAAAGTGAGTTAGCAATGAACGGTCGCTCGTCGCTAAAGTGAGTTAGCAATGAACGGTCGCTCGTCGCTAAAGTGAGTTAGCAATGAACGGTCGCTCGTCGCTAAAGTGAGTTAGCAATGAACGGTCGCTCGTCGCTAAAGTGAGTTAGCAATGAACGGTCGCTCGTCGCTAAAGTGAGTTAGCAATGAACGGTCGCTCGTCGCTAAAGTGAGTTTGCAATGAACGGTCGCTCGTCCGCTAAAGTGAGTTAGCAATGAACGGTCGCTCGTTCGCTAAAGTGAGTTAGCAATGAACGGTCGCTCGTCGCTAAAGTGAGTTAACAATGAACGGTCGCTCGTCGCTAAAGTGAGTTAGCAATGAACGGTCGCTCGTCGCTAAAGTGAGTTTGCAATGAACGGTCGCTCGTCGCTAAAGTGAGTTAGCAATGAACGGTCGCTCGTCGCTAAAGTGAGTTCGCAATGAATGAACGGTCGCTCGTCGCTAAAGTGAGTTAGCAATGAACGGTCGCTCGCCGCTAAAGTGAGTTAGCAATGAACGGTCGCTCGTCGCTAAAGTGAGTTAGCAATGAACGGTCGCTCGTCGCTAAAGTGAGTTAGCAATGAACGGTCGCTCGTCGCTAAAGTGAGAGTTAGCAATGAACGGTCGCTCGTCGCTAAAGTGAGTTAGCAATGAACGGTCGCTCGTCGCTAAAGTGAGTTAGCAATGAACGGTCGCTCGTCGCTAAAGTGAGTTAGCAATGAACGGTCGCTCGTCGCTAAAGTGAGTTAGCAATGAACGGTCGCTCGTCGCTAAAGTGAGTTAGCAATGAACGGTCGCTCGTCGCTAAAGTGAGTTCGCAATGAACGGTCGCTCGTCGCTAAAGTGAGTTACCAATGAACGGTCGCTCGTCGCTAAAGTGAGTTAGCAATGAACGGTCGCTCGTCGCTAAAGTGAGTTAGCAATGAACGGTCGCTCGCCGCTAAAGTGAGTTAGCAATGAACGGTCGTTCGTCGCTAAAGTGAGTTCGCAATGAACGGTCGTTCGTCGCTAAAGTGAGTTAGCAATGAACGGTCGTTCGTCGCTAAAGTGAGTTAGCAATGAACGGTCGTTCGTCGCTAAAGTGAGTTAACAATGAACGGTCGTTCGTCGTTAAAGTGAGTTAGCAATGAACGGTCGTTCGTCGCTAAAGTGAGTTTGCAATGAATTCGGTCGTTCGTCGTTAAAGTGAGTTAGCAATGAACGGTCGTTCGTCGCTAAAGTGAGTTTTCAATGAACGGTCGTTCGTCGATAAAGTGAGTTAGCAATGAACGGTCGTTCGTCGTTAAAGTGAGTTAGCAATGAACGGTCGTTCGTCGTTAAAGTGAGTTAGCAATGAACGGTCGTTCGTCGCTAAAGTGAGTTAACAATGAACGGTCGTTCGTCGATAAAGTGAGTTAGCAATGAACGGTCGTTCGTCGCTAAAGTGAGTTAACAATGAACGGTCGTTCGTCGCTAAAGTGAGTTAGCAATGAACGGTCGTTCGTCGCTAAAGTGAGTTAGCAATGAACGGTCGTTCGTCGCTAAAGTGAGTTAGCAATGAACGGTCGTTCGTCGCTAAAGTGAGTTAACAATGAACGGTCGTTCGTCGCTAAAGTGAGTTAACAATGAACGGTCGTTCGCCGCTAAAGTGAGTTAGCAATGAACGGTCGTTCGTCGCTAAAGTGAGTTAACAATGAACGGTCGTTCGTCGCTAAAGTGAGTTAGCAATGAACGGTCGTTCGTCGCTAAAGTGAGTTAGCAATGAACGGTCGTTCGTCGCTAAAGTGAGTTAGCAATGAACGGTCGTTCGTCGCTAAAGTGAGTTAACAATGAACGGTCGCTCGTCGCTAAAGTGAGTTAGCAATGAACGGTCGCTCGTCGCTAAAGTGAGTTAGCAATGAACGGTCGCTCGTCGCTAAAGTGAGTTAGCAATGAACGGTCGCTCGTCGCTAAAGTGAGTTAGCAAATGAACGGTCGCTCGCTAAGTGAGTTCGCAGACGAACGGTCGCTCGGTCGCTAAAGTGAGTTCGCAATGAACTACCAGTTGTCTAAAGCGTGAGTTAGAATGAACGGGTCGCTCGCCGCTAAAGTGAGTTTGCAATGAACGGTCGTTTGTCGCTAAAGCGAGCAATGAACGGTCGTTCGTCGCTAAAGCGAAGTTAGCAATGAACGGTCGCTCGCCGAAAGCGAAGCAGCAATGAACGGTCGCTCGCCGATTAAGCTGAAATAATGAAAACGGTCGCTCACGCTAAAGAGAGTTAGTACGAACGGCCGCTCGGCGTTAAAGTGAGTTACCAATGAACGGTCGCTCGCCGATAAAGTGAGTTAGCAATGAACGGTCGTTCGCCGCTGTGCGAGTTAACAATGAACTGGTCGCTTATCGCTAAAGTGAGTTAACAATGAACGGTCGTTCGCCGCTAAAAGCGGAAGTTAACAATGAACGGTCGCTCGTCGCTAAAGCGAAGTTAAAAATGAACGGGTCGAGTTTGCTAAAGAGAGTTAGCAATGAACGTCGTGCGATAAAGTGAAGTTAACAATGAACGGATCGCTCGTCAAAGGAAAGCCGAAGTTAACAATGAACGGTCGTCACGCTAAAGTGAGTTACGTTGAACGTCGTTTTGCAAATGATTAACAATGAACGGTCGCTTGGTCGCTAGTGTGAGACTTCGCGTAAAGAACGGACGCTCACGCTAAAGTGAGTTAACAATGAACGGTTCGTCGGCCCTTAAACCAGTTCTCAATGAACGGCTGTTTAAATTCGCCCAAAAAGTCGGATTACGCAATGAACCTCGTGCCGGTTTGGGCTTTAAAGTGAGTTTGCAATGAACGGCCGCCCGGCCGCGCAGCGCAAGTTAATGAAGCGATGCGAACGGTCGCTTCAGTAAGCGGAGCAATAACGCGTTAATCGCTAAAATGAAATAACACGAACGGTCGCTCGTCGTTAAAGTGAAAGGTGCTAATGAACGGTAGCTTACTTTTAAAGTGAGTTAGCAATGAACGGTCGCTCGTTAAAGTGAGTTATCAATGAACGGTCGTTTGTCGTTAAAGTGATTTAGCAATGAACGGTCGCTTCGTCGCCTTCTAAAGTGATTAGCAATGAAGCGATTACTCGTCGTTAAAAGTGATTTAACAATGAACGTCGCTCGTCGATAAAGTGAGTTCTTCAATGAACGGTCGCTTATTAAGGTAAAGTGAGTGCAATGAACGGCCGTTAAAAGCCAAAATGAGTTAGCAATAAAGGTCGCTCGTCGTTAAAGTGATTTAAATGAACGGTTTGCTGGATTTATGTAATAACGGTGATTCGTCGCTAAAATGAGTGCTAAAATGAACTGACGCTCGCCCTTAAAGAGAGTTAGCAATGAAGCGGTCGCTAAAATCATAAATGAGGTTAAATGAACGCGTGCGTCGCTCCTTAAAGTAAATTCGCTGTGAACGGGTCGTTCGTCTTCAAAATGAGTTAGTAATGAACGGTCGCCCAGGTAAAGTAAGTTACGCAATGAACTATTGTTAAATTCCTTAAGTGAGATTCTCGTTGAACGGCCGCTCGTTGAGTAAAGTGAAGTTCGCAATGAACATTCGTTCATCGCTAAAGTGAATTAACAATGAATGGCCGCCATTAAAGTGAGATAACAATGAACCAGTGGCTTACGTTATTTAAAATGAATTCGCGAAACGTAAAATCGCTAAATGGAGTTAACAATAAACAGTCGTTTTGATAAAATGAGATTCGCAACGAACGGTCGTAACGAATTAGAGTGAATTAGCAATGAACGGTCGCTTGTCGCGGATTAACAATGAACGACCGTTTCGTCAGCAATGAAGCAATGAACGTCGCTGGAAAGGAGTTCTCAATGGTGGTCGTTAAATTAAAGTCGTCTCAATGAACGGCCGATTAAGCTAATGTGAGTTCGCAATGAACGGTCGTTCATCGCTAAAGTGGTGCTGTGGCATTGGATTCGTGTTTAAAGTGAGTTTGCAATGAACGGTGGATTCGTTTAAAGTGAAATACGTAATGAACGGTCGTTTCGATGCATGTAAATGAGGTGCTAATGAACGGTAGATACGTTGATAAATAAAAGCGAGATTAGCGCGAACGATCGGTGTCGTTAAAGTGAGTGCGCAATGAACCGTTAGTCGTTAAAGAAAAGTGAAGAACAACGGCCGCTCGTCCTTAAAATGAGATTCGCAATGAAACGGTCGCTTGTCGTTAAAATTGAGTTTTCAATAAACGGGTCGTTAAAAGCGATAAAATGGTGTTAGCAATGATAGACCGTTCGTCGTAAAATGAGTTAACAATGAACGGTCGCTCCTTTCAAAGTTCTCAATGAAACGGGTCGTCATTGCGCTAAAAGTGAGTTAATGATTAACGGTCGTTAAATGCGTTAAAGTAAGTTAACTATGAACGGTGAATCGTCATTGAAGTGAGTTATAGCAACGAACGTTAAAATGCACTTAAAAGCGGAGGTGAATGAACGGTCGCCGCCGCCAGTGAGTTATCAATGAACGCATCGTTCGTTGCTAAAGTGATTTATGAAGCAATGAACGGTCGCCTGTCATAAGTGGGGATAGTAATGAACGGTCGCTCGGCCGCTAAAGCGTGAGTTAACAATGAACGGTCGCTCAATGATAGCGAGTAGTACGAACGGTCGCTCGGCCGCTAAAGAGTTAACAATGAACGCCGCTCTTCGCTAATGTGAGTTAGCAACAATGGTCGCTCGCCGCTAGCGATTTAAATGAACGGTCGTCACGCGCAGTGAGTTTGCATGTCAGCCGCTCGGCCGCTAAAGTGAGTCAGTGAATGAACGATCGCCTCGCCATTAAAGAGAGTTAGCAATGAACGGTCGCTCATTGCTAGTGAGTTCGCGAATGAACGGTCGCTCGCCGCTAAATGGATTCGCGAATGAACGGTCGCTCGGCCGTTAAAGTGAGTTAGTAATGAACGG
>JAINDJ010000163.1:0-51805 GCA_019845555.1 Aristolochia fimbriata | reverse complement strand
GAATTCAATGCTTTACTAATGAACAATACTTTGGTCTCTTTGTCTCTTTACCACAGGGCTGTCGGGCGATTGTCATAAGTGGGTCTGTAAGCGCCAAGGCCGGCGACAACATTATTGATAAATATAAGGCACGATTATTGCTAAGGGTTCAACCAAAAGGAAGGTCAGGGACTATTTTGAAACTTTCAGTCAGGTTGTTAAACCTGCTACTATTCGAACTGTCCTCACTGTGTATTGTTGGCTCCACAAATGGCATATTAGCCAACTTGATGTTAACAATGCATTCTTGAATGGCACCCTCACGAGGGAGGTCTACATGACTCAACCTCCTGGCTTTCCAAAATAAGTCTGGCCGAATGCTGTGGTGTAAGATTTACACAAGTCGCTTCTACTTGCCTCAACCAATGCCCTCCGGGCTTGGTATCATCACCCTCAACCTTTTCTTACTTGAGTTGGGTTCATTTTATCTAAAGCTGACTCTTCCCGCTTATATATTGAACCGCACACAAAGTGTTACATTCGTCCTTGTCTATGTTGATGATATTATAGTTATTGGTGATGATCCTTTGGACATTCGGAGCTCGCCCAACAGTTACAAAGAGAATTTTCTGTAAAGGACCTGGGTCCTTTACACTACTTCTGGGATTGAAGTCATTTGTATTCTGGATGGCCTACATCTTGCTTTCGGACTAAGTACACTGGATTTATTGACCCGCTTGACCTAACAAAGGTCAAACCCCTTTCAACCCCTGTTGTTGTTGGCTCAAAGTTATCCTAAATATGAAGGCACGCCAACTTGATTGATTTACTTCCCTACGAGCAACTGTTGGTGCGCACCAATACCTCACTTACCTACCTGACATTCAATATGTCAGGAACAGCATGTCGGTTTCAACAGCTCCCACCGTGTACCGGTCACCGGTAAGCCGTATCTTCGGTATCTCAAAGGCACTCTCACTCACGACATCGCTTATCCAGCCATCCCCGAGCTTGGTGTCGACGTGTACTCGATGCTGATTGGGGCGGCTGCCCGGGTGACCGGGGGTCGATAACTGGTTTTGTGCTTTTCTTGGTGGCTCTCTTATCTCCTCGGCTTCCAAGAAGCAACCCAATTGCCGCTTCGTTCTAGTGCGTATGCAGTACAGAGGCGTTAGCTATTGCCACTGCCGAAGTTGGCGTGGATCTTACAATTGTTCAAGGGACTCGGCGTGTTCATCTCGCAGCCTCTCAATTCTCCGGTGTGACAATTTATCAGCCACTTACATCGCAACCAATCCAGTCTTTCATGGCGAGTCAAGCATGTCGAAGCTTGACAACCACTTCATCTGCGAAGGTCACCTCCGGCCTTCTTCAGGTTCGGGTTCATCTCGACTCAAGATCAAATCGGCTGATGTCTTCACCAAAGGCCTATCCAGATCACGGTTTTGCAAACTTCTCTCCAAACTTGGCGTCTCTCCTCAAAAGCTAAGCTTGAATGTTAGATATCTGATCACCCAATGATACTGACAGAGTTACACCTAGAGTTACACACCAAGTATCGATGATGATACAGGTTGGCATTACACTGACACACCTTCCTTACCAGAATCCTAATCTGATACGATCCTGTAATCTTATCCATCTATAATCCGAATCTCCTTTGAATTGATACTGTAAACTTTCCTAGTCCAACTAGGAAACAATCTCTCACGAAGTGTATATATGTACCATTGTACAACTGAATAAAATACGATTGAAATTACATTCTTACATTTCTAGATATTATGGAATGTGTTTGTTGCTTATGAATTTCACCTTTTCAAAATTTCAACAACGAACAATATGGATACATATTTTATTATTAAATTTTGTTTCATTGCTTAAAATTGTTCTAAAAAGTTACTTTTAATAACTAATATACATTTCAAAAAGTTTTGAGTGAAAATGACAAAGTGTTGGAAAGAAAATTCACTATCCATTTTTGTACACTAGTACAAATATATTTTTGGTGATCGTTTTAAATTTGCATGTTGCTACAAGATGACTTATAGCAACTTGTTTCCCTTCACCAGTCTCCAAAGTGGAATTTTGGCAATAGGTTCCTCCTGGCCAGTTGGCACAATAGGAACTATCGCAAGTTGTTTCATGGATTAGGCGAACACGTTGTATTATGGCGAATCGGATTCACCGAACCATTCGCTCCAAGTGGACTTACGGTGATTGGTTACGCTTTAATGCAATTTCAATTTAACTCATCTTTTTATTGTCTTATGGAAACTTTTATTGAAAACTTATTTATCGCTTTAAAAAAATCTTTGCATGTCTTTTTATTTGTTTACTTTTCACCCACATTTTTTCACAATTTTTTTGAATTAGCGTGCAATTAGGAGCAAAAGTATTATCTTATTATGTTTTACTAAATATATGTAGCGTGTATTTATTTCTAATGAATTTCACCATTTAGAAATTTCGACGATGAAAAATATGTATTCATATTTAAATAACAAAATATTTATCATAGGCATAATAATGTTATTAAAGTAGTTTTGAAAAAATAGATATATTTTAAACCAAATTTTGAGGTTAAATGACTATGACGAAAAGAAATTACTTTCTTTATTTTTCACACTTGTGAAAATATATGTCTGACGACTTCTTTCAATAGAGTAGTCATCACGAGTTCGCATATGGCAATTGGTATCCCCGCCTAGTTGCCACAAATGGACTTTTGGCTTACTTGTTTCACCTGCTTTCGGTTCCCAAGAATGGACTTTTGGTGACTGATTCCACAAGGCCTGTCACCACAAGTGGACTTTTGGTGACTGGTTCCACCAGGCCAGTCACAAAAATAGGACTTTTGCCGATTGATTGAACCAGGCTAGTTGCTACAAGTGGACTTTTGGGGACTGGTTCCACCGGGCGTGTTAGCGACCAAAGGAATTATGGTTATTGGTTTTGTTGACCAGTTAGCCACATGTGGATTTATGGCCAATGGATAAACCTTAAAAATTGTTACTGGTGGACTTATGGCCACATATTCTCCTAATACAATATCAATTTAACACGCTTTTATTTTATTATTGAATCTTTTTTTTTAAAGTTAATTATCTGTCAAAAATAGCCAAAGCATTCTTTTATTTGTTTTCTTTCAGCTTGCATTACTTCTAAATTTGGTTAAATTAGCTTGCAAATAGGGAAGAAAAGTATTACCTTTTAACTTTTACTAGATATCCTAGCATGCGTTTATTGCTTATGAATTTCACGTATTCTAAATTTCAACAATGAAAAATATGGATACATATTTTGTTAATAATATTTTTTTTTTGGCTTAATATTGATCTAAAAGTATTGTTGGAATAACTTATATTTATTTCTCAAAGTTTCATGGCTAAACGACTTTGTTGGCCAAAAAATACAATATTCATTTTTTGTACGCTAATAAAAATATATTTTTGGCGTTTGTTTTAATTTTCAAGTCGCTACAAGTTGACTTACCAATTGGTTTCCCTTGACCAGTCGCCACAAGTGGAATTTTGGCAACAACGGAGGACTTATGGTCCACTTGTTTCATGGACCAGTCGCAACAAGTGATTTTGTTGCGATAGGATTCACCAACCAATCGCACCTAGGGGACGCATGGCAATTGGTTTGTCATAATATAATATTAATTTAATTCATCTTTTGTTGTCATATGGCGACTGGTTTCCCAGTCCAATCGCCACAAATGGGCTTTTGGCCACTGGTTTCCGAACCGGGTCAGTCGCCACAAATGGACTTTTGGCGACTGGTTCCTTAAGGCCAGTCACCACAAGTGGACTTTTTACGACAGGTTCCACAAGGCCGGTGACCATAAGTGGACTTTTGGTGACAGGTTCCACCAGGCCAACAAAAAACAAGAGGACTTTTGGCGACAGGTTAAACCAGGCCAGTCACCACAAGTGGGGTTTTGGCGACTGGTTCCACCAGGCCAATATTCACTAGTGGACTTTTGGTGGCGGGTTCCAGTAGGCTAGTCGCCACAAGTGTACTTTTTTTGGCGACTTCGTTTAACTTCGGCCTGTCGCCAAAATTTGACTTTTTTGACTGGTTGCACTAGACAAGTCTCCAAAAGTGGGCTTATGATAACTGGCCTCTTCAAGCTGTCGCCACACGTGGTTTTTGGCGACTAGATTCTCCTAAAAAATTGTTACTGGTGGACTTATGGCCACAGGTTCCCCCAATACAATGTCTATTTAAGTCTTTTTAATTATATTAGTTGTCAAAAATACCCTAAGCAGTATTTCATTTATTTCTTTCTGCATGCATTCGTTATTCATTTTGTTTAATTAGCTTGCAAATACGTAGAAATGTATTGCCATCTTATGTTTTTCTAGATATTATAAATTGTGTTTGTTGCTTATGAATTTCACATTTTCAAAATTTCAACAACGAAAAATATGGATACATATTTTATTATTAAATTTTTTTTAATTGCATAAAATTGTTCTAAAAGAATTTTTTTAATAACTAATATTCATTTCAAAAAGTTGTGAGTGAAATTGACAGTGTTGGAAAGAAAATACTTTATCCATTTTTGTACACTAGTACTAATATATTTTTGGTGATTGTTTTAAATTTGCATGTCGCTAGAAGATGACTTATAGCAACTTGTTTCCCTTCACCGTGTCAAAGTGGAATTTTGGCATTAGGTTCCTCCTCTCCAATCGGCACAATAGGACTTATCGCAAGTTGTTTGAAGCATTTGGCCCAACAAGTTGTATTATAGCGATTGGATTCAATCAACCATTCACTCCTATTGGACTTATGGCAATTGGTTACGCTTAAAGCAATTTCAATTTAACTCATCTTTTTTTGCCTTATTTATCGCTCAAAAATAACTTTGATTGTCTTTTATTTGTTTACTTTTCACCCACATTTGTTCATCATTTTTTTTTAATTAGTGTGTAATTAGTAACAAAAGTATTATCTTATTTTGTTTTACTAAATATATGTAGAAAGTATTTATTGCTAATGAATTTCTCCATTTAGAAATTTCGACGATGAAAAATATGAATTCATATTTTAATAAGAAAATATTTATCATAGGCATAATAATGTTCTTAAAGTACTATATTTTTAATCAAATTTTGATGTTAAATGACTATGTTGAAAAGAAATTACTTTTTTTATTTTTCACACTTGTGAAAATATATTTTTGACGACTTGTTTCAATTGAGTAGTCTACACAAGTTCGCAAATGGCAACTGGTATCCCCGTCTACTTGCCACAAATGGACTTTTTTTAACTTGTTTCACCTGGTCAGTTCCCAAAAATGGACTTTTGGCGACTGGCTCCACAAGGCCTATCACCACAAGTGGACTTTTTGGTGACTGGTTCCACCAGGCCAGTCACAACAATAGGACTTTTGGCGATTGGTTGAACCAGGCCAGTTGCTACAAGTGGACATTTGGGGAGTGGTTCCACCGGGCGTGTTGGAACCAGTCGCCACATGAGGATTTATGGCCAATGCATACACCTTAAAGATCGTTACTGCTGACTTATGGCCACATATTCTCCTAATACAATATCAATTTAACACGCTTTTTATTTTATAATAGAAACTTTTGTTAAAAAAAGTTAATTATCTATCAAAAAATTGCCAAAGCAATCTTTTATTTATTTTCTTTCAGCTTGCATTAGTTCTTAATTAGGTTAAATTAGCTTGCCAATGGTAGAAAAGTATTACCTTATTAACATTTACTAGATATCATAGCATGTGTTTATTGATTATGAATTTCACCTATTCTAAATTTCACCAATGAAAAATATGGATACACATTTTGTTAATAAAATTTTTTTATTGGCTTAATAATGTACTATAAGTATTATTGGAATAACTTATATTTATTTCTCAGAATTTTGAGGCAAAACGACTTTGTTGGCATGAGAATACAATATTCATTTTTGTACACTAATAGAAATAAATTTTTTCCGATTGTTTTCAATTTTCAAGTCGCTACAAGTTGACTTATACCTACTGGTTTTCCTTGACCTGTTCCACAAGTTCAATTTTGGCAACAACTTGAGGACTTATGGTCAACTTGTTTCATGGACCAGTCGCAACAAGTGATTTTGTGGCGACAGGGATTCATCGAACCAATCGCACCTAGTGGACACATGGCAATTGGTTTGTCATAATATAATATTTATTTAACTCATCTTTTGTTGTCATATGGCGAGTGGTTTCCCAGTCCAGTCGCCACAAATGGGCTTTTGGCCACTGGTTTCACGAGGTCAGTCCCCACAAATGAACTTTTGACGACTGCTTCCACAAGGCCAGTCACCACAAGTGCACTTTTGGTGACTGGTTCCACCAGGCCAACAAAAACAAGACTTTTGGCGACAGGTTCAACCAGGCCAGTCACCACAAGTGGACTTTTTGGCGGCCCCACCCACCAGGCCAATCTTCACAAGTGGACTTTTGGTGACTGGTTCCACCAAGCTAATCGCCACAAGGGTACTATTGGTGACTCGTTTAACTCGGCCTGTTGCCAAAATTTGGCTTTTGGCGACTGGTTGTAGTAGACAAGTCTCCAAAAGTGGGCTTATGACAACAGGCCTCATCAAGCAGTTGCCACATGTGGTTTTTGGCGACTAGATTTACCTGACAAATTGTTACTGGTGGACTTATGGCCACAAGTTCCCCCAATACAATGTCTATTTAACACTTTTTTATTATAATATTTAAACTTTTGTTAAAAATATAAATATTTATCAAAAATACCCTAAGCAGTATTTGATTTATTTCTTTCTGCTTGCATTTGTTATTCATTTTTTTTAAATAGCGTGCAAATGCGTAGCAATCTATTGCCATATTATGTTTTTCTAGATATTATGGAATGTGTTTCTTGCTTATGAATTTCACCTTTTCAAAATTTCAACAATGAAAAATATGGATACATATTTTATTATTAAATTTTGTTTAATTGCTTAAAATTGTTTTAAATGTATTTTTTTAATAACTAATATACTTTTCAAAAAGTTTTGAGTGAAAATGACAGTGTTGGAAAGAAAATACATTATCCATTTTTGTACACTAGTACAAATATATTTTTGGTGATTGTTTTAAATTTGCATGTCGCTAGAAGATGACTTATAGCAACTTGTTTCCCTTCACCAGTCTCCAAAGTGGAATTTTGGCAATAGGTTCCTCCAGGCCAGTTGGCACAATAGGACTTATCGCAAGTTGTTTCATGGATTAGACGCAACAAGTTGTATTATGGCGACTGGATTCACCGAACCATTAAGCTCCTAGTGGCCTTAAAGGCGATTGGTTACTTTTAATGCAATATCAATTTAACTCATTTTTTATTGCCTTATGGAAATTTTGTTTAAAAACTTATTTATCGCACAAAAAAATATCTTTGATTGTCTTTTATTTCTTTACTTTTCACCCACATTTGTACATCATTTTTTAAAATTAGCATGCAATTAGGAACAAAAGTATTATCTTATTATGTTTTGCTAAATATATAAAGCATGTATTTATTGATAATGAATTTCTCCATTTAGAAATTTCGATGATGAAAAATATGTATTCATATTTTAATAACAAAATATTTATTATAGGCAAAATAATGTTCTTAAAGTATTTTTGAAAAAATAGATATATTTTTAACCAAATTTTGAAGTTAAAAAACTATGTAGAAAAGAAATTACTTTTTTTCTTTTTCGCTCTTGTGAAAATATATTTTTGAGGACTTGTTTCAATTGAGTAGTCTACACAAGTTCGCATATGGCAACTGGTATCCCCATCTAGTTGCCACAAATGGACTCTTGGCGACTTGTTTCACCTGGTCAGTTCCGAAAATGGACTTTTGGCGACAAGTTCCACATGGTCTGTCACCAGAAGTGGACTTTTGGTGACTGGTTCCACCTGACGTGTTGCGACCAGTGGAATTATGGTGATTGGTTTTGTTGACCAGTCGCAACAAGTGGATTTATGGCCAATGGATACACCATAAAAATCATTACTGGTGGACTTATGGCCACATATTCTCCTAATTCAATATCAATTTAACACCTTTTTATTTTATTATTGAAACTTTTGTTAAAAAAGTTAATTATCTGTCAAAAATAGCCAAAGCATTCTTTTATTTATTTTCTTTCTGCTTGTATTAGATCTTAATTTGGTTAAATTAGCTGGCAAATAGGTAGAAAAGTATTACCTTATTATCTTTTACTAGATATTGTAGCATGTGTTTATTGATTATGAATTTCACCAATTCCAAATTTCAACAATGAAAAATATGCATACATATTTTGTTAATAATATTTTTTTTGGCTTAATATTGTACTACAAGTATTATTGGAATAACTTTTGTTTATTTCTCAAAATTTTGAGTCAAAACGACTTTGTTGTCTTTAAAATACAATATTCATTTTTTGTACACTAATAGAAATATATTTTTTGGGATTGTTTTCAATTTTCTAGTCGCTACAAGTTGACTTATACCTACTGGTTTCCCTTGACCAATCGCCACAAGTGGAATTTTGGCAAAAACCGGAGGACTTATGGTCAACTTGTTTGATGGACCCGTCGCAAAAGAAGTGATTTTATGGCGACAAGATTCACAAACCAATCGCACCTAGTGGACTCATGGAAATTGGTCTATCATAATATAATATTAATTTAACTCATCTTTTGTTGTCATTAGGCGAATGGTTTCCCAGTCTAGTCGCCACAAATGGGCTTTTGGCCATTGGTTTCACCAGGTCATCCGCCACAAATGGACTTTTGGCGGCCAGATTCCACAAGGCCAGTCCCCACAAGTGGACTTTTTGGTGATTGGCAGGCCAACAAGAACAAGAGGACTTTTGGCGACAGGGTTCGACCAGGCCAGTCACCACAAGTGGACATTTGGCGACTGGTTCCACCTGTCCAATCTTGACAAGTGGACTTTTGGTGACCAGTTCCACCAGGCTAGTTGCCACAAGTGTACTTTTGGTGACTTAGTTAACTAGGCCTGTCGCCAAAATTTTACTTTGGGCGACTGGTTGCACTAGACAACTCTCCAAAAGTGGGCTTATGACAACTGGCCTCTTCAAGCAGTTGCCACACGTGGTTTTTGGCTCTTAGATTCACCAAACAAATTGTTACTGGTGGACATATGGCCACTGGTGCCCCTAATACAATGTCTATTTAACTCTTTTTATTATATTATTGAAACTTTTGTTAAAAAAATAATTATTTGACAAAAATACCCTAAGCAGTATTTTATTTATTTCTTTCTGCGTGCATTTGTTATTCATTTTGTTTAATTAGCTTGCAAATACGTAGAAATGAATTGCCATATTATGTTTTTCTAGATATTATAGAATGTGTTTGTTGCTTATGAATTTCACTTTTTTGAAATTTCAACAACGAAAAATATGGATACATATTTAATTATTAATTTTTTTGTAATTGCAAAAAAATTGTTCTAAAAAGTATATTTTGAATAACTAATTTACATTTCAAATAGTTTTGAGTGAAAATGAAAGTGTTGGAAAGAAAATACATTATTCAATTTTGTACACTAGAACAAATATATTTTTTTGGTGATCGTTTTAAATTTGCATGTCGCTACAAGATGACTTATAGCAACTTGTTTCTCTTCACCAGTCTCCAAAGTGGAATTTTGGCAATAGGTTCAACCTGGCCAGTTGGCACTATAGGACTTACCCGCAAGTTGTTTCATGGATTAGGCGCAACAAGTTGTATTATGGCTTACTGGATTCACCAACCATTCGTACCTAGTGGACTTATGGCGATTTGTTATGCTTAATGCAATTTCAATTTAACTCATCTTTTATTGCCTTATGGAAATTTTTTTTGAAAACTTATTTATTGCACAAAAATATCTTTGATTGTCTTTTATTTCTTTACTTTTCACCCACATTTGTTCATCATTTTTTTTAAATTAGCATGCAATTAGGAACAAAAGTATTATCTTATTATGTTTTGGTAAATATATGTAGCATGTATTTATTGCTAATGAATTTCTCCATTTAGAAATTTCTACGATGAAAAATATGTTTTCTTATTTTAATAACAAAATATTTATTATAGGCAAAACAATGTTCTTAAAGTATTTTTGAAAAAATAGATATATTTTTAACCAAATTTTGAAGTTAAATAACTATGTTGAAAAGAAATTACTTTTTTTATTTTTCGCACTTGTGAAAATATATTTTTGACGACTTGTTTCAATAGAGTAGTCTACACAAGTTCGCATATGGCAATTGGTATCCCCGTCTAGTTGCCACAAATGGACTCTTGGCTACTTGTTTCACCTGGTCAGTTCCGAAAATTGACTTTTGGCGACAGGCTCCACAAGGTCTGTCACCACAAGTCGACTGTTGGTGACTGGTTCCACCTGACGTGTTGCGACCAGTGGAATTATGGTGATTGGTTTTGTTGACCAGTCGCAACATGTGGATTTATGGCCAATGGATACACCATAAAAATCATTACCGGTGGACTTATGGCCACTTATTCTCCTAATTCAATATCAATTTAACACGTTTTTATTTTATTATTGAAACTATTGTTAAAAAAGTTAATTATCTGCCAAAAATAGCCAGAAGCATTCTTTTATTTATTTTCTTTCTGCTTGCATTAGATCTTAATTTGGTTAAATTAGCTGGCAAATAGGTAGAAAAGTATTACCTTATCATCTTTTACTAGATATTGTAGCATGTGTTTATTGATTATGAATTTCACCTATTCCAAATTTCAACAATGAAAAATAATGATACATATTTTGTTAATAATATTTTTTTTTTGGCTTAATATTGTACTACAAATATTATTGGAATAACTTTTATTTATTTCTCAAAATTTTGAGTCAAAATGACTTTGTTGGCTTTAAAATACAATATTCATTTTTTTGTACACTAATAGAAATATATTTTTTTTGGATTGTTTTCAAGTTTCTAGTCGCTACAAGTTGACTTATATAATGTCTTGGTTTCCCTTGACCAGTCCCCACAAGTGGAATTTTGGCAAAAACTGGAGGAGTTATGGTCAACTTGTTTCATGGACCCGTCCGCAAGAAGTGATTTTATGGCGACAAGATTCACGTAACCAATCGCACCTAGTGGACTCATGGCAATTGGTTTACCATAATATAATAGTAATTTAACTCATCTTTTGTTGTCATTAGGCTTTTGGTTTCCCGATCCTAGTCGCCACAAATGGGCTTTTGGCCATTGGTTTCACCAGGGTCGGTCGCCACAAATGGACTTTTGGCGGCGGATTCCACAAGACCAGTCTCCACAAGTGGACTTATGGTGACAGGCAGGCCATCAAAAACAACAGGACTTTTGGCGACAGGTTCGACCAGGCCAGTCACCACAAATGGACTTTTGGCGACTGGTTCCACCTGTCCAATCTTGACAAGTGGACTTTTGGTGACCAGTTCCACCAGGTTAGTTGCCACAAGTGTACTTTTGGTGAATCAGTTAACTCGGGCTGTCGCCAAAATTTTTCTTTTGGCGACTGGTTGCACTAGACAACTCTCCAAAAGTGGGCTTATGACAACTGGCCTCTTTTAACAGTTGCCACACGTGGTTTTTGGCGCTTAGATTCACCAAACAAATTGTTACTAGTGGACATATGGCCACTGGTGCCCCCAATACAATGTCCATTTAACTCTTTTTTTATTATATTATTGAAACTTTTGTTAAAAAAATAATTATTTGTCAAAAAATACCCTAAGCAAGTATTTTATTTATTTCTTTCTCACGTGCATTTGTTATTCATTTTGTTTAATTAGCTTGCAAATACATAGAAATGTATTGCCATATTATGTTTTCTAGATATTATAGAATGTGTTAGTTGCTTATGAATTTCACTTTTTTGAAATTTCAACAACGAAAAATAAGGATACATATTTAATTATTAATTTTTTTGTAATTGCAAAAAATTGTTCTAAAAGTATATTTTGAATAACTAATTTACATTTCAAATAGTTTTGAGTGAAAATGAAAGTGTTGGAAAGAAAATACATTATTCAATTTTGTACACTAGAACAAATATATTTTTTGGTGATCGTTTTAAATTTGCATGTCGCTACAAGATGACTTATAGCAACTTGTTTCTCTTCACCAGTCTCCAAAGTGGAATTTTGGCAATATGTTCCTTCCTGGCCAGTTGGCACAATAGGACTTACCGCAAGTTGTTTCATGGATTAGGCAAACAAGTTGAATTATGGCGACTGGATTCACCGAACCATTAGGTACCTAGTGGACTTATGGCGATTGGTTATGCTTAATGCAATTTGAATTTAACTCATCTTTTATTGCCTTATGGAAATTTTTTTTGAAAACTTATTTATCGCACAAAAATATCTTTGATTGTCTTTTATTTCTTTACTTTTCACCCACATTTGTTCATCATTTTTTTTTTTAAATTAGCATGCAATTAGGAACAAAACTATTATCTTCTTGTGTTTTGGTAAATATATATAGCATGTATTTATTGCTAATGAATTTCTCCATTTAGAAATTTCTACGATGAAAAATATGTATTCTTATTTTAATAACAAAATATTTATTATAGGCAAAATAATGTTCTTAAAGTATTTTTGAAAAAATAGATATATTTTTAACCAAATTTTGAAGTAAAATAACTATGTTGAAAAGAAATTACTTTTTTTATTTTTTGCTCTTGTGAAAATATATTTTTGACGACTTGTTTCAATAGAGTAGTCTACACAAGTTCGCATATGGCAATTGGTATCCCCGTCTAGTTGACACAGATGGACTCTTGGCTACTTGTTTCACCTGGTCAGTTCCGAAAATTGACTTTTGGCGACAGGTCCCACAAGGTCTGTCACCACAAGTGCACTTTTGGTGACTGGTTCCACCTGACGTGTTGCGACCAGTGGAATTATGGTGATTGGTTTGGTTGACCAGTCGCAACATGTGGATTTATGGCCAATGGATACACCATAAAAATCATTACTGGTGGACTTATGGCCACATATTCTCCTAATTCAATATCAATTTAACACCTTTTTTTTTTTATTATTGAAACTTTTGTTAAAAAAAAGTTAATTATCTGTCAAAAAAATAGCCAAAGCATTCTTTTATTTATTTTCTTTCTGCTTGCATTAGATCTTAATTTGGTTAAATTAGCTGGCAAATAGGTAGAAAAGTATTACCTTATTATCTTTTACTAGATATTGTAGCATGTGTTTATTGATTATGAATTTCACCTATTCCAAATTTCAACAATGAAAAATATGGATACATATTTTGTTAATAATATTTTTTTTTTGGCTTAATATTGTACTACAAATATTATTGGAATAACTTTTATTTATTTCTCAAAATTTTGAGTCAAAACGACTTTGTTGGCTTTAAAATACAATATTTAATTTTTTGTACACTAATAGAAATATATTTTTTGGGATTGTTTTCAATTTTCTAGTCGCTACAAGTTGACTTATACGTACTGGTTTCCCTTGACCAGGTCGCCACAAGTGGAATTTTGGCAAAAATTGGAGGACTTATGGTCAACTTGTTTCATGGACCCGTCAAAAGAAGTGATTTTATGGCGACAAGATTCACGAAACCAATTGCACCTAGTGGACTCATGGCAATTGGTTTACCATAATATAATATTAATTTAACTCATCTTTTGTTGTCATTAGGCGACTGGTTTTTCCCAGTCTAGTCGCCACAAATGGGCTTTTGGCCATTGGTTTCACTAGGTCGGTCGCCACAAATGGACTTTTGGCGGCGGATTCCACAAGGCCAGTCTCCACAAGTGGACTTTTGGTGACAGGCAGGCCATCAAAAACAATAGGACTTTTGGCGACGGTTCGACCAGGCCAGTCACCACAAATGGACTTTTGGCGACTGGTTCCACCTGTCCAATCTTGACAAGTGGACTTTTGGTGACCAGTTCCACCAGGTTAGTTGCCACAAGTGTACTTTTGGAGACTCGCTTAACTTCGGCCTGTCGCCAAAATTTTACTT
Source organism: Aristolochia fimbriata (assembly GCA_019845555.1). Classification (NCBI taxonomy): domain Eukaryota; kingdom Viridiplantae; phylum Streptophyta; class Magnoliopsida; order Piperales; family Aristolochiaceae; genus Aristolochia; species Aristolochia fimbriata. The sequence continues at coordinate 37,819 of JAINDJ010000163.1, read as the reverse complement.
TTGGCGACCGGTTGCACTAGACAACTCTCCAAAGTGGGCTTATGACAACCCGACCTCTTTAAACAGGTTGCCACCGCGTGGTTTTGGCGCTTAGATTCACCAAACAAATTGTTACTGGTGGACATATGGCCACTGGTGCCCCCAATACAATGTCTATTTAACTCTTTTTATTATATTATTGAAACTTTTGTTAAAAAAATAATTATTTGTCAAAAATACCCTAAGCAGTATTTTATTTATTTCTTTCTGCGTGCATTTGTTATTCATTTTGTTTAATTAGCTTGCAAATACATAGAAACGTATTGCCATATTATGTTTTTCTAGATATTATAGAATGTGTTAGTTGCTTATGAATTTCACTTTTTTGAAATTTCAACAACGAAAAATAAGGATACATATTTAATTATTAATTTTTTTGTAATTGCAAAAAATTGTTCTAAAAGTATATTTTGAATAACTAATTTACATTTCAAATAGTTTTGAGTGAAAATGAAAGTGTTGGAAAGAAAATACGTTATTCAATTTTGTGCACTAGAACAAATATATTTTTGGTGATCGTTTTAAATTTGCATGTCGCTACAAGATGACTTATAGCAACTTGTTTCTCTTCACCAGTCTCCAAAGTGGAATTTTGGCAATATGTTCCGCCTGGCCAGTTTAGCACAATAGGACTTACCGCAAGTTGTTTCATGGATTAGGCGCAACAAGTTGTATTATGGCGACTGGATTCACCGAACCATTCGTACCTAGTGGACTTATGGCGATTGGTTATGCTTAATGCAATTTCAATTTAACTCATCTTTTATTGCCTTATGGAAATTTTTTTTGAAAACTTATTTATCGCACAAAAATATCTTTGATTGTCTTTTATTTCTTTACTTTTCACCCACATTTGTTCATCATTTTTTTTAAATTAGCATGCAATTAGGAACAAAACTATTATCTTCTTGTGTTTTGGTAAATATATATAGCATGTATTTATTGCTAATGAATTTCTCCATTTAGAAATTTCTACGATGAAAAATATGTATTCTTATTTTAATAACAAAATATTTATTATAGGCAAAATAATGTTCTTAAAGTATTTTTGAAAAAATAGATATATTTTTAACCAAATTTTGAAGTAAAATAACTATGTTGAAAAGAAATTACTTTTTTTATTTTTTGCTCTTGTGAAAATATATTTTTGACGACTTGTTTCAATAGAGTAGTCTACACAAGTTCGCATATGGCAATTGGTATCCCCGTCTAGTTGACACAGATGGACTCTTGGCTACTTGTTTCACCTGGTCAGTTCCGAAAATTGACTTTTGGCGACAGGTCCCACAAGGTCTGTCACCACAAGTGCACTTTTTGGTGACTGGTTCCACCTGGCGATGTTGCGACCAGTGGAATTATGGTGATTGGTTTGGTTGACCAGTCGCAACATGTGGATTTATGGCCAATGGATACACCATAAAAATCATTACTGGTGGACTTATGGCCACATATTCTCCTAATTCAATATCAATTTAACACCTTTTTATTTTATTATTGAAACTTTTGTTAAAAAAGTTAATTATCTGTCAAAAATAGCCAAAGCATTCTTTTATTTATTTTCTTTCTGCTTGCATTAGATCTTAATTTGGTTAAATTAGCTGGCAAATAGGGTAGAAAAGTATTACCTTATTATCTTTTACTAGATATTGTAGCATGTGTTTATTGATTATGAATTTCACCTATTCCAAATTTCAACAATGAAAAATATGGATACATATTTTGTTAATAATATTTTTTTTTTGGCTTAATATTGTACTACAAATATTATTGGAATAACTTTTATTTATTTCTCAAAATTTTGAGTCAAAACGACTTTGTTGGCTTTAAAATACAATATTTAATTTTTTGTACACTAATAGAAATATATTTTTTGGGATTGTTTTCAATTTTCTAGTCGCTACAAGTTGACTTATACGTACTGGTTTCCCTTGACCAGTCGCCACAAGTGGAATTTTGGCAAAAATTGGAGGACTTATGGTCAACTTGTTTCATGGACCCGTCGCAAGAAGTGATTTTATGGCGACAAGATTCACAGAGCCAATTGCACCTAGTGGACTCATGGCAATTGGTTTACCATAATATAATATTAATTTAACTCATCTTTTGTTGTCATTAGGCGACTGGTTTCCCGATCTAGTCGCCACAAATGGGCTTTTGGCCATTGGTTTCACTAGGTCAGTCGCCACAAATGGACTTTTGGCGGCCCAGATTCCACAAGGCCAGTCTCCACAAGTGGACTTTTGGTGACAGGCAAGCCATCAAAAACAACAGGACTTTTGGCGGCAGGTTCGACCAGGCCAGTCACCACAAATGGACTTTTTACGACTGGTTCCACCTGTCCAATCTTGACAAGTGGACTTTTGGTGACCAGTTCCACCAGGTTAGTTGCCACAAGTGTACTTTTGGAGACTCAGTTAACTCGGCCTGTCGCCAAAATTTTACTTTTGGCGACTGGTTTGCACTAGACAACTCTCCAAAGTGGGCTTATGACAACCGACCTCTTTAAACAATTGCCACCCACACGTGGTTTTGGCGCTTAGATTCACCAAACAAATTGTTACTGGTGGACATATGGCCACTGGTGCCCCCAATACAATGTCTATTTAACTCTTTTTATTATATTATTGAAACTTTTGTTAAAAAAATAATTATTTGTCAAAAATACCCTAAGCGAGTATTTTATTTATTTCTTTTCAAGTGCATTTGTTATTCATTTTGTTTAATTAGCTTGCAAATACATAGAAATGTATTGCCATATTATGTTTTCTAGATATTATAGAATGTGTTAGTTGCTTATGAATTTCACTTTTTTGAAATTTCAACAACGAAAAATAAGGATACATATTTAATTATTAATTTTTTTTTGTAATTGCAAAAAAATTGTTCTAAAAGTATATTTTGAATAACTAATTTACATTTCAAATAGTTTTGAGTGAAAATGAAAGTGTTGGAAAGAAAATACGTTATTCAATTTTGTGCACTAGAACAAATATATTTTTGGTGATCGTTTTAAATTTGCATGTGTCGCTACAAGATGACTTATAGCAACTTGTTTCTCTTCACCAGTCTCCAAAGTGGAATTTTGGCAATATGTTCCGCCTGGCCAGTTGGCACAATAGGACTTACCGCAAAGTTGTTTCATGGATTAGGCGCAACAAGTTGTATTATGGCGACTGGATTCACCGAACCATTAGTACCTAGTGGACTTATGGCGATTGGTTATGCTTAATGCAATTTCAATTTAACTCATCTTTTATTGCCTTATGGAAATTTTTTTTTGAAAACTTTATTTATCGCGACAAAAAAATATCTTTGATTGTCTTTTATTTCTTTACTTTTCACCCACATTTGTTCATCATTTTTTTTTTAAATTAGCATGCAATTAGGAACAAAACTATTATCTTCTTGTGTTTTGGTAAATATATATAGCATGTATTTATTGCTAATGAATTTCTCCATTTAGAAATTTCTACGATGAAAAATATGTATTCTTATTTTAATAACAAAATATTTATTATAGGCAAAATAATGTTCTTAAAGTATTTTTGAAAAAATAGATATATTTTTAACCAAATTTTGAAGTAAAATAACTATGTTGAAAAGAAATTACTTTTTTTATTTTTTGCTCTTGTGAAAATATATTTTTGACGACTTGTTTCAATAGAGTAGTCTACACAAGTTCGCATATGGCAATTGGTATCCCCGTCTAGTTGACACAGATGGACTCTTGGCTACTTGTTTCACCTGGTCAGTTCCGAAAATTGACTTTTGGCGACAGGTCCCACAAGGTCTGTCACCACAAGTGCACTTTTGGTGACTGGTTCCACCTGACGTGTTGCGACCAGTGGAATTATGGTGATTGGTTTGGTTGACCAGTCGCAACATGTGGATTTATGGCCAATGGATACACCATAAAAATCATTACTGGTGGACTTATGGCCACATATTCTCCTAATTCAATATCAATTTAACACCTTTTTATTTTATTATTGAAACTTTTGTTAAAAAAGTTAATTATCTGTCAAAAATAGCCAAAGCATTCTTTTATTTATTTTCTTTCTGCTTGCATTAGATCTTAATTTGGTTAAATTAGCTGGCAAATAGGTAGAAAAGTATTACCTTATTATCTTTTACTAGATATTGTAGCATGTGTTTATTGATTATGAATTTCACCTATTCCAAATTTCAACAATGAAAAATATGGATACATATTTTGTTAATAATATTTTTTTTTTGGCTTAATATTGTACTACAAATATTATTGGAATAACTTTTATTTATTTCTCAAAATTTTGAGTCAAAACGACTTTGTTGGCTTTAAAATACAATATTTAATTTTTTGTACACTAATAGAAATATATTTTTTTTGGATTGTTTTCAATTTTCTAGTCGCTACAAGTTGACTTATAATGTCTTGGTTTCCCTTGACCGGTCGCCACAAGTGGAATTTTGGCAAAAATTGGAGGACTTATGGTCAACTTGTTTCATGGACCCGTCGCAAAGAAGTGATTTTATGGCGACAAGATTCACAGAGCCAATTGCACCTAGTGGACTCATGGCAATTGGTTTACCATAATATAATATTAATTTAACTCATCTTTTGTTGTCATTAGGCGACTGGTTTCCCAGTCTAGTCGCCACAAATGGGCTTTTGGCCATTGGTTTCACTAGGTCAGTCGCCACAAATGGACTTTTGGCGGCCATTCCACAAGGCCAGTCTCCACAAGTGGACTTTTGGTGACAGGCAAGCCATCAAAAACAACAGGACTTTTGGCGGCCGGGTTCGACCAGGCCAGTCACCACAAATGGACTTTTGGCGACTGGTTCCACCTGTCCAATCTTGACAAGTGGACTTTTGGTGACCAGTTCCACCAGGTTAGTTGCCACAAGTGTACTTTTGGAGACTCAGTTAACTTCGCCTGTCGTCGCAAAAATTTTACTTTTGGCGACTGGTTGCACTAGACAACTCTCCAAAGTGGGCTTATGACAACCCGACCTCTTTAAACAGTTGCCACACGCGTGGTTTTTTGGCGCTTAGATTCACCAAACAAATTGTTACTGGTGGACATATGGCCACTGGTGCCCCCAATACAATGTCTATTTAACTCTTTTTTATTATATTATTGAAACTTTTGTTAAAAAATAATTATTTGTCAAAAATACCCTAAGCAATATTTTATTTATTTCTTTTCTGCGTGCATTTGTTATTCATTTTGTTTAATTAGCTTGCAAATACATAGAAATGTATTGCCATATTATGTTTTCTAGATATTATAGAATGTGTTAGTTGCTTATGAATTTCACTTTTTTGAAATTTCAACAACGAAAAATAAGGATACATATTTAATTATTAATTTTTTTGTAATTGCAAAAAATTGTTCTAAAAGTATATTTTGAATAACTAATTTACATTTCAAATAGTTTTGAGTGAAAATGAAAGTGTTGGAAAGAAAATACGTTATTCAATTTTGTGCACTAGAACAAATATATTTTTGGTGATCGTTTTAAATTTGCATGTCGCTACAAGATGACTTATAGCAACTTGTTTCTCTTCACCAGTCTCCAAAGTGGAATTTTGGCAATATGTTCCGCCTGGCCAGTTGGCACAATAGGACTTACCGCAAGTTGTTTCATGGATTAGGCGCAACAAGTTGTATTATGGCGACTGGATTCACCGAACCATTCGTACCTAGTGGACTTATGGCGATTGGTTATGCTTAATGCAATTTCAATTTAACTCATCTTTTATTGCCTTATGGAAATTTTTTTTGAAAACTTATTTATCGCACAAAAATATCTTTGATTGTCTTTTATTTCTTTACTTTTCACCCACATTTGTTCATCATTTTTTTTAAATTAGCATGCAATTAGAAACAAAAGTATTATCTTATTATGTTTTGGTAAATATATGTAGCATGTATTTATTGCTAATGAATTTCTCCATTTAGAAATTTCTACGATGAAAAAAATGTATTCTTATTTTAATAACAAAATATTTATTATAGGCAAAACAATGTTCTTAAAGTATTTTTGAAAAAATTGATATATTTTTAACCAAATTTTGAAGTTAAATAACTATGTTCAAAAGAAATTACTTTTTTTATTTTTCGCACTTGTGAAAATATATTTTTGACGACTTGTTTCAATAGAGTAGTCTACACAAGTTCGCATATGGCAATTGGTATCCCCGTCTAGTTGACACAGATGGACTCTTGGCTACTTGTTTCACCTGGTCAGTTCCGAAAATTGACTTTTGGCGACAGGTCCCACAAGGTCTGTCACCACAAGTGCACTTTTGGTGACTGGTTCCACCTGACGTGTTGCGACCAGTGGAATTATGGTGATTGGTTTGGTTGACCAGTCGCAACATGTGGATTTATGGCCAATGGATACACCATAAAAATCATTACTGGTGGACTTATGGCCACATATTCTCCTAATTCAATATCAATTTAACACCTTTTTATTTTATTATTGAAACTTTTGTTAAAAAAGTTAATTATCTGTCAAAAATAGCCAAAGCATTTTTATTTATTTTCTTTCTGCTTGCATTAGATCTTAATTTGGTTAAATTAGCTGGCAAATAGGTAGAAAAGTATTACCTTATTATCTTTTACTAGATATTGTAGCATGTGTTTATTGATTATGAATTTCACCTATTCCAAATTTCAACAATGAAAAATATGGATACATATTTTGTTAATAATATTTTTTTTTTGGCTTAATATTGTACTACAAATATTATTGGAATAACTTTTATTTATTTCTCAAAATTTTGAGTCAAAACGACTTTGTTGGCTTTAAAATACAATATTTAATTTTTTGTACACTAATAGAAATATATTTTTTGGGATTGTTTTCAATTTTCTAGTCGCTACAAGTTGACTTATACGTACTGGTTTCCCTTGACCAGTCGCCACAAGTGGAATTTTGGCAAAAATTGGAGGACTTATGGTCAACTTGTTTCATGGACCCGTCGCAAGAAGTGATTTTATGGCGACAAGATTCACAGAACCAATTGCACCTAGTGGACTCATGGCAATTGGTTTACCATAATATAATATTAATTTAACTCATCTTTTGTTGTCATTAGGCGACTGGTTTCCCAGTCTAGTCGCCACAAATGGGCTTTTGGCCATTGGTTTCACTAGGTCAGTCGCCACAAATGGACTTTTGGCGACGGATTCCACAAGGCCAGTCTCCACAAGTGGACTTTTGGTGACAGGCAGGCCATCAAAAACAATAGGACTTTTGGCGACAGGTTCGACCAGGCCAGTCACCACAAATGGACTTTTGGCGACTGGTTCCACCTGTCCAATCTTGACAAGTGGACTTTTGGTGACCAGTTCCACCAGGTTAGTTGCCACAAGTGTACTTTTGGAGACTCAGTTAACTCGGCCTGTCGCCAAAATTTTACTTTTGGCGACTGGTTGCACTAGACAACTCTCCAAAAGTGGGCTTATGACAACTGACCTCTTTAAACAGTTGCCACACGTGGTTTTTGGCGCTTAGATTCACCAAACAAATTGTTACTGGTGGACATATGGCCACTGGTGCCCCCAATACAATGTCTATTTAACTCTTTTTATTATATTATTGAAACTTTTGTTAAAAAAATAATTATTTGTCAAAAATACCCTAAGCAGTATTTTATTTATTTCTTTCTGCGTGCATTTGTTATTCATTTTGTTTAATTAGCTTGCAAATACATAGAAATGTATTGCCATATTATGTTTTCTAGATATTATAGAATGTGTTAGTTGCTTATGAATTTCACTTTTTTGAAATTTCAACAACGAAAAATAAGGATACATATTTAATTATTAATTTTTTTGTAATTGCAAAAAATTGTTCTAAAAGTATATTTTGAATAACTAATTTACATTTCAAATAGTTTTGAGTGAAAATGAAAGTGTTGGAAAGAAAATACGTTATTCAATTTTGTGCACTAGAACAAATATATTTTTGGTGATCGTTTTAAATTTGCATGTCGCTACAAGATGACTTATAGCAACTTGTTTCTCTTCACCAGTCTCCAAAGTGGAATTTTGGCAATATGTTCCGCCTGGCCAGTTGGCACAATAGGACTTACCGCAAGTTGTTTCATGGATTAGGCGCAACAAGTTGTATTATGGCGACTGGATTCACCGAACCATTCGTACCTAGTGGACTTATGGCGATTGGTTATGCTTAATGCAATTTCAATTTAACTCATCTTTTATTGCCTTATGGAAATTTTTTTTGAAAACTTATTTATCGCACAAAAATATCTTTGATTGTCTTTTATTTCTTTACTTTTCACCCACATTTGTTCATCATTTTTTTTAAATTAGCATGCAATTAGAAACAAAAGTATTATCTTATTATGTTTTGGTAAATATATGTAGCATGTATTTATTGCTAATGAATTTCTCCATTTAGAAATTTCTACTGAGGAAAAAAAATGTATTCTTATTTTAATAACAAAATATTTATTATAGGCAAAACAATGTTCTTAAAGTATTTTTGAAAAAATTGATATATTTTTAACCAAATTTTGAAGTTAAATAACTATGTTCAAAAGAAATTACTTTTTTTATTTTTCGCACTTGTGAAAATATATTTTTGACGACTTGTTTCAATAGAGTAGTCTACACAAGTTCGCATATGGCAACTGGTATCCCCGTCTAGTAGCCACAACTGGACTCTTGGCGACTTGTTTCACCTAGTCAGTTTTGAAAATGGACTTTTGGCGACAGGTTCCACAAGGTCTGTCACCACAAGTGGACTTTTGGTGACTGGTTACACCAGGCCAGTCACACCAGCCAGTTACTACTAGTGGACTTTTGGGGACTGGTTCCACCAGACGTGTTGCGACCAGTGGAATTATGGAGATAGGTTTTGTAGACCAGTCGCAACATGTGGATTTATGGCCAATGGATACACCATAAAAATCATTACTGGTGGACTTATGGCCACATATTCTCCTAATACAATATCAATTTAACACGTTTTTATTTTATTATTGAAACTTTTGTTAAAAAAGTTAATTATCTGTCAAAAATAGCCAAAGCATTCTTTTATTTATTTTCGTTCTGCTTGCATTAGATCTTAATTTGGTTAAATTAGCTGGCAAATGGGTAGAAAAGTATTACCTTATTATCTATTACTAGATATCGTAACATGTGTTTATTGATTATGAATTTCACCTATTCCAAATTTCAACAATGAAAAAAATGGATACATATTTTGTTAATAATATTTTTTTTTGGCTTAATATTGTACTACAAGTATTATTGGAATAACTTTTATTTATTTCTCAAAATTTTGAGTCAAAACGACTTTGTTGGCTTTAAAATACAATATTCATTTTTTGTACACAAATAGAAATATATTTTTTGGGATTGTTTTCAATTTTCTAGTCGCTACTAGTTGACTTATACCTACTGGGTTCCCTTGACCAGTCGCCACAAGTGGAATTTTTGCAAAAACTGGAGGACTTATGGTCAACTTGTTTCATGGACCCGTCGCAAGAAGTGATTTTATGGCGACAAGATTCACAGAACCAATCGCACCTGGTGGACTTATGGCAATCAGTGTGTCATAATATAATATTAATTTAACTCATCTTTTGTTGTCATAAGGCGACTGGTTTCCCAGTCTAGTCGCCACAAATGGGCTTTTGGCCATTGGTTTCTCCAGGTCAGTCGCCACAAATGGACTTTTGGCGACAGGTTACACAAGGCCAGTCACCACAAGTGGACTTTTGGTGACTGGCAGGCCAACAAAAACTAGAGGACTTTTGGCGACAGGTTCGACCAGGCCAGTCACCACAAGTGGACTTTTGGTGACTAGTTCCACCGGTCAAATCTTGACAAGTGGACTTTTGGTGACCAGTTCCACCAGGCTAGTTGCCACAACTGTACTTTTGGCGACTCATTTAACTCGGCCAGTCGCCAAAATTTTACTTTTGGCGACTGGTTGCACTAGACAACTCTCCAAAAGTGGGCTTATGACAACTGGCCTCTTCAAGCAGTTGCCACACGTGGTTTTTGGCGCTTAGATTCACCTAAAAAATTGTTACTGGTGGACATATGGCCACTGGTGCCCCCAATACAATGTCTATTTAACTCTTTTTATTATATTATTGGAACTTTTGTTAAAAAAATATGTATTTGTCAAAAATACCCTAAGCAATATTTTATTTATTTCTTTCTGCGTGCATTTGTTTTTCATTTTGTTTAAATAGATTGCAAATACGTAGAAATGTATTGCCATATTATGTTTTTCTAGATATTATAGAATGTGTTTGTTGCTTATGAATTTCACTTTTTCAAAATTTCAACAACGAAAAATATGGAAACATATTTTATTATTAAATTTTTTGTAATTGCTAAAAAATTGTTCTAAAAGTATATTTTGAATAACTAATTTACATTTCAAATAGTTTTGAGTGAAAATGAAAGTGTTGGAAAGAAAATACATTATTCAATTTTGTACACTAGAACAAATATATTTTTTTGGTGATCGTTTTAAATTTGCATGTCGCTACAAGATGACTTATAGGAACTTGTTTCTCTTCACCAGTCTCCAAAGTGGAATTTTGGCAATAGGTTCCTCCTGGCCAGTTGGCACAATTGGACTTACCGCAAGTTGTTTCATGGATTAGGCAACAAGTTGTATTATGGCGACTGGATTCACCGAACCTTTAGTTCCTAGTGGACATATGGCGATTGGTTATGCTTAATGCAATTTCAATTTAACTCATCTTTTATTGCCTTATGGAAACTTTTTTTGAAAACTTATTTATCGCACAAAAATGTCTTTGATTGTCTTTTATTTCTTTACTTTTCACCCACATTTGTTCATCATTTTTTTAAAATTAGCATGCAATTAGGAACAAAAGTATTATCTTATAATGTTTTGGTAAATATATATAGCATGTATTTATTGCTAATGAATTTCTCCATTTAGAAATTTCTACGATGAAAAATATGTATTCTTATTTTAATAACAAAATATTTATTATAGGCAAAATAATGTTCTTAAAGTATTTATGAAAAAATAGATATATTTTTAACCAAATTTTGAAGTTAAATAACTATGTTGAAAAGAAATTACTTTTTTTATTTTTTGCACTTGTGAAAATATATTTTTGACGACTTGTTTCAATAGAGTAGTCTACACAAGTTCGCATATGGCAACTGGTATCCCCGTCTAGTAGCCACAAATGGACACTTGGCGACTTGTTTCACCTAGTCAGTTTCGAAAATGGACTTTTGGCGACAGGTTCCACAAGGTCTGTCACCACAAGTGGACTTTTGGTGACTGGTTACACCAGGCCAGTCACACCAGCCAGTTACTACTAGTGGACTTTTGGGGACTTGTTCCACCTGACGTGTTGCGACCAGTGGAATTATGGAGATAGGTTTTGTTGACCAGTCGCAACATGGGGATTTATGGCCAATGGATACACCATAAAAAACATTACTGGTGGACTTATGGCCACATATTCTCCTAATACAATATCAATTTAACACGTTTTTATTTTATTGTTGAAACTTTTGTTAAAAAAGTTAATTATCTGTCGAAAATCGCCAAAGCATTCTTTTATTTATTTTCTTTCTGCTTGCATGAGATCTTAATTTGGTTAAATTAGCTGGCAAATAGGTAGAAAAGTATTACCTTATTATCTTTTACTAGATATTGTAGCATGTGTTTATTGATTATGAATTTCACCTATTCCAAATTTCAACAATGAAAAAAATGGATACATATTTTGTTAATAATATTTTTTTTTTGGCTTAATATTGTACTACAAGTATTATTGGAATAACTTTTATTTATTTCTCAAAATTTTGAGTCAAAACGACTTTGTTGGCTTTAAAATACAATATTCATTTTTTGTACACAAATAGAAATATATTTTTTGGGATTGTTTTCAATTTTCTAGTCGCCACTAGTTGACTTATACCTACTGGGTTCCCTTGACCAGTCGCCACAAGTGGAATTTTTGCAAAAACTGGAGGACTTATGGTCAACTTGTTTCATGGACCCGTCGCAAGAAGTGATTTTATGGCGACAAGATTCACAGAACCAATCGCACATAGTGGACTTATGGCAATCAATTTGTCATAATATAATATTAATTTAACTCATCTTTTGTTGTCATAAGGCGACTGGTTTACCTGTCTAGTCGCCACAAATGGGCTTTTGGCCATTGGTTTCACCAGGTCAGTCGCCACAAATGGACTTTTGGCGACGGGTTACACAAGGCCAGTCACCACAAGTGGACTTTTGGTGACTGGCAGGCCAACAAAAACTAGAGGACTTTTGGCGACAGGTTCGACCAGGCCAGTCACCACAAGTGGACTTTTGGTGACTAGTTCCACCGGTCGAATCTTGACAAGTGGACTTTTGGTGACCAGTTCCACCAGGCTAGTTGCGACAACAGTACTTTTGGAGACTCATTTAACTCGGCCAGTCGCCAAAATTTTACTTTTGGCGACTGGTTGCACTAGACAACTCTCCAAAAGTGGGCTTATGACAACTGGCCTCTTCAAGCAGTTGCCAGACGTGGTTTTTGGCGCTTAGATTCACCTAACAAATTCTTACTGGTGGACATATGGCCACTGGTGCCCCCAATACAATGTCTATTTAACTCTTTTTATTATATTATTGGAACTTTTGTTAAAAAAATATGTATTTGTAAAAAATACCCAAAGCAATATTTTATTTATTTCTTTCTGCGTGCAGTTGTTATTCATTTTGTTTGATTAGATTGCAAATACGTAGAAATGTATTGCCATATAATGTGTTTCTAGATATTATAGAATGTGTTTGTTGCTTATGAATTTCACTTTTTCAAAATTTCAACAACGAAAAATATGGAAACATATTTTATTATTAAATTTTTTGTAATTGCTAAAAATTGTTCTAAAAGTATATTTTGAATAACTAATTTACATTTCAAATAGTTTTGAGTGAAAATGAAAGTGTTGGAAAGAAAATACATTATTCAATTTTGTACACTAGAACAAATATATTTTTGGTGATCGTTTTAAATTTGCATGTCTCTACAGGATGACTTATAGCAACTTGTTTCTCTTCACCAGTCTCCAAAGTGGAATTTTGGCAATAGGTTCCTCCTGGCCAGTTGGCACAATAGGACTTACCGCAAGTTGTTTCATGGATTAGGCGCTACAAGTTGTATTATGGCGACTGGATTCACCGAAACATTCGTTCCTAGTGGACTTATGGCGATTGGTTATGCTTAATGCAATTTCAATTTAACTCATCTTTTATTGCCTTATGCAAATTTTTTTTGAAAACTTATTTATCGCACAAAAATATCTTTGATTGTCTTTTATTTCTTTACTTTTCACCCACATTTGTTCATCATTTTTTTTCAATTAGCATGCAATTAGGAACAAAAGTATTATCTTATTATTTTTTGGTAAATATATATAGCATGTATTTACTGCTAATGAATTTCTCCATTTAGAAATTTCTACGATGAAAAATATGTATTCTTATTTTAATAACAAAATATTTATTATAGGCAAAATAATGTTCTTAAAGTATTTTTGAAACAATAGATATATTTTTAACCAAATTTTGAAGTTAAATAACTATGTTGAAAAGAAATTACTTTTTTTATTTTTCGCACTTGTGAAAATATATTTTTGATGACTTGTTTCAATAGAGTAGTCTACACAAGTTCGCATATGGCAACTGTTATCCCCGTCTAGTTGCCACAAATGGATTCTTGGTGACTTGTTTCACCTGGTTAGTTTCGAAAATGGACTTTTGGCGACAGGTTCCACAAGGTCTATCACCACAAGTGGACTTTTGGTGACTAGTTCCACCTGACGTGTTGTGACCAGTGCAATTATGGTGATTGGTTTTGTTGACCAGTCGACACATGTGGATTTATGGCCAATGGATACACCATAAAAATCATTACTGGTGGACTTATGGCCACATATTCTCCTAATTCAATATAAATTTAACACGTTTTAATTTTATTATTGAAACTTTTGTTAAAAAAGTTAATTATCTGTCAAAAATAGCCAAAGCATTCTTTTATTTATTTTCTTTCTGCTTGCATTAGATCTTAATTTGGTTAAATTAGCTGGCAAATGGGTAGAAAAGTATTACCTTATTATCTATTACTAGATATCGTAACATGTGTTTATTGATTATGAATTTCACCTATTCCAAATTTCAACAATGAAAAAAATGGATACATATTTTGTTAATAATATTTTTTTTTGGCTTAATATTGTACTACAAGTATTATTGGAATAACTTTTATTTATTTCTCAAAATTTTGAGTCAAAACGACTTTGTTGGCTTTAAAATACAATATTCATTTTTTGTACACAAATAGAAATATATTTTTTGGGATTGTTTTCAATTTTCTAGTCGCTACTAGTTGACTTATACCTACTGGGTTCCCTTGACCAGTCGCCACAAGTGGAATTTTTGCAAAAACTGGAGGACTTATGGTCAACTTGTTTCATGGACCCGTCGCAAGAAGTGATTTTATGGCGACAAGATTCACAGAACCAATCGCACCTGGTGGACTTATGGCAATCAGTGTGTCATAATATAATATTAATTTAACTCATCTTTTGTTGTCATAAGGCGACTGGTTTCCCAGTCTAGTCGCCACAAATGGGCTTTTGGCCATTGGTTTCTCCAGGTCAGTCGCCACAAATGGACTTTTGGCGACGGGTTACACAAGGCCAGTCACCACAAGTGGACTTTTGGTGACTGGCAGGCCAACAAAAACTAGAGGACTTTTGGCGACAGGTTCGACTAGGCCAGTCACCACAAGTGGACTTTTGGTGACTAGTTCCACCGGTCGAATCTTGACAAGTGGACTTTTGGTGACCAGTTCCACCAGGCTAGTTGCGACAACAGTACTTTTGGAGACTCATTTAACTCGGCCAGTCGCCAAAATTTTACTTTTGGCGACTGGTTGCACTAGACAACTCTCCAAAAGTGGGCTTATGACAACTGGCCTCTTCAAGCAGTTGCCAGACGTGGTTTTTGGCGCTTAGATTCACCTAACAAATTCTTACTGGTGGACATATGGCCACTGGTGCCCCCAATACAATGTCTATTTAACTCTTTTTATTATATTATTGGAACTTTTGTTAAAAAAATATGTATTTGTAAAAAATACCCAAAGCAATATTTTATTTATTTCTTTCTGCGTGCAGTTGTTATTCATTTTGTTTGATTAGATTGCAAATACGTAGAAATGTATTGCCATATAATGTGTTTCTAGATATTATAGAATGTGTTTGTTGCTTATGAATTTCACTTTTTCAAAATTTCAACAACGAAAAATATGGAAACATATTTTATTATTAAATTTTTTGTAATTGCTAAAAATTGTTCTAAAAGTATATTTTGAATAACTAATTTACATTTCAAATAGTTTTGAGTGAAAATGAAAGTGTTGGAAAGAAAATACATTATTCAATTTTGTACACTAGAACAAATATATTTTTGGTGATCGTTTTAAATTTGCATGTCGCTACAAGATGACTTATAGTAACTTGTTTCTCTTCACCAGTCTCCAAAGTGGAATTTTGGCAATAGGTTCCTCCTGGCCAGTTGGCACAATTGGACTTACCGCAAGTTGTTTCATGGATTAGGCGCAACAAGTTGTATTATGGCGACTGGATTCACCGAACCATTCGTTCCTAGTGGACATATGGCGATTGGTTATGCTTAATGCAATTTCAATTTAACTCATCTTTTATTGCCTTATGGAAACTTTTTTTGAAAACTTATTTATCGCACAAAAATGTCTTTGATTGTCTTTTATTTCTTTACTTTTCACCCACATTTGTTCATCATTTTTTTAAAATTAGCATGCAATTAGGAACAAAAGTATTATCTTATAATGTTTTGGTAAATATATATAGCATGTATTTATTGCTAATGAATTTCTCCATTTAGAAATTTCTACGATGAAAAAAATGTATTCTTATTTTAATAACAAAATATTTATTATAGGCAAAATAATGTTCTTAAAGTATTTATGAAAAAATAGATATATTTTTAACCAAATTTTGAAGTTAAATAACTATGTTGAAAAGAAATTACTTTTTTTATTTTTTGCGCATGTGAAAATATATTTTTTGACGACTTGTTTCAATAGAGTAGTCTACACAAGTTCGCATATGGCAACTGGTATCCCCGTCTAGTAGCCACAAATGGACTCTTGGCGACTTGTTTCACCTAGTCAGTTTCGAAAATGGACTTTTGGCGACAGGTTCCACAAGGTCTGTCACCACAAGTGGACTTTTGGTGACTGGTTACACCAGGCCAGTCACACCAGCCAGTTACTACTAGTGGACTTTTGGGGACTTGTTCCACCTGACGTGTTGCGACCAGTGGAATTATGGAGATAGGTTTTGTTGACCAGTCGCAACATGTGGATTTATGGCCAATGGATACACCATAAAAATCATTATTGGTGGACTTAGGGCCACATATTCTCCTAATTCAATATCAATTTAACACGTTTTTATTTTATTATTGAAACTTTTGTTAAAAAAGTTAATTATCTGTCTAAAATAGCCAAAGCATTCTTTTATTTATTTTCTTTCTGCTTGCATTAGATCTTAATTTGGTTAAATTAGCTGGCAAATAGGTAGAAAAGTATTACCTTATTATCTTTTACTAGATATTGTAGCATATGTTTATTGATTATGATTATCACGTATTCCAAATTTGAACAAAGAAAAATATGGATACATATTTTGTTAATAATTTTTTTTTTTTGGCATAATATTGTTCTACAAGTATTATTGGAATAACTTTTATTTATTTCTCAAAATTTTGAGTCAAAACGACTTTGTTGGCTTTAAAATACAATATTCATTTTTTGTACACTAATAGAAATATATTTTTTGGGATGGTTTTCACTTTTTTAGTCGCTAATAGTTGACTTATACCTACTGGGTTCCCTTGACCAGTCGCCACAAGTGGAATTTTTGCAAAAACTGGAGGACTTATGGTCAACTTGTTTCATGGACCCGTCGCAAGAAGTGATTTTATGGCGACAAGATTCACAGAACCAATCGCACATAGTGGACTTATGGCAATCAATTTGTCATAATATAATATTAATTTAACTCATCTTTTGTTGTCATAAGGCGACTGGTTTACCTGTCTAGTCGCCACAAATGGGCTTTTGGCCATTGGTTTCACCAGGTCAGTCGCCACAAATGGACTTTTGGCGACGGGTTACACAAGGCCAGTCCCCACAAGTGGACTTTTGGTGACTGGCAGGCCAACAAAAACTAGAGGACTTTTGGCGACAGGTTCGACCAGGCCAGTCACCACAAGTGGACTTTTGGTGACTAGTTCCACCGGTCGAATCTTGACAAGTGGACTTTGGGTGACCAGTTCCACCAGGCTAGTTGCCACAACTGTACTTTTGGCGACTCATTTAACTCGGCCAGTCGCCAAAATTTTACTTTTGGCGACTGGTTGCACTAGACAACTCTCCAAAAGTGGGCTTATGACAACTGGCCTCTTCAAGCAGTTGCCAGACGTGGTTTTTGGCGCTTAGATTCACCTAACAAATTCTTACTGGTGGACATATGGCCACTGGTGCCCCCAATACAATGTCTATTTAACTCTTTTTATTATATTATTGGAACTTTTGTTAAAAAAATATGTATTTGTAAAAAATACCCAAAGCAATATTTTATTTATTTCTTTCTGCGTGCAGTTGTTATTCATTTTGTTTGATTAGATTGCAAATACGTAGAAATGTATTGCCATATTGTGTGTTTCTAGATATTATAGAATGTGTTTGTTGCTTATGAATTTCACTTTTTCAAAATTTCAACAACGAAAAATATGGAAACATATTTTATTATTAAATTTTTTGTAATTGCTAAAAATTGTTCTAAAAGTATATTTTGAATAACTAATTTACATTTCAAATAGTTTTGAGTGAAAATGAAAGTGTTGGAAAGAAAATACATTATTCAATTTTGTACACTAGAACAAATATATTTTTGGTGATCGTTTTAAATTTGCATGTCTCTACAAGATGACTTATAGCAACTTGTTTCTCTTCACCAGTCTCCAAAGTGGAATTTTGGCAATAGGTTCCTCCTGGCCAGTTGGCACAATAGGACTTACCGCAAGTTGTTTCATGGATTAGGCGCTACAAGTTGTATTATGGCGACTGGATTCACCGAACCATTCGTTCCTAGTGGACTTATGGCGATTGGTTATGCTTAATGCAATTTCAATTTAACTCATCTTTTATTGCCTTATGGAAATTTTTTTTGAAAACTTATTTATCGCACAAAAAGATCTTTGATTGTCTTTTATTTCTTTACTTTTCACCCACATTTGTTCATCATTTTTTTTAAATTAGCATGCAATTAGGAACAAAAGTATTATCTTATTATTTTTTGGTAAATATATATAGCATGTATTTATTGCTAATGAATTTCTCCATTTAGAAATTTCTACGATGAAAAATTTGTATTCTTATTTTAATAACAAAATATTTATTATAGGCAAAATAATGTTCTTAAAGTATTTTTGAAACAATAGATATATTTTTAACCAAATTTTGAAGTTAAATAACTATGTTGAAAAGAAATTACTTTTTTTATTTTTCGCACTTGTGAAAATATATTTTTGATGACTTGTTTCAATAGAGTAGTCTACACAAGTTCGCATATGGCAACTGGTATCCCAGTCTAGTTGCCACAAGTGGATTCTTGGCGACTTGCTTCTCCTGGTTAGTTTCGAAAATGGACTTTTGGCGACAGGTTCCACAAGGTCTATCACCACAAGTGGACTTTTGGTGACTAGTTCCACCTGACGTGTTGCGACCAGTGGAATTATGGTGATTGGTTTTGTTGACCAGTCGACACATGTGGATTTATGGCCAATGGATACACCATAAAAATCATTACTGGTGGACTTATGGCCACATATTCTCCTAATTCAATATAAATTTAACACGTTTTAATTTTATTATTGAAACTTTTGTAAAAAAGTTAATTATCTGTCAAAAATAGCCAAAGCATTCTTTTATTTATTTTCTTTCTGCTTGCATTAGATCTTAATTTGGTTAAATTAGCTGGCAAATAGGTAGAAAAGTATTACCTTATTATCTATTACTAGATATCGTAACATGTGTTTATTGATTATGAATTTCACCTATTCCAAATTTCAACAATGAAAAATATGGATACACATTTTGTTGATAATTTTTTTTTTTTGGCTTAATATTGGTCTACAAGTATTATTGGAACAACTTTTATTTATTTCTCAAAATTTTGAGTCAAAACGACTTTGTTGGCTTTAAAATACAATATTCATTTTTTGTACACAAATAGAAATATATTTTTTGGGATTGTTTTCAATTTTCTAGTCGCTACTAGTTGACTTATACCTACTGGGTTCCCTTGACCAGTCGCCACAAGTGGAATTTTTGCAAAAACTGGAGGACTTATGGTCAACTTGTTTCATGGACCCGTCGCAAGAAGTGATTTTATGGCGACAAGATTCACAGAACCAATCGCACCTGGTGGACTTATGGCAATCAGTTTGTCATAATATAATATTAATTTAACTCATCTTTTGTTGTCATAAGGCGACTGGTTTCCCAGTCTAGTCGCCACAAATGGGCTTTTGGCCATTGGTTTCTCCAGGTCACTCGCCACAAATGGACTTTTGGCGACGGGTTACACAAGGCCAGTCACCACAAGTGGACTTTTGGTGACTGGCAGGCCAACAAAAACTAGAGGACTTTTGGCGACAGGTTCGACCAGGCCAGTCACCACAAGTGGACTTTTGGTGACTAGTTCCACCGGTCGAATCTTGACAAGTGGACTTTTGGTGACCAGTTCCACCAGGCTAGTTGCCACAACTGTACTTTTGGCGACTCATTTAACTCGGCCAGTCGCCAAAATTTTACTTTTGGCGACTGGTTGCACTAGACAACTCTCCAAAAGTGGGCTAATGACAACTGGCCTCTTACAGCAGTTGCCACACGTGGTTTTTGGCGCGTAGATTCACCTAACAAATTGTTACTGGTGGACATATGGCCACTGGTGCCCCCAATACAATGTCTATTTAACTCTTTTTATTATATTATCGGAACTTTTGTTAAAAAAATATGTATTTGTCAAAAATACCCTAAGCAATATTTTATTTATTTCTTTTTGAGTGCATTTGCTATTCATTTTGTTTAAATAGATTGCAAATACGTAGAAATGTATTGCCATATTATGTTTTTCTAGATATTATAGAATGTGTTTGTTGCTTATGAATTTCACTTTTTCAAAATTTCAACAACGAAAAATATGGATACATATTTTATTATTAAATTTTTTGTAATAGCTACAAATTGTTCTAAAAGTACATTTTGAATAACTAATTTATATTTCAAATAGTTTTGAGTGGAAATGAAAGTGTTGGAAAGAAAATACATTATTCAATTTTGTACACTAGAATAAATATATTTTTGGTGATCGTTTCAAATTTGCATGTCGCTACAAGATGACTTACAACAACTTGTTTCTCTCCGCCAGTCTCCTAAGTGGAATTTTGGCAATAGGTTCCTCCTGGCCAGTTGGCACAATAGGACCTACCGCAAGTTGTTTCATGGATTAGGCGCAACAAGTTGTATTATGGCGACTGGATTCACCGATCCATTCGTTCCTAGTGGACTTATGGCGATTGGTTATGCTTAATTCAATTTCAATTTAACTCATCTTTTATTGCCTTATGGAAATTTTTTTTGAAAACTTATTTATGGCACAAAAATACCTTTGATTGTATTTTTTTTCTTTACTATTCACCCACATTTGTTCATCATTTTTTTTAAATTAGCATGCAATTAGGAACAAAAGTATTATTTTATTATGTTTTGCTAAATATATATAGCATGTATTTATTGCTAATGAATTTCTCCATTTAGAAATTTCTACGATGAAAAATATGTATTCTTATTTTAATAACAAAATATTTATTATAGGCAAAATAATGTTGTTAAAGTATTTTTGAAAAAATAGATATAATTTTAACCAAATTTTGAAGTTCAATAACTATGTCGAAAAGAAATTACTTTTTTTATTTTTCGCACTTGTGAAAATATATTTTTGACGACTTGTTTCAATAGAGTAGTCTACACAAGTTAGCATATGGCAACTGGTATCCCCGTCTAGTTGCCACAAATGGACTCTTGGCGACTTGTTTCACCTGGTCAGTTCCAAAAATGGACTGTTGGCGACAGGTTCCACAAGGTCTGTCACCACAAGTAGACTTTTGGTGACTGGTTCCACCAGGCCAGTCACACCAGCCAGTTGCTACTAGTGGACTTTTGGTGACTGGTTCCACCTGACGTGTTGCGACCAGTGGAATTATGGTGATTGGTTTTGTTGACCAGTCGCAACATGTGGATTTATGGCCAATGTATACACCATAAAAATCATTACTGGTGGACTTATGGCCACATATTCTCCTAATTCAATATCAACTTAACATGTTTTAATTTTATTATTGAAACTTTTGTTAAAAAAGTTAATTATCTGTCAAAAATTGCTAAAGCATTCTTTTATTTATTTTCTTTCTGCTTGCATAAGATCTTAATTTGGTTAAATTAGCTGGCAAATAGGTAGAAAAGTATTACCTTATTATCTTTTACTAGATATCGTAACATGTGTTTATTGATTATTAATTTAACCTATTCCAAATTTCAACAATGAAAAATATGGATACACATTTTGTTAATAATATTTTTTTTTTTGGCTTAATATTGTTCTACAAGTATTATTTGAATAACTTTTATTTATTTCTCAAAATTTTGAGTCAAAACGACTTTGTTGGCTTTAAAATACAATATTCATTTTTTGTACACTATTAGAAATATATTTTTTGGGATTGTTTTCTATTTTCAAGTCGCAACAAGTTGACTTATACGTACTGGTTTCCCTTGACCAGTCGCCACAAGTGGAATTTTGGAAAAAACTGGAGGAATTATGGTCAACTTGTTTCTTGGACCCGTCGCAAGAAGTGATTTTATGGTGACAAGATTCACAGAACCAATCTCACCTAGTGGACTTATGGCAATTGGTTTGTCATAATATAATATTAATTTAACTCATCTTTTGTTGTCTTAAGGCCACTGGTTTCCCAGTCTAGTCGCCACAAATGGGCTTTTGGCCATTGGTTTCACCAGGTCAGTCGCCACAAATGGACTTTTGGCGACGGGTTCCACAAGGCCAGTCACCACAAGTGGACTTTTGGTGACTGGCAGGCCAACAAAAGAAAGAGAACTTTTGGCGACAGGTTCGACCATGCCAGTCACCACAAATGGACTTTTGGCGACTGGTTCCACCTGTCCAATCTTGACAAGTGGACTTTTGGTGACCAGTTCCACCAGGCTAGTTGCCACAAGGGTAGTTTTGGCAACTCATTTAACTCGGGCAGTCGCCAAAATTTTACTTTTGGCGACTGGTTGCACTAGACAACTCTCCAAAAGTGGGCTTATGACAACTGGCCTCTTCAAGCAGTTGCGACACTTGGTTTTTGGCGCTTAGATTCACCTTACAAATTGTTACGGGTGGACATATGGCCACTGGTGCCCCCAATACAATGTCTATTTAACTCTTTTTATTATATTATTGAAAATTTTGTTAAAAAAATAATTATTTGTCAAAAATACCCTAAGCAGTATTTTATTTATTTCTTTCAGCGTGCATTGTTATTCATTTTGTTTAATTAGCTTGAAAATACGTAGAAATGTATTGCCATAATATGTTTTTCTTGATATTATAGAATGTGTTTGTTGCTTATGAATTTCACTTTTTCAAAATTTCAACAACGAAAAATATGGATACATATTTTATTATTAAATTTTTTGTAATTGCTAAAAATTGTTCTAAAAGTATATTTTGAATAACTAATTTACATTTCAAATAGTTTTGAGTGAAAATGAAAGTGTTGGAAAGAAAATACATTATTCAATTTTGTACACTAGAACAAATATATTTTTGGTGATCGTTTTCAATTTGCATGTCGCTACTAGATGACTTATAGCAACTTGTTTCTCTTCACCAGTCTCCAAAGTGGAATTTTGGCAATAGGTTCCTCCTGGCCAGTTGGCACAATAGGACTTACCGCAAGTTGTTTCATGGATTAGGTGCAACAAGTTGTATTATGGCAATTGGATTCACCGAACCATTCGCTCCTAGTGGTTATGCTTAATGCAATTTCAATTTAACTCATCTTTTATTGCATTATGGAAACTTTTTTTGAAAACTTATTTATCCCTAAAAAATATCCTTTATTGTCTTCTATTTGTTTACTTTTCAACCGCATTTGTTCATCATTTTTTTTAAAATAGCGTGCAATTAGGATCAAAAGTATTGTGTTATTATGTTTTACTAAATATATGTAGCATGTATTTATTGCTAATGAATTTGTCCATTAAGAAATTTCGACGATGAAATATATGTATTCATATTTTAATAACAAAATATTTATCATAGGCATAATAATGTTCTTAAAGTATTTTTAAAAAAACAGATATATTTTTAACCTAATTTTGAGGTGAAATGACTATGATGAAAAGAAATTACTTTTTTTATTTTTCAAACTTGTGAAAATATATTTTTGACGACTTGTTTCAATAGAGTAGTCTACACAAGTTCGCATATGGCTACTGGTATCCCCATCTAGTTGCCACAAATGGACTCTTGGCGACTTGTTTCACCTGGTCAGTTCCCAAAAATGGACTTTTGGCGACAGGTTCCACAAGGCCTGTCACCACAAGTGGGCTTTTGGTGACTTGTTCCACCAGGCCAGTCACAACAATAGGACTTTTGGCGACTAGTTGAACCAGGGCAGTTGCTACAAGTGGACTTTTGGGGACTGGTTCCACCGGGCGTGTTGCGACCAGTGGAATTATGGTGATTGGTTTTGTTGACCAGTCGCCACATGTGGATTTATGGCCAATGGATACACCTTAAAAATCGTTAGTGGTGGACTTATGGCTACATATTCTCCTAATACAATATCAATTTAAGACGTTTTTATTTTATTACTGAAACTTTTGGTAAAAAAGTTAATTATCTGTCAAAAATAGCAAAAGCATTCTTTTATTTATTTTCTTTCTGCTTGCATTAGTTCTTAATTTGGTTAAATTAGCTTGCAAATAGGTAGAAAAGTATTTGCTTATAATCATTTGCTAGATATCGTAGCATGTGTTTATTGATTGTGAATTTATTTTATTCCAAATTTCATCAATGAAAAATATGGATACATATTTTGTTAATAATATCTTTTTTATTTGCTTAATATTGTACTACAAGTATAATTGGAATAACTTCATTTTTTGTACACTAATAGAAATATATTTTTGGGGGTTGTTTTTAATTTTCAAGTCGCTACAAGTTGACTTATACCTACTAGTTTCCCTTGTGAAGTTACCACAAGTGGAATTTTGGCAAAAACTGTTCGACTTATGGTCAACTTGTTTCATGGACCAATCGCAACACGTGATTTTAAGGCGACAAGATTCACCGAACCAATAGCACCTAGTGGACTCATGGCAATTGGTTTGTCATCATATAATATTAATTTAACTCATCTTTTGTTGTCATATGGCGACTGGTTTCCCAGTCTAGTCGCCACAAAAGGGCTTTAGGCCACTGGTTTCACCAGGTCAGACGCCACTAGTGGACTTTTGGCAACTGGTTCCACAAGGCCAGTCGCCACAAGTGGACTTTTTGTGACTGGTTCCACCTGGCCAACAAAAACAAGAGGACTTTTTGCGACAGGTTGAACCAGGCCAGTCACCACAAGTGGCCTTTTGGAGTCTGGTTCCACTAGGCCAGTCTTCACAAGTGGACTTTTGGTGACTGGTTCCACCAGGCTAGTCGCCACAAGTGTACATTTGGCGACTCGTTTAACTCGGCCTGTTGCCAAAATTTGACTTTTGGCGACTGGTTGCACAAGACAACTCTCCAAAAGTGGGCTTATGACAACTGGCCTCTTCAAGAAGTTGCCACACGTGGGGTTTGGCGCTTAGATTCACCTAACAAATTGTTACTGGTGGACATATGGCCACTGGTGCCCCCAATACAATGTCTATTTAACTCTTTTTTATTATATTATTGAAACTTTTCTTAAAAAAAAAATTATTTGTCAAAAATACCCTAAGCAGTATTTTATTTATTTCTTTCTGCTTGCATTTGTTATTCATTTTGTTTAATTATCTTGCAAATACATAGAAATGTATTGCCATATAATGTTTTTCTAGATATTATAGAATGTGTTTGTTGCTTATGAATTTCACCTTTCCAAAGTTTCAACAACGAAAAATATGGATACATATTTTATTATTAAATTTTGTTTAATTGCATAAAATTGTTTTAAAAGTATTTTTTGAATAACTAATATACATTTCAAAAATTTTTGAGTAAAAATGACAGTGTTGGAAAGAAAATACATTATTCATTTTTGTACTCTAGTACAAATATATTTTTGTTCATTGTTTTAAATTTGTTTGTCGCTACAAGATGACTTATAGCAACTTGTTTCCTTTCACCAGTCTCCAAAGTGGAATTTTTGAAATAGGTTCCTCCTGGCCAGTTGGCACAATAGGACTTATCGCAAGGTGTTTCATGGATTAGGCGCAACAAGTTGTATTATGGCCACTGCATTCACTGAACCATTTGCTCCTAGTGGACTTATGGCGATTGGTTACGCTTAAGGCAATTCCAATTTGACTCATCTTTTATTGCCTTATGGAAACCTTTTTTGAAAACTTATTTATCGCTCAAAAATATCTTTGATTGTCTTTTATTTCTTTAATTTTCACCCACATTTGTTTATCATTTTTTTTGAATTAGCGTGCAATTAGGAACAAAAGTATTATCTTATTATGTTTTACTAAATATATGTAGCATGTATTTATTGCTAATGAATTTTTCCATTTAGAAATTTCGACAATGAAAAATATGTATTCATATTTTAATAACAAAATATTTATCATAGACATAATAATGTTTTTGAAGTATTTTTAAAAAAACAAATATATTTTTAACCAAATTTTGAAGTGAAATGACTATGTTGAAAAGAAATTACTTTTTTTATTTTTCAATCATCTAAAAATATATTTTTGACGACTTGTTTCAATAGAGTAGTCTACACAAGTTTGCATATGGCAACTAGTATCCCCGTCTAGTTGCCACAAATGGCCTTTTGGGGACTTGTTTCACCTGGTCTGATCCCAAAAATGGACTTTTGGTGACTGGTTCCACTAGGCCTGTCACCACAAGTGGACTTTTGGTGAGTGGTTCCTCCAGGCCAATCACAAAAATAGGACTTTTTGTGACTGGTTAAACCAGGCTAGTTGCTACAAGTGGACTTTTGGGGAATGGTTCCACCGGGCCTGTCGCGACCAGTGGAATTATGATGATTGGTTTTGTTGACCAGTCGCCACAGGTGGATTTATGGCCAATGGATACACCTTAAAAGTTGTTACTGGTGGACTTATGGCCACATATTCTCCTAATACAATATAAATTTAACACGTTTTTATTTTAATATTGAAACTTTTGTTAAAAAAGTTAATTATCTGTCAAAAGTAGCCGAGCATTCTTTTATTCATTTTCTTTCAGCTTGCATTAGTTCTTAATTTGGTTAAATTTGCTTGCAAATAGGTAGAAAAGTATTACCTTATTAACGTTTACTAGATATCGTAGCATGTGTTTATTGATTATAAATTTCACCATGCCAAATTTCAACAATGAAAAATATGGATACATATTTTGTTAATAATACTTTTTTTTTTGGCTTAATATTGTACTACAAGTATTGTTGGAATAACTTATATTTATTTCTCAAAATTTTGAGGCAAAACGACTTTGTTGGCTTGAAAATAAAATATTCATTTTTCGTACACTAATAGAAATATATTTTTGGCCATTCTTTTCAATTTTCAAGTCGCTACAAGTTGGCTTATACCTACTGGTTTCCCTTGACCAATCGCCACAAGTGGAATTTTGGCAACAACTGGAGGACTTATGGTCAACTTGTTTCATAGACCAATCGTAACAAGTGATTTTACGGCGACAGGATTCACCGAACCAATCGCACGTAGTGGACTCATGCCAATTGGTTTGTCATAATATAATACTAATTTAACTCATCTTTTGTTGTCATATGGCGACTGGTTTCCCAGTCCAGTCGCCACATTTGGGCTTTTGGCCACTGGTTTCACCAGGTCAGTCACCACATATGGACATTTGGCAACTGGTTCGACAAGGCAAGTCGCCACAAGTGGACTTTTGGTGACAGGTTCCACCAGGCCCACAAAAACAAGAGGACTTTTGGCGACAGGTTCAACCAGGCCAATCACCAGAAGTGGAATTTTGGCGTCTGGTTCCACCAGGCCAATCTTCACAAGTGGACTTTTGGTGACTGGTTCCACCAGGCTAGTCCCCACAAGTGTACTTTTGGTGACTCGTTTAACTCGGCCTGTCGCCAAAATTTTACTTTTGGCTACTGGTTGCACTAGACAAGTCTCCAAAAGTGGGCTTATGACAACTGGCCGCTTCAAGCAGTTGCCACACATGGTTTTTCGCGACTACTTTCACCTGAGAAATTGTTACTGGTGGACTTATGGCCACAGGTTCCCCCAATACAATGTCTATTTAACTCTTTTTTATTATATTATTTAAACTTTTGTTAAAAAAATAATTATTTTTCAAAAATACCCTAAGCAGTATTTTATTTATTTCTTTCTACTTGCATTTGTTATTCATTTTGTTTAATTAGCTTGCAAATACATAGAAATGTATTGCCATATTATGTTTTTCTAGATATTATAGAATGTGTTTGTTGCTTATTAATTTCACCTTTCCAAAATTTCAACAACGAAAAATATGGATACATATTTTATTAATAAATTTTGTTTAATTGCTTAAAATTGTTTTAAAAGTATTTTTTGAATAACTAATATACATTTCAAAAAGTTTTGAGTGAAAATGACAAAGTTGGAAAGAAAATACATTATTCATTTTTGTACTCTAGTACAAATATATTTTTGTTGATTGTTTTAAATTTGCTTGTCGCTACAAGATGTTCTTAAAGTACTTTTGATAAAACAAATATATTTTTAACCAAATTTTGAGGTTAAATGACTATGTTGAAAAGAAATTACTTGTTTTATTTTTTATACTTGTCAAAATATATTTTTGATGACTTCTTTCACTAGAGTAGTCTATTCAAGTTGGCATATGGCAACTGGTTTCCCCATCTCGTCGCCACAAATGGGCTTTTGGCCACTGGTTTCACCAGGTCAGTTGCCATAAATGGACTTTCGGCGACTGATTCCACAAGGCCAGTCACGACAAGTGGACTTTTGGTGATTGGATCCACCTGGCAAGTCACAACAAGAGGACTTTTGTCGACTGGTTCAACCATGCCAGTCGCTACAAGTGGAATATTGGTGACTTGTTCCACCGGGCGTGTTGTGACCAGTGGAATTAAGGGGATTGGTTTCGTTAACCAATCGCCACATGTGGATTTATGGCCAATGGATACACCTTAAAAATCATTACTGGTGGAGTTATGGCCACATGTTCTCCAAATACAATATCAATTTGACCCATTTTTATTTTATTATTGAAACTTTTGTTAAAAAAGTTAATTACCTATAAAAAATGGCCAAATCATTCTTTTATTTATTTTCTTGCAGCAGCCATTAGTTTTTAATTTGGTTAAATTAGCTTGCAAATAGGTGGAAAAGAATTACCTTATTAAGTTTTACTTAATATCATAGTATGTGTTTATTGCTTATGACTTTTACCTATTCCAAATTTCAAGAATGAAAAAGATGGATTCATATTTTGTTAAAAACAATTTTTTATTGGCTTAAATTGTTCTAAAACTATTTTTTGAATAAATATTTCACAAAAAATTTAGGGAAAACGACAGTGTTGGCCTGGAAATACAATATTCATTTTTTGTACATGAATAGAAATATATTTTTGGCGATTGTTTTCAATTTGCAAGTCACTACAAGTTGACTTAAACCTACTGGTTTCCCATGACCAATCGCCACAAGTGGAATTTCGGCAACAATAGGGGGACTTTTGGTCAACTGGTTTCATCGACGAGTCGCAACAACTAATGTTATGGCGACATGATTCACCGAACCAGTCGCACCCAGTGGACTCAAGGCAATTGGTTTGTCATAATATAATAATAATTTAAGTCATCTTTTGTTGTCATACTCCGACTGGTTTCCACGTCCAGTCGTCAGAAATTGGCCTTTTGCCACTTGTTTTACCAGGTCAGTTGCCACAAATGGACTGTTGGCGACTGGTTCCTCAAGGCCTATCACCATAAGTGGACTTTTGGCGACTGGTTCCACCAGGCCAGTCACAACAAGAGCACTTTTGGCGACAGTTTCAACCAGGCCAGTCACCACAAGTGAACTTTTGGCGACAGGTTCCACTCAAGCGAATCTCCACAAGTGGACTTTTGGTGACTATTTCCACCAGGCTAGTCGCCACAAACGAACTTTTGGCGACTCGTTTAACTCGGCTTGGCACCAAACTTTGACTTTTGCCAACAAGTTGCACTAGCCAAGTCTCCAAAAGTGAACTTATGACTATTGGCCTCATCGAGCAGATGCCACACATGGTTTTTGGCGACGAGATTCACCTGACAAATTGTTTCTAGTGGACTTATGGCCACAGGTTCCCCTAATACAATGTCTATTTAACTCTTTTTTATTATATTGTTGAAAATTTTGTTAAGAAAATAATTATTTATCAGAAATACCCTAAGCAGTATTTTATTTATTTCTATTTGCTTGCATTTATTATTCTTTTTGTTTAATTAGCTTGCAAATAGGTAGAAATGTATTGCCATAATATGTTTTTTAAGATTTTATGGCATTAACTTGTTGCTTACGAATTTCACCTTTTAAAAATTTCAACAACGAAAAACATGGATACATATTTTATTATTAATTTTTTTTTTTGGCTTAATATCGTTCTAAAAGTATTTTTTGAGAACAAATATACCTTTCAGAAAGTTTTGAGTGAAAATGATAATGTTGGAAAGAAAATACATTATCCATTTTTGTACACTAGAACAAAAATATTTTTGGTGATTGTTTTAAATTTACATGTCGCTACAAGATGACTTATAGCAACTTGTTTCCTTTGACCAGTCTCCAAAGTGGAATTTTGGCAATAGGTTCCTCCTGGCTAGTTGGCACAATAGGACTTATGGCAATTTGTTGCATGGATTAGCCGCAAAAAGTTGTATTGTGGCAACTGACGTCACCGAACCATTCGCTTCTAAGTGGACTTATGGCGATTGGTTACGCTTAATACAATTTCAATTTAACTCATCTTTTATTGCCTTATGGAATCTATTTTTGAAAAATTATTTATCGCTAAAAAATATTTGTGATTATCTTTTATTTGTTTACTTTTCACCCACATTTGTTCTTCATATTTTTAAATGAGCTTGCAATAAGCAACAAAAACATTACCTTATTATGTTTTACTAAATATCTTTAGCATGTATATATTGCTTATGAATTTCTCCATTTACAAATTTTGACTATGAAAAATATGTACTCATATTTTAATAACAAAATATTTGTCATAGGCATAATAATGTTCTTAAAGTACTTTTGATAAAACAAATATATTTTTAACCAAATTTTGAGGTTAAATGACTATGTTGAAAAGAAATTACTTTTTTTATTTTTTATACTTGTCAAAATATATTTTTGAAGACTTCTTTCACTAGAGTAGTCTATTCAAGTTGGCATATGGCAACTGGTTTCCCCTTCCCATCACCACAAATGGGCTTTTGGCCACTGATTTCACTGGGTCAGTTGCCATAAATGGACTTTTGGGGACTGGTTCCACAAGGCCTGTCACGACAAGTGGACTTTTGGTGACTGGATCCACCTGGCCAGTCACAACAAGAGGACTTTTGGCGACTGGTTCAACCATGCCAGTCGCTACAAGTGGACTTTTTGTGACTTGTTCCACCGGTCGTGTTGTGACCAGTGGAATTAGGGGGATTGGTTTCGTTAACTAGTCGCCACATGTGGATTTATGGCCAATGGATACACCTTAAAAATCATTGCTGGTGGAGTTATGGCCACATGTTCTCCAAATACAATATCAAATTGACCCATTTTTATTTTATTATTGAAACTTTTGGGTAAAACTTTAATTACCAATAAAAAATGGCCAAATCATTCTTTTTTTTTTTTCTTTCAGCATCCATTAGTTCTTAATTTGGTTAAATTAGCTTGCAAATAAGTGGAAAATATTTACCTTATTAAGTTTTACTTAATATCATAGTATGTGTTTATTGCTTATGTCTTTTACCAATTCCAAATTTCCACAATGAAAAATATGGATTCATATTTTCTTAATAATTTTTTTTTTATTGACTTAAATTGTACTAAAACTATTTTGGAATAAATATTTCACAAAAAATTTAGGGAAAACGACTGTGTTGGCCTGAAAATACAATATTCATTTCTTGTACACTAATAGAAATATATTTTTGGCGATTGTTTTCAATTTGCAAGTCACTACTAGTTCACTTAAACCTACTGGTTTCCCTTGACCAATCGCCACAAGTGGAATTTTGGCAACAATAGGACTTATGGTTAACTGGTTTCATCGACCAGTCGCAACAAGTAATGTTATGGCGACATGATTCACCGAACCAGTGGCACCCAGTGGACTCATGGCAATTGGTTTGTGAGAATATAAAAATAATTTAAGTCATCTTTTGTTGTCATATGCCGACTGGTTTCCACGTGCAATCGTCACAAATTGGCGTTTTGCCACTGGTTTTTCCAGGTCAGTTGCCACAAATGGACTTTTTACGACTGGTTCCTCAAGGCCTATCACCATAAGTGGACTTTTGGCGACTGGTTCCACCAGGCCAGTCACAACAAGAGGACTTTTGGCGACAGTTTCAACCAGGCTAGTCACGACAAGTGAACTTTTGGCGACAGGTTCCACACAAGCGAATCTCCACAAGTGGACTTTTGGTGACTATTTCCACCAGGCTAGTCGCCACAAACGGACTTTTGGCGACTCGTTTAACTCGGCTTGGCCCCAAAGTTTGACTTTTGCCGACTAGTTGCACTAGCCAAGTCTCCAAAAGTGAACTTATGACTACTGGCCTCATCGAGCAGTCGCCAGACATGGTTTTTGGTGACTAGATTCATCGGAAAATTGTTACTGGTGGACTTATGGCCACAGGTTACCCTAATACAATGTCTATTTAACTCTTTTTTATTAAATTGTTCAAAATTTTGTTAAGAAAATAATTATTTATCAGAAATACCTTTAGCAGTATTTTATTTATTTCTTTTTGCTTGCATTTGTCATTCATTTTGTTTAATTAGCTTGCAAATAGGTAGAAATTTATTGCCATAATATGTTTTTCATGATATTATAGCATTAACTTGTTGCTTATGAATTTCACCTTTTAAAAATTTCGACATCGAAAAATATGGATGCATATTTTATTGTTAAATTTTTTTTATTGGCTTAATATTGTTCTAAAAGTATTTTTTGAAAACTAATATACATTTCAGAATGTTTTGAGTGAAAATGATAATGTTGGAAAGAAAATACATTATCCATTTTTGTACACTAGAACAAAAATATTTTTGGTGATTGTTTTAAATTTACATGTCGCTACAAGATGACTTATAGCAACTTGTTTCCCTTGACTAGTCTCCAAAGTGGAATTTTGGCAATACGTTCCTCCTAGCTAGTTGGCACAATAGGACTTATGGGAATTTGTTTCATGGATTAGCTGCAAAAAGTGGTAATATGGCAACTGACTTCACCGAACCATTCGCTTCTAAGTGGACTTATGGCGATTGGTTACGCTTAATACAATTTCAATTTAACTCATCTTTTATTGCCTTATGGAATCATTTTTTGAAACATTATTTATCACTAAAAAATATCTGTGATTGTCTTTTATTTGTTCACTTTTCACCCACATTTGTTCTTCATTTTTTTAAATGAGCATGCAATACGGAACAAAAACATTACCTTATTATGTTTTACTAAGTATCTTTAGCATGTATATATTTCTTATGAATTTCTCCATTTAGAAATTTCGACTATGAAAAATATGTATTCATATTTTAATAGCAAAATATTTGTCATAGGCATAATAATGTTCTTAAAGTACTTTTGATTAAACAAATATATTTTTAACCAAATTTTGAGGTTAAAAGACTATGTTGAAAAGAAATTACGTTTTTTATTTTTTACACTTGTCAAAATATATTTTTGATGACTTCTTTCACTAGAGTAGTCAATTCAAGTTGGCATATGGCAACTGGTTTCCCCGTCTCGTCACCACAAATGGGCTTTTGGCCACTGATTTCACCTGTTCAGTTGCCATAAATGGACTTTTGGCGACTGGTTCCACAAGGCCAGTCACGACAAGTGGACTTTTGGTGATTGGATCCACCTGGCCAGTTACAACAAGAGGACTTTTGGCGACTGGTTCAACCATGTCAGTCGCTACAAGTGGACTTTTGGTGACTTGTTCCCCCGGCCGTGTTGTGACCAGTGGAATTATGGGGATTGGTTTCGTTAACCAGTCGCCACATGTGGATTTATGGCCAATGGATACACCTTAAAAATCATTACTGGTGGAGTTAAGGCCACATGTTCAATAAATACAATATCAATTTGACCCATTTTTATTTTATTATTGAAACTTTTGTTTAAAAAGTTAATTACCTATCAAAAATGGCCAAATCATTCTTTTATTTATTTTCTTTCAGCATCCATTAGTTCTTAATTTGGTTAAATTAGCATGCAAATAGGTAGAAAAGAATTACCTTATTAAGTTTTACTTAATATCATAGTATTTGTTTGTTGCTTATGAATTTTACCTATTCCAAATTTCAACAATGACAAATACGAATTCACATTTTGTTAATAATTTATTTTTTATTGGCTTAAGTTGTACTAAAACTATTTTTGGAATAAATATTTCACAAAAAATTGAGGGAAAACGACTGTGGTGGCCTGAAAATACAATATTCATTTTTTGTACACTAATAGAAATATATATTTGGCGATTGTTTTTAATTTGCAAGTCACTACAGGTTCACTTAAACCTACTGGTTTCCCTTGACCAATCGCCACAAGTGGAATTTTGGCAACAATAGGAGGACTTATGGTCAACTGGTTTCATCGACCAGTCGCAACAAGTAATGTTATGGCGACATGATTCACCGAATCAGTGGGACCCAGTGGACTCATGGCACTTGGTTCATCATAATATAATAATAATTTAAGTCATCTTTTGTTGTCATATGCCGACTGGTTTCCACGTGCAGTCGTCAGAAATTGGCCTTTTGCCACAGGTTTTACCAGGTCAGTTGCCACAAATGGACTTTTTGTGACTGGTTCCTCAAGGACTGTCACCATAAGTGGACTTTTGGCGACTGGTTCCACCTGACCAGTCACAACAAGAGGACTTTTGGCAACAGTTTCAACCAGGCCAGTCACCACAGGTGAACTTTTGGCGACAGGTTCCACCAAGCGAATCGCCACTAGTGGACTTTTGGTGACTATTTCCACAAGGCTAGTCACCAGAAATGGACTTTTGGCGACTCGTTTAACTCGGCTTGTCACCAAAGTTTGACTTTTGGCGACTGGTTGCACTAGCCAATTCTCCAAAAGTGAACTTATGACTACTGGCCTCATCGAGCAGTTGCCACACATGGATTTTGGTGACAAGATTCACCTGACAAATTGTTACTGGTGGACTTATGGCCACAGGTTCCCCTAATACAATTACTTATCAGAAATACCCTTTGCAGTATTTTATTTATTTCTTTTTGCTTGCATTTGTCATTCATTTTGTTTAATTAGCTTGCAAATAGGTAGAAATGTATTGCCATAATATGTTTTTCATGATATTATAGCATTAACTTGTAGCTTATGAATTTCACCTTTTAAAAATTTCAACAACGAAAAATATGGATACATATTTTATTATTATATTTTTTTTATTGGCATAATATTGTTCTTAATGTGTTTTTTGAAAACTAATATACATTTTAGAAAGTTTTGAGTGAAAATGATAATGTTGGAAACAAAATACATTATCCAATTTTGTACACTAGAACAAAAATATTTTTGGTGATTATTTTAAATTTACATGTCGCTACAAGATGACTTATGGCAACTTGTTTCCCTTGACTAGTCTCCAAAGTGGAATTTTGGCAATACGTTCCTCCTGGCTAGTTGGCAAAATAGGACTTATGGGAATTTGTTTCATGGATTAGCTGCAAAAAGTGGTATTATGGCGACTGACTTCACTGACCCATTCGCTTCTCAGTGGACTTATGGCGATTGGGTACGCTTAATACAATTTCAATTTAACTCATCTTTTATTGCCTTATGGAATCGTTTTTTGCAACATTATTTATCACTAAAAATTATTTGTGATTGTCTTTTATTTTTTTACTTTTCACGCACATTTGTTCTTCATTTTTTGAATTGAACATGCAATAAGGAACAAAAACATTACCTTATTATGTTTTACTAAGTATCTTTAGCATGTATATATTGCTTATGAATTTCTCCATTTAGAAATTTTGACTATGAAAAATATGTATTCATATTTTTATAACAAAATATTTGTCATAGGCATAATAATGTTCTTAAAGTACTTTTGATAAAACTAATATATTTTTAACCAAATTTTGAGGTTAAATGACTATGTCGAAAAGAAAACTTGTTTAATTTTTTACTCTGGTCAAAATATATTTTTGATGACTTCTTTCACTAGAGTAGTCTATTCAAGTTGGCATATGGCAACTGGTTTCCCCATCTCGTCGCCACAAATGGGCTTTTGGCCACTGGTTTCACCAGGTCAGTTGCCATAAATGGACTTTTGGCGACTGGTTCCACAAGGCCTGTCACGACAAGTGGACTTTTTGTGACTGGATTCACCTGGCCAGTCACAACAATAGGACTTTTGGCGACTGGTTCAACCATGCCAGTCGCTACAAGTGGACTTTTGGTGACTTGTTCCACCGGTCGTGTTGTGACCAGTGGAATTAAGGGGAATGGTTTCGTTAACCAGTCGCCACATGTGGATTTATGGCCAATGGATACACCTTAAAAATCATTACTGGTGGAGTTATGGCCACATGTTCTCCAAATACAATATCAATTTGACCCTTTTTTATTTTATTATTGAAACTTTTGTTAAAAAAGTTAATTACCTATAAAAAATGGCCAAATCATTCTTTTATTTATTTTCTTTCTGCAGCCATTAGTTCTTAATTTGGTTAAATTAGCTTGCAAATAGGTGGAAAGGAATTACCTTATTAAGTTTTACTAAATATCATAGTATGTGTTTATTGCTTATGACTTTTACCTATTCCAAATTTCAAGAACGAAAAAGATGGATTCATATTTTGTAAATAATTTTTTTATTGGCTTAAATTGTACTAAAAGAATTTTAGGAATAAATATTTCACAAAAAATTTAGGGAAAACGACTGTGTTGGCCTGAAAATACAATATTCATTTTTTGTACACCAATAGAAATATATTTTTGGCGATGGTTTTCAATTTGCAAGTCACTACAAGTTGACTTAAAACTACTGGTTTCCCTTGACCAATCGCCACAATTGGAATTTTGGCAACAATAGGACTTATGGTCAACTGGTTTCATCGACCAGTCCCAACAAGTAATGTTATGGCGACATGATTCACCGAACCAGTCGCACCCAGTGGACTCATGGCAATTGGTTTGTCATAATATAATAATAATTTAAGTCATCTTTTGTTGTCATACTCCGACTGGTTTCCACGTCCAGTCGTCACAAATTGGCCTTTTGCCACTAGTTTTACCAGGTCAGTTGCCACAAATGGACTTTTGGCGACTGGTTCCTCAAGGCCTATCACCTTCAGTGGACTTTTAGCGACTGGTTCCACCAGGCTAGTCACAACAGGAGGACTTTTGGCGACAATTTCAACCAGGCCAGTCACCACAAGTGAACTTTTGGCGACAGGTTCCACACAAGCGAATCTCCACAAGTGGACTTTTGGTGACTATTTCCACCAGGCTAGTCGCCACAAACAGACTTTTGGCGACTCGTTTAACTCGGCTTGGCACCAAAGTTTGACTTTTGCCGACTAGTTGCACTAGCCAAGTCTCCAAAAGTGAACTTATGACTACTGGCCTCATCGAGCAGTCCCCAGACATGGTTTTTGGTGACTAGATTCATCGGACAAATTGTTACTGGTGGACTTATGGCCACAGGTTACCCTAATACAATGTCTATTTAACTCTTTTTTATTAAATTGTTCAAAATTTTGTTAAGAAAATAATTATTTATCACAAATACCTTTAGCAGTATTTTATTTATTTCTTTTTGCTTGCATTTGTCATTCATTTTGTTTAATTAGCTTGCAAATAGGTAGAAATGTATTGCCCTAATATGCTTTTCATGATATTATAGCATTAACTTGTTGCTTATGAATTTCACCTTTTAAAAATTTTGAACATCGAAAAATATGGATACATATTTTATTATTAAATTTTTTTTTTGGCTTAATATTGTTCTAAAAGTATTTTTTGAAAACTAATATTCATTTCAGAAAGTTTTGAGTGAAAATGATAATGTTGGAAACCAAATACATTATCCATTTTTGTACACTAGAACAAAAATATTT
>JAINDJ010000162.1:0-51849 GCA_019845555.1 Aristolochia fimbriata | reverse complement strand
GTTCGGAAGAGATTTGGATTAGTTTATATGATCTTTTATTTCTTAAACAACTCGCTTTTTCTAATCCAGGACTGCTCTGCATTGGGTGGAGTGGAGACTTAGGTTGAAAGCTGAGTGAGGTCAGCTTTATAACTCTTTTGAATAAGAGAGAGTTAAGTTTAAGATTTTATATTTATGCACCTAGATTCGAATGTTTTAGATTGTGATGGATCTCAAAGAATACGCGGAAAGTTATTTCCTCAGATATGGGTAACTATGGAGCCAAAGCTAAGTTTGGCAAAGGTACTTGACCCATAAAATCGACCCTGCATGTTATCAACCAGGAGGATTGACACTTTTCCCTCAACATCTATCTCCATAATACCCAGCCATCTACCTCGTAGTCTAATTCTATTTTTCTGACTTCAAACAAAACAGTACCTTTTTCTTAATCAGTGGAAAATCTTTGCTTAAACCGAAGCTCTCTCATTAATGTCTCCTGGGATCAAGATTCTTTGACTCGAGTCTTTATATTACTTTTCTTGACCTAGTGTGCACTTGGTAGACACTCCAACAAGGTTTTTGTGTCGCTGTCGGGATCAACCGTGATACCCGCTGGGAGACGAGGAATAGGATAAGTGTCCGAAAGACACTATTTTGTGGCATGAATTTATGATTAAAACCAATTTGAGCGCTGATTGCTAGTACATTGAAAATGACAAAATATAATCCATATTCATGTTTTCAGGTCTCAGGTACCTGGTGAAGAAGAAAATCCGGATCTAAAGAAAGAAATTGAAGTGCAAAACAAGAAAACGAGCCAAGGGGTTGGTATGGACGACCACCTGCCCACCGACCGAAAATATGCAAAAATCTAAAGCACCAATTCGGAATACCAACGACAGGAAAGCCAAGAAGACAATCAGAAAGTTGACGACCGCCACTTCAGAGGGCCACTCACACACGCACGTAATGGATATGCCAAAGAGATACCAAATAGAGATATAAATCACGCCTGCGGATCATAGAAAAGTCTAAGGAGTGAGCCAGCCACCACTGTTGGTGAAAATATGGCGCCACCGCCCAGCAGTCTCCTTACTCAGCACGCCTCGATGGCTGTTTCCTCGATTCTAAAAGGAACTTGCTTCCAGTTATGCCGACCAGCCAAAACAAGAGTACTTTATTACGCTGTCGCATCAAAGAACTCAAAGTCGCGAAAATCTCGGATCCTACAACCAATCAAGCCCAAACTTGGGAGAAGAAGTCCAAATGGACGGCGAAGGTACCACGAAGATTCTATGAATGTTTTCGAAGTTCTAGGTGCTTTGAATGATAAAGAAGTGAAGTCTACAAAAGAAGGAACGCCGTAAGAGAAGAAAATCCGAGTTTTAAAGAAAACCATATATGGAGATGTATGACTCAATTCAATCAAATATAAGAAGATTCCAGGAGAAGCGGATTATTACAAAAATTCACGCCAATCCAAGTCGGTTTTTGAGTTTATATCATAAAGTGGTGGACCTGTGCAGAAATTGTTGCAAAGTAATCTAACTTCTCAACATCATATCTCGAGTTTTCCGGACTAGACGGGACTCCAAATTTCGTACACAGGAAAGGACCACTGGGGGGTCCTCAAGTGTAATTTCATTCAATTCTGATGTTGGAAGGTATAATTTTAGCACCCCTGACAGAGATCAAATTACACAGGCTTCAAAGGCAACGCTTACAACTGGGGCCTGAGGCGCAGTGCAATCAAGGCCGCTTTTAGTTCTAATTTCTGGTTTTAGTTTAATTTTCAGTTTTTAGTGATTTAGAGAGAGAAAGTCCAGAGGGAGTTCTGCACTGACCTCCTTGGGCATTTCAGAGAAAAGGAGGAGATCGTCAAGGGTCAATTAGCCATGTACTCCTTCTATGTGGATTTTGTACTAGTTTATTTTATTTCAATGGCTGTAATTAAATCTCTATTCAAGTGTTTAAGAATTTCAGCATGAGTAAATCTCTCTCTTCTTGGGGAAGTCATGAACCCTAGTTCTTTATATGTTTAAGTTTGAAGTTTATAACAAAGTAGTAGCCCTCCACATTTTGTAACTTCCAGTTCACAGCCTTATTTCTATTTTTAGATTGATATGAAGCTTATCGGAGGTTCGGTCAGAGAAGTAAAGTAAAGTCTGGGACTTGGGATTAGTTATATGATTCTTATTTTCTAAACTCAACCTTTTTTCTTCAAACTAGATTGTTCATTTTTTGAGTAGACTTGCGCCAGTGCATGTGATTTGACCGCTATAACCTTTTGTTCGGAATAAGAGAGTTAATCTTTTAAGCTTTTATATTTATGCACCTAGGATTTGAATACTGATTCAGATGGAGTTCAAAGAATGCGAAAAGAATAATTGTTATTTCCGTATATGGGTGACCATGTTTTCGTGCAAGTCAAGTGTAACAAAGGTAAATTGAGCTAAAAACTAGAACTTAGCATGTTAATAACCAGGAGGGATTGACACTTTTCCCCCAACATCCCATCTTCATAATACCCAGTCATCTACTCCAGTAGCCTTAATCTCCTTTCATTTCCTGTTCTCAAACCAAAAATTCTTTTTCAATCAGAGAAAAATCTTTGCTTAACTGAAGAGTTCCTCATCAAGGACCTGGGATCACATTTGACTCTCGTGGTCTATATTACTTGGCTGACTAGTGCACTTGTTAATCTCCCAACAGTTTTTTGGCACCGCTGTCAGGGATCAAACCCGGACACCTGGGCGGAAAGGCGGGTATATGTGATAAGTGTCCGAAGGCAATGTTTTAGGTATGAATTTATGATTTGAAATCCCACTTTTGATGAGGTTGCCACCACCGGAAAATAGTCAAAATTCAAATAAATGGAGGGAAATACCCAACGGATGGGAAAGCTCAAAGAAGACAATCACACAATCAGGAATGGCGCTGACCATTTAGAGGGCGCCACCGCACAAAATGGACGCTGCTAAAGAGATACCAAATACGTAAAGAGGAGTTGCCGCTCAGGATCAAAGAAATTTTAGATGGCTCGCCACCACTACTACAACAAAATACTGCCGCAGCCAAGAAGTCTCACTGAACTATTTCGACAGTGCTTGCTGACTTAGAAAGAATCTGTCTTAGCATATGCCGACCGCCAAAACATTTAATTTATCGGTTATCCACCCAGCAACGAAAAGTCGAAAATCTCGATCCCGGCAACCAATCAATCCAAACTTGGGAGAAAAGTCCTAAATGCCCAAGGAAGGAATCCATCAGCATTCTAAGGAAATTTGCTCGAGTTCTAGGTGCATTGAATGATCAAGAAATGAAGTTCCAAAAAAAGAAGGAAACTAAGTACCGCAATGTAAGAAAAAAAATCTGAGTTTATGAAGACCATATCTAGAGTAGGCAGCATATTCCTTATTCAATCCAAATTTGGCCTGAAGATTCCTGGGGAGATAGAGGATCATTTAACAAAAATTCAGGTCAATTAAAGTCGGGTTTTTAGAGTTTTATACTTCCAAAGTGGTGGGACCCAAAGTAGAAATTGGCAGCAATAATCCAACTTCTCAACGCTATATCTCGGAGAGAGATTCCCAACTCAGAATGGACCTCAAATTTCTGTCACATGGCAAGGACAGTGGAAGGAAGGTTATCATGTAATTTCATTCAATTATGAGGTAGGGGAGGCATACCCATACCCCTTGTCAAAGATCAAAATACAAGCTCGGGCAAGGGAACAAGTATAAATAGGGGTCCGAGGCAGAAAAAAAATCATCCAGTTTTAGTTCTAATTTCAGGTTTTAGTTTAATATCAAGTTTTGTAGTTAGTTTGAGAGGAGAGAAATTGAGGGGGGGTTGTAACCCCTTTGGCACTTTGAGAGAAAAGGAGGAGATTTTAGTTAGGCTCAATTTTCACCCAATCAAACATCTGGGGGGGTTTCTGAACTTAGTTTATTTTGATTTCCATAGCTGTAATTAAATTCCTTTTCATGTGTTTATACTGTTAGCATGGAGTACCTCTCCTTTTTGGGGTGTGTCATGAACCCTAGTTGTTATATCTTTGCTTTTTGAAGTTTATAGCAATAAAGTACTTATCCTTTGTTTTAGAATTTGTATCTACCGGCTATTTCTAATTTAAATTTGTATCTGAAGTTTATCGAGGTTCAATAGAGAAGTTAAAGTTCAGAGATTTGGATTAGTTATATGATTCTTTGTTTTATAAAACAACTCATTTTTTCTAACTAGATCGTTCCTCGATTTCTGATGAAACTAGTTGAAAAGAAATATGTGATCGCTTATAACTCTTTGTTCTGAATAAGAGAGAGTTAATCTTTAAGTTTTATATTTATGCACCTAGGATTTGAATGTTTGATTGTGATGGAGTACAAAGAATAGGTGAAAGTTATTTCCTAGTATATGGCTAACCATGTTTTCAAAAGCTGTCAAGGTAAAGATACTTGAGCTATAAAAAATCAGAACTTTGCATGTCAATAACTTGAGGGATCGGGGACACTTTCCCCAACATCTCTTACCATAAGGTGTAGTCATAAGGCAGGTGTAAAGGGTCAATTTCGTTTTCCATTTCCATTTACCTTCCAAAAAATTTTTATTCATAGAAAAAAATCTTGCTAAAACTGAAGTTCATCAAGGCTTCTTTTAAATCAATATCTTTTGG
Organism: Aristolochia fimbriata; assembly: GCA_019845555.1. Classification (NCBI taxonomy): domain Eukaryota; kingdom Viridiplantae; phylum Streptophyta; class Magnoliopsida; order Piperales; family Aristolochiaceae; genus Aristolochia; species Aristolochia fimbriata. Next base: position 47,195 of record JAINDJ010000162.1, on the reverse strand, counting down.
TGCCGCTGGGATCTAACTTAGACACCGGGAGAGAGGTGAATATGTGATAAATGTCTGAAAGACAATCATTGTTTTATTGAATTTATGATTATAATCCCACCTGAGTTTATTTGTTAGCATAAAAAAAAACAAACATTACTGAAATTCATGTTTTGTGTCTCAAGCACCGAAGAAGAAGAAAATCCGATTCAAAGAGAAAATTAGAAATGACAAAAATGAGCTCAAAAGGGTTACAGGCAATGGTCCCGACCGATTTTGGCCCCTCCACGAATCTAAAATAGTAAAAAATTCAAATAAATGGAGGGAAATAATTCAATGCTAAAAAAAGCTTCAAAGAAGACAACGGCACAAACGCACAAACGCTCCGAGGGCGCCAAACTTTTCTAGACACATATAGACAAAGAGATGCCAAACAATGTGATGCCACAAATTCAGAATGGACTAAAACTTGCATTACCAAAAAAGGACCATCAAGAAAGGTTCTCGAAATTTCATTCACCCTGGAAATAGGAAGGCATACCCGCATACACCTGGACAGGTAGGACTAAATTACAGTGGCCCAGGCTTAACAAGCTTCAATAAGGTCCCAGGCAACCAAATCAACCAGGTTTTAACCCCTGACCAGGTTTTAGTTTAATTTCCACATTTTGCTTTTTTTGGAGGGAGAGGGGAGAACCAGAGGGTGTTTTTAGCACCGACTTGGCAATTTTGGAGAAAAAGGAGGAGATTTCACTGGGTTGTCCAATAGCCACAACCTTGAAGGGAGTTTCCTGCATTTAGTTTATCTTGATTTCACGGCCGTAATTAAATTTTTTCATGAATATAATGCATGTTTATAGTTTTTTTCAAAGAGTAGTCTCATTGTTATATGTTTATGTTTTATAGTTTATAGTAACAGCACTTAGCCTTCAATTAGAATTTGAGTACAACTTATTTCTAATATAAATGATAATTGAAGTTTATTGAGGTTCAATAGAGAGAGAAGTTAAAAGTCAGTAGAGATTTGGATTAGTTATAAGATTCTTTGTTTTCTAAAAAAACAACTCAGTTTTCAACAAGATTGTTCCGATTGTGATGAAGACTATTGAAAGGTTACGTGATGTGACCGCTTATAATTTTTAATTTTAATAAGAGAAAGTTAACTTAAGTTTTTTATATTTATGCAACCCAGGGATTTGAATGTTTTGTATTGTGATGGGAGTTGAAACGAAAGTTATTTCGTATATGGGTAAACATGTTTCTCAAAAGCCAAGTCAAGGTAAAGGTACTTGAGTTATAAAATCGAACTTTCCTTGTTAATAACCAGGAGTGGATTGAGGGACCAGAACATCTCATCTCCCATGTTTAGCCATCTATTCCAAGAGGTCTAATTTCGTTTTTCATTTTCAAAACAAAAAATTTTTCAAATCTTTTCACAATGTGTAGAAAAAATATTTGCTTAAACTGAGTTCTCATCAAAGACATCCTCTCGATCGAGATTTTGACTCTTTTGTCTATATTATTACTTTGCTGACCCATCTCTTGCAAGACAATTGACAAGTATTGAAGCCAAGGTTTGAATCGACCCCCGACACCCGCGAATATAAGGTGGGAATATAACTGAAAGACGTATAGGTTTCGTTTGAATTTATGATTCAAACCCAATTTTGAGTTGATTAGCATGAAAAGGAAAAATATAACTCAAAGTCATGTTTTGTGTGTCAAAAAATGGTAGAAAAAAGAAAAAAATTGGATTAAAAGGGAAATTAAGTAAAAACGAGCAAAATGAGCCCAAAAGGGTTATGTAATCAGATCGACCACACATTACCGACCATTTCCCGCCAACCTCACCGAGTAAATAGTCAAAAAATTCAAATAAATGAGGGAAATACCCAACTAGTTAAAGTTCTTGTGAAGACACCAGGAAAGGGAATGCCGAAGTCTTCTTCTTCTTCGAGGAGCACCACACACGCATGTACAGATGGACGCCAAAGAGATGCCAAATACAAAAAAGAGGAGTTGTCGCTCTAGGATCATAGAAATGGTAAGGAGGGCGCTTCGCCATCGCCACTACTATCAGTAGGTAAGAGGAATGGCCAAGGCCACAACAAGTCTCCCTCTTAATATCGCGGCACGATTTTCGATATGGTTTGTTGACTTAGAAAGAACTGGCTTCCAAAGGCCGATCGCTACTTCAAACATTACTATAGGTGCTGTCACCTAGCACCTGTGTTTGCAAATCTCGATTCCGACAACCAATCAATCCCAAATCCTGAGAAGAAGTCCAAATGCCTAATAGTATCCACTTATCATTCTTCTAAAGAAATTTGCTCAAGTTCTAGGTGCATTGAATGATCAAGTATGAAGTTCCAAAAAGAAGGAAATCACGCTAAGAGACAGCAATCCGGTTTTAAGAAGACCATATCTGAGTTGCATATTCCCAATTCAATCCTAAATTTGGATCAGACTAGAGATAGAGGATCATATTACGAAATTCATGTCAATCCAAGTCGGGTTTTTGGTTTTATACTCCAAGTGGTGGGACTCCAAAGGGCAAAAATTGGCAGCTAAAGCAACCAATTTTCAACATCATATCTCGAAGCTTCCAATTGAGAATGGACTCCAAATTTTGAAACACAAGGAAAGGAATCAAATAGCTGTCTCATGCAATATCATTCAATTCTGATGGAAGGGCATACTTCATACCCCCGGACAGATCAAATTATGGCCTGTGGGCAGCGTAATGTAAGTATAGCCTAGGGGTTCGAAAAGGGTAGTGCAAATCATCCAGGTTTTGCCCACTTTTAGGTTTTGCTTAATTTCCAAATTTTGTAGAAGTGAATGGAGAGGAGAGAAAAGTCCAGAGGGATTTCAAATCACCAGTGCTTGGTACCCCTTGGGAAGGAAAAGGAGGATTTCAAGGGTCACCTAGCCATACCCAAAGGGGGTTTCTTGACCAGTTTTATTTTGATTTCAATGGCTGTAATTAAATGATTTTAATGTGCTCACAATACGTTAGCATGGAGGTTCTTTCTTTGGGGAAGCTTACCAACTCCTTTTTGTTGTTATATGTTTGTTTTGAAGTGTATAGTAAATATAGTACTTAGTCTTCTTTGCTTTTGAATTGTCTACTGCTTATTTCTAATTGAAATTGATATCGTAGCCTATCGAGGTCTAACAGAGAAGCAAAGTTCAGAGATTTGGATTATTATAAGGATTTTGTTTTCTAAAACACCTTCATTTTTCTAACTAGATTGTTCCGAATGTGCTGAAGACAAGTTGAAAAGCTTATGTGATGTGACTGCTATAACCTTGTTCAATAAGAGCACCTTAAGCTTTTGTATTTATGCACCTAGGATTTTGAATGTTTTCGGATTTGTGATGGAGGTTCACAGTCACATGAAAGCATTCTCAGATAAGGGTAACCATGTTTTCAAAAGCTAAGCCATGTAAAGGTGTTTTGAAAGCAGAAAAATCGTAGAACTTTGTATGTTAATAACTAGGAGGGATGACACTTTTCCCCAACATCATCTCCATAAGGTTTAGCCATCTAATTCCAGTAGTTCAGAATTTTATTCTTGTTCTCAAAAAACCAAAAAATTCTTTTTTCACAATTAGTAGAAAAATCTTTTGCTAAATTCGAGTTTCATCAAGGTCTCTCGTGGGATCGAGCATCTTGACTCCCCGTCTATATTACTTGCTGACCTAGTGCACCCGCTAGACACCCAACAAGACATGCCGTTGCCGTGGATCGACTTCTGGACACCAAGCAAAGGCTTAGAATATGTGGATAATTGTCCGAAGACCACTGCATGACTTGTGATTCAAAATCCAATTTTGAGTTGATTGTTAGCATGAAAAGGACAAATATAACTCTAATTCATGTTTTAGTAATGTACCAGGTAGAAAAAGAAAATCTGGGATTAAAAGGAAATCTTGAAGCAAAACGAAAACATCAAAAGGGTTGGTGTAACCGCGACGATTCTGCTTCACCGACCGGATCTGGCGCTACCTCACCGAGAAGGAATGCACCCAAAATAAATGAGGAAATACCCGAACGGCAAGCAAAAGTTTCAAAGAAGACAATCAGGAAAGGGAATGCTGACCGAAGCCTTCCGAGGGCCACCGGCCACCACGCACGTAATGACCAAAGAGATGCCGTTACACAAAAGAGGAGTTGTCGCCCGAGGACTGCGAAAGTCAAAGGAGTGGCTTTTGCCACCACTACTACTGCGAAAATATGGCGCTGCCGCCACGGTAAAGCCCTTTATCGCACGATTTCGATGGCTGTTTGTTGACTTAGAAAGAACCCCGCTTCAGTTGGCGCCATCATACAAATAGAGACATTATAGGTGCGTCGACTCAGCAACCCAGTCGCTAAAATCTCGGATCCCGACAACCAATCAATCCCAACTTGGGAGAAGAAGTCCTAAATGCCAAGGAAGGTATCCACCAATTGGAGTTCTTTAAAGAAATGGCTCGGGTTATAGGTGCATTGAATGATCAAGAAATGAAGTTCAAAAAAGAATGAAATCAAGGCTTAAGAGATGAAAATTCAGTTTTAAGAAGACTCATATCTGGAGTTGTATATTCCCAATTCAATCCAAATTGGACTGAAGATTCCTAGGAGATAGAGGATCAGCATACGAAATCCAAGTGCCAATCCATGCCTGGCTTTTGAGTTTTATACTTCCAGCAGCACTCTAAAGGCTGAAATTGGCAGCAAAAGATAACCAATTTCTCAACATCATATCTCGAGTTTCCCAATTGTACCAATTGAGAATGGATCAAAATTTGAACACAAGGAAAGGACCACGAAGGAAGGTTCTATGTAATTTTATTCAATTTGATATAGCAATAATAATAATTCTAGTCAGATCAAATTACGTGACTCCAAGTAGAACAGATAAATAGGGGTTCGAGGCAGAAAAGTAAAATCATCAGGTTTTTGTTCTAATTTCAGGTTTTCAGGTTTAATTTCTAAATTTTGCAGTAGCTCTTGAGAGGAGAAAGTCCGTGAGGGGAGTCTTGAAATCACCTAGTTGCACTTTCAAGAGAAAAAGGAGGAGATTTTAGTCAAGGGTCAACAGCTTCAGGCAGTCCTTCTTGAAGGGGGGTTTCTGCACTAGTTTATTTTGATTTCAATGGCTTCAATTTAAATTATTATTTTCTGCAGTTATAATGTTAGCATGGAGTGTCTCTCTTTCTTGGGAAATTTTATCAACCTGTCATATGTTTATGTTTTGAAGTGTATAGCAATAAAGTACTTAGTCTTCATTATAGAATTTAGTATGGTTTATTTCTAATTTAAATTGATATCAAAGCTTTTATCGAGGTTAGAAGTAGGAGAAGCTAAAGTTCAGGAGATTTGGATTAGTTATAAGATTGCTTGTTTCTAGAAAATGAACCCGCTTTTCTTAACTCAGATTATTTCGATTGTGATGAAGACTAGTTGAAAAGCCATGTGATGTGACCGCTATAACCTTGTTCGAATAAGAGATAATTCTTTAAGCTTTTATATTTATGCACCAGATTTGAATACTGGATTGTGGTGGGAGTTCAAAGAATACTGAAAGCATTTCCTCAGATATGGGTAACCATGTTTGCAAAAGCTAAGTCAAGGTAAAGGTACTTGAGCTATAAAAATCAGAACTTTGCATAGTTAATAAACTAGAGGGATTGACACTTTTCCAACATCTCATCTCTATATGTTTATATCATCTACCGTAGTCTAATTCCGCTTTTTGTTTCTCTCCAAACAAAAATTTTTTTCACAATCGAAAATCTTTTGCTTAAACCTGAAGCTCTCACATTCCTGGGATCGACATCTGACTCTCGGTTCATATTACTAAGCTGAGCTTAGTGGTAATTTGCTAGACACCCAACACATTATTTATGCCAAGGTTGGGATCACTCCCCTGACACAAGAAAAGGCGGAATATGTGGATAAGTGTCTGAAAGACTATTTTGAGGCATGAATTTATGATTAGAAATCCCAATTTTGCGTGATTGTTAGCTGGTACCATGTTAAAACTCAAATTCATGTTCTGTGTCTTAGGTACCCAGGTATGAAAAGAAAATCTGGATTCAAAGGGAAATTGAAGTAAAACGAGCAAAAATAGAGTCAAAAGGTTGAAGTGACTGCAGTTGATTCTGCTACTCCACCCATTCCCAGCCCACCACCGGGAAAATAGTCAAAAAAATTCAAATAACAGAGGAAATACCCAACTACTTGAAAAGTTTCAAAGAAGACAAACATGAAAGTGGAACGCGACGCAATGAGGGCACTACCACACACAGATAGAATGGATGCGCCAAAGAGATGCCAAATATAGAAAGAGAGCAAGCGCCTGGTAATCGAAGGTAAAGTCTAAGGAGGCAGCCAAGGCCACTTTACAGCAAAATATGATGCTTCGCCGCGCCGCGTTCCTTTACCGCAGGATTTTACGGCTGCTTTCGACTTAGAAAGAACTCGCCCAATACACTAAAACAAACACTTTTTCAGCGCTGTCGACTAAAGAACGTGAAGTCGCAATAATCTCGGATCCCGCGACCAATCAATCCCAAATTTGGGAGAAGAAGTCCTAAATGCCTAAGGAAGGTATCCACGAATATTCTGGCGAAATTTTCTCGTTCTAGGTGCATTGAATGATCAGCATGAAGTTCAAAAAAGGAAACTGCAAATGCAGACATGAAAACTGAAGTTTTTAAGAAGACCATATCTGGAGTTGTATATTCCCAATGCAACCTAAATTCTGACTGGAAGATTCTGAGGGAATAGAGGATCATATTACGGAATTCATTTCCACCAATGTCGGGTTTTTTAAGTTTTGAGTATCGTATGTAGGGACCTAAAGCAAGGCAACTTCAATAAAGCACCATCTTTATCAACATTGTATCTCGAAGCTTCCCAATAGAGAATGGACTCAAATTCGAACACAAGGAAAGGACCACGGAAGGAAATGTAATTTCATTCAATTCTGATGTAGGAAGGCATGAATTTATGCCCTTAGTAGAGATCAAATTACGTGGCTTGGGCAGCAACAACAATAAAGAAATCCATGCATGCAACCATCCGTAGCTTTTGGCTCCAATTTCGGTTTAGTTTTATTTCCAGATTTTGTTGTTAGTTTGCATGGGTGGAAAGTTCAGAGGGTGCCTGCCTAACTGCCACCAGAGAAAAGGAGGAGATTTCAACAAGGTCGAACAGTCCAAGGCAGTCCTCAAGGGGTTTCAAGATTTAAGGCTTATATTTTGATTTCAATGGTTTAATTAAATCCTTTCTGCAAAGCTTATAATGTTAGCACGAGAAGTCTCTTCTTGGGAAAGCTGCCGAACTCCTAGTTGTTATGCTGTTTAAGCTTCTAAAGCTTCAGCACAGCACTTAGCCTTCGCTTTTAGAATTTATTCTATCATGATATTTCAATTTAAATTGATATCTGGAAGTTTATCGAGGTTCAAGAGGTTAAAGGAGGGAGATTGGATTAGTTATATGATTCTTTGTTTTCTAAAACCACTCTGTTTAACCTGATTGTTCCTGACAGATGAAGACTAGTTGAAAAGCCATGTGGATGTGACTGATATAACTCTTGTCAATAAGAGAGAGTTAATCTTTAAGCTTTTATATTTATGGACCCAGACTTGAATGTTTCTAGATTGTGATGGATCATAAGAATGCTGAAAGCATCGTGATATGGGCACCATGTTTTTCTAAAAGCTGCTTCGAAGGTAGCGCAATGGAGCAATAAAAAATGAGAACTTGTACAAGTTAATAAGTAGGAGGGATTGACACTTTAGCTAACATCTCATCTCCATAAGGTTTACTCCAGCAGTCTAATTTGTTTTGAGTTTCCTTATTCCCTCAAAACCAAAATTCTTTTTCCACACCGAAAACTTTTCAAACCGAAGTTCTCATCAAGGTCTTTGGTGGACTATATCTTGACTCTCAGTCCATTATTACGCGAGCGACTTAGTGCACTTGCTAGACAATCTAACAAGTATTTGATACCGCTGTCGTGATCAAACCCTATATACCGGCGTGAAAGGCGGGAATAGGTATGCGGTTTCAATATACTGTTTTAGGCATGAATTTATGATTAGAACTTAATTATGAGTTGATTGAAAGGCATGAAATGACATCAAATATAACCAAATTCATGTTTTTGTGTCTCAAGCAATTCGGTAGAAGATGAAAATCTGACCAAAGAGAAATTGAAGCAAAAATGAGAAAGAGCTCAAAGTGGTTGGAAAGTAACCGCACCGATTCTAGTACCAGATCTATTCAAAGCGCCAACGACCAGGAAAATAGTCAAAATTCAACAATGACGGAAATTCCTGGCGGCTAGGAAAGCTTCAAAGAAGACAATCGAAAGTGGAATGGCCGACCGCTGCTTTCCGTGAGGGCGCCACCACACACAGACAGAATACCAAAGAGATGCCAAATAAAGAGGAGTTGTCGCCTGAGGATCATGAAAAGTCTAAGGATATGCCGCCACTTTCATCGCTAAATGGCGCCTGTCGCGCTGCCAGTCACCTTGATTTCGAATGGCTTTCGATGGCTGTTTGCCGACTCCAGAAAGAATTCTGCTCCAGTGGTGCCACCGCCGCCCAAAACTGACACGTTACGCGCCGTCGACCAGCAAACGCGAAAGTCGCGAAAAATCCGGATCCCGGATAACCAATCAATCCCAAACTTGGGAGAAGAAGTCCTAAACGCAGAAGTATCCACGAATATCTCTAAGGAAATTGCTCGAGTTCTGGTGGGTGGTTGAACCATCTAGGAAGGGAGGTTCCAAAAAAGAAGGAAATCGCGTATGGTAGGCGAAAGAAAATTTCAAGAAAGACCATATCCGGAGCTTTTCGCATATCTCAATTCAATGCAAATTTGGACCTGAAGATTCCAGGAGATTATAGTACAAAAATTCTAGGTCAATGTACTGGTTTTAGAGTTTTATACTCTAAAGTGGTGGACCCAAGCAAAAAAATTGGCTGCAAAATGCAATCCAACCTCTCAACATTATATCAGCCAGTTTCCCATCTAGAATGGACTCACTTCTTCACAAGGCAACCACAATGGAGGAAGATATATCTAACTGGCACAATTATGAGGTTGGGAAGGCATACTTCATACCCCTTGGTCGTGAGATCAAATTACGAAATTCAAGCAGAGAATGCCTATAGGGTCCAGGTAGAGTGCAAATCATCCAGTTTTTAGTTCTGTACTTTGGTTTTATTTAATATCTGCTTGTAGTTAATGAGAGGCTGCAGAGAACCCAGAGGAGTCTTGCACCACTTCTTGGTACCTTGGAGAAAAGGAGGAGATTTCAGTCATGTCAATTGAAGCTAAGGCAGTCCTTGAAGGGGGTTTCTGTACTTAGTTTATTTTGATTTCAAAGGGCTGCAATTAAATCTCTTTCATGTGTTTATAGTGTTGTATGGAGAAGTTCTCTTCGGGGGAAGTCATGAAGTCCTCTGTTAAGAGTATTGTTTAAGTTTCAGTTTATAGCAATAGCACTTTAGCCTTCGCTTTAGAAATTGTGTGTACTGCTTATTTCTAATTTAAATTCATATTTTAGAAGTTTATCGAGGTTCGAATATATAGGTCATGAAGTTTGTAGAGATTGGATTAGTTATAAGATTCTTTGTTTTCTAAACAACCTGCTTAACTAGATTGTCTCGATGATGAAGATCTAGTTGAAAAAGCGATGATGTGGACTGCTGAGAATTTGCCTTGGAATAAGAGAGAGTTAATTCAAGCCATATGTTTGAAAATCTTGATTTGAATGTTTCGGATTTTATGGATGGAAAGAATGGGTGAAAGCGATTCTGTATATGGCACCATGACAAAAGCCAAGTCAAGGTACTGAAAGCTATAAAATCAGAACTTTGTATGTTAATAACGAGAGGAATCGATGTCTTTCTCCAAAGCATCTCATCTCCATAAGGTCTAGGTCATCAACCTAGTGTCTAATTTATTTTGTTTTGAAGTTCTCAAAACCAAAAATTCTTTTTCTCAATCGAAAATCTTTGCTTTAACCGAAGTTCTCATCAAGGTCTCTTTGTAGGATCGACGATCTTGACTCTCGAAGTCTATCTTACTTTCTGGTTCCAGTGCATTTGCTACAATAACTAAAAGGTTTTTAGTCATACTGGATTCTGGAACGGAATTGTCTGCTGCTAGAGGCAGGAATATGTGATTAGTGTCACAGTGCTACATGAGGAGTAATGAATCCTGTGATTAGAAACTAATTTTGAGTTGATTGTTAGCTTGAAAATGACAAATATAACTCAAATTCATGTTTTGTGTCTCTGGCAATTGGTAGAAGAAGAAAATATCGCATCTATGGGGAAAATACAAAAAACGCAGCAGTTGTTTGTAAAGGGTTGGTGCGACCGCGATCGGGATTTTACGTCAGCCCTAACGAAAATAGTCAAAATTCAAATAAATGGAGGGAAATACCCAATGGGTAGGAAAGCGCCGAAAAGAAGACAATCAGGTGAAAGCGGGAAATGCATCACCGCCTCTTCTGCATATGCCACCTCACATCACTGGAAATAGAATGGATACCAAAAGAGATGCCAAATACGAAAGAGTTGTCGCTCTAAAGATCATATAGAAAAGTTTATGATATCTCAAAGGCCGCACTTACCATAAAATAATGGCCAAGCACACCAAAGTCTCCTTTAAGCAAGATTTGATGGCTGTTTGCTTGACTTAGAAAAGAACTCGCTCAGCATGACCGCCGTGTAAAACAGAATTTGGCCAAGGCGTGGTTTCACCTTGAAGCAATGCAAAGTTGCAAAAATCCTCGATCCAACAAACCAACTGCCCAAACTTAGGATAAGCACGTCTAAGGAAGGCATCCACAAAGATTGTAAGGAAATTTGCTCGAGTTCTAGGTGCACGTATGTCAAGAAGTGAAGTTCAAAAAAGAAGGAAACTACTACCGCAAGAGGGCAAAAATCCAGTTTTAAGAAGATCATCCGAGTTGCTGTATTATTCTAATTCAATCCAAATTTGGACTGAAGTGAGTCCTCCTGTAGGAGATAGATGGATCTTCCATATTACAAAAATTCAGGCTCAACCAAGTAGGGTTTCTGTGAGTTTTATGCTTCAGTGGTGGATCTGGAAGGCGTGTAAATTCAAGTGCCAGTCCAACTTCTCAACATCATATCTCAAGCTCCCAATTGGAGAATGGACTCAAATTTTGGCATAACAACTAAAGGACCACGGAAGGAAGGTTCGCATGCAGTCATCATTCCACCCTGATGTAGGAAGGCATACTTCATACCCTGGACAGAGATCAAATTTCATGTAAGCCTGCAGAAAAATGTAGCAAAGAGGGTTCGAGGCAGAAAGTGCAAATCATCCAGGTTTTAGTTCTAATTTCAGGTTTTAGTTTAATTTCAAATTTTAGGAAGTTAGTTTGGAGAGGGAGAGAAAGTCTGTGAGGCATGTCCCACTCTACCTGTTGGCACTTCCTGCGAGAAAGGACCAGACTTCACTTAAGTGCCTAATTTTGAACCTTGCTGGAAGTCCTTCAAGGGGGTTTCAGATTTCTAGTTTATTTTGATTTCAACGGCCATAATTAAATTATTACGTGTTTATAATATTAGCATGGAGAAGTCTCTATTTTGGGGAAGTCCTGAACCTCTACATGTTTGCTTTTGAAGTTAATAATAAAGTGTTCTAGCCTTCGTTTTAGAATTTGTGTCTACTGCATATTTTAATTTAAATTTATGGTATGCAAGTTTTACCTTATGGTTCGAAATAGAGAAGTTAAAGTCTGTAGATTTGGATTAGTTATATGATTCTTATTTTCTAAAACAACCTATTTAACTAGATTGATCCGACGTATTTTATACCTGTTGAAAAGTTTATGTGATGTGGATCAAGCTATAACCTTTGTTCTGAAATAAGAGAGAGTTAATCTTTTAAGTTTTATATTTTATGCACCTAGGATTTGAATGTTTGATTCAGAGGATCTCAAAAAGCAATGAAAGTTATTTCTGTATATGGCACCATATTTTCAAAGCTAAGTCAAGGTAGCTGTACTTGAGCAATAAAATCAGAACATTGTGGCATGTTACGAATTAGAGGCATTGACACTTTTCTCCAACATCTCATTCCATGGTTATTCAATTCACCCGTAGTCTAATTCAGTTTCATTTCCGGTTCTCAAAACCAAAGATTCTTTGCACAATTATAGAAAATCATTGCTTTAAATCCGAGTTCACATCATGTCTCTCGTTGGATCCATATCTTGACTCTCAGTCTATATTACCGGTTAATCTGAAAATAAGCAGAGCACCAACGAAGTTTTTGCTTCATGGTCGGGATCAAACCCAGACACCCACATGAAAGGCAGAATTATGATCAGTGTCCTAAGACCTGCTTTGAAAAGAATGAGCATAGAAATCCCACTTCTGAAAGGATTAGTTAGCATGAATATGACAAATATAACACAAATTCAGGCCGAGGTTCAGGTACTCTGGCAGAAGAAGAAAATCAGGATTCAAAGTGAAATGCAATGAGCAAAATGAGCCAAAAAGGCTGATGGCGAACACCAGATTTAGGCCACTGAACCCATTTTGCCACCACACCAGGAAAATAGTCAAAATTCAAATAAATGGAGGGAACATCCCAACGTTAGGAAAGCTTCAAATGAAGACAATAGTGGTGGAAATTGCCACCCGCCTTCTCTCTCTCGTGAGGGCTTACGTTAATAATAATGTGACAGGGAATGGACGCACTAAAGAGATGCCGCGCCACAGAAAAAGAGGAGTAGCCGCCGAGGACTGGCGTAGAGAAGCATGAGAGGCCGCCACTACAGCAAAATATATGCTGCCGCCAAGTAAGCCTTTACTTGTCAATACTCACGGTTGTTGTTGACTTAGAAAGAACTCTGCTCCAGTTGAAGCACTACTTCAAAAATGCAGGATTTTATCATGCCGGGCCTAATTAAATAACAACGTGAAAGTCTTAAAATCTCTGGACCGCGACCAATTAATCCCAAACTAGGGAGAAGTAAGTCCTAATGTCTCATGAAGGTATCCACTAATATTCTAAGAAATTGCCTGTTCTAGGTGCATTTGAATGACGAAGTGAAGTTCCAGTAAGATGGAAATCAAGCATGTAAGAGAAGAAATATCTGAGTTTGCTAGAAGACCATATCAGAGTTTCATATCTCAATTCAATCCAAATTTGGACACAGATTCGGGGAGAGGAGTCATGACACGTGAAACAGTCAATTCAAGTCGGCTTTTAGAAAGTTTGTACTTCCATGGACCAGTGCAAATTGGCAGCAATGCACAATCCTCAACATTGAGACTCCTTGAAGCCCTAACCCACTGATTCTGGGCCCTGCCTCTGGTGGGCAATGGAAGGAAGGTTACTTTCATGTAATTGCATTCAATTATATGGTTGAGAACTACCTATACCTCTGCCAGAGGATCAAATAACAAGGCTCAGGGTGAACAAGTATAAATAAATCCAGGCGAGTGCAACCATCGTTTTTAGTTCCCTAATTTTCAGGTTTTAGCCATATCCAGTTTTTGGTTGGGTTAGCCGGAGGAGGAGGAGAAATTCCAGAGGGAGTCTGCTAACTCCAAATACTGGAGAAGGAGACGGAATAAGGCCCAATTGAAGGGCCATGCCCCTTCCTCATGCCTTCGTATTCTATTTATTTCCATCAAAGGCTGTAATTTAAATTTTTCGGCGCTTATAATTGTTAGTGCTGAGTAGCCCTCTTTGGGGAAGCCATGAACTCCTAGCTGTTATATGCTTTTCAAGCGAAGTTTAATGCAATAAAGTACTTAGCCTTTGTTTTAGAATTTGTGCTCACTGCTTATTTCTAATTTAAAATTGATATCTGAAGTTATCGAGGTTAGAATAGAGCATAGAGTTCAGTAGAGATTTGATTAGTTATATGATTCTTTTGTTTTATAAAACAACTCATTTTTCTACAGATTGTCTAATTAGATGGAGACTTGAAAGAAAGCTATGTGATTGTTTATAACTCTTACTCACTCAGAAAGAGTTAATTCTGTCTGACATTTGGTGATTGTGGATGGAGTTCAAAGAATAGGTGGTGTTATTTCCTGTATTTGGGTAACCATATTTTCTCAAAGCTGTCAAGGTAAAGGTACTTGAGCTATGTGCAGAACTTTGCATGTTAAAGAACTAGGAGATTGACACTTTTCCCCAACATCTCATCTCCATAGGCATTCAGTCATCTAGTCCTGTAGTCTAATTCTGTTTTTCGCTTCCGCCTCAAAATTCTTTTTCTGACCAAGAGAAAAAATCTTTGCTTAAACTCAATTTCATCAACGCTCTGGGATTGATATCTTGACTTTCTCGAAGCCTATATTACTTTTCTGACCTAGTACACTTGCTATAACGAATAAGTTTTTACAAGGGCTGGACTAACTGCGAGAGGCTAGGAATATGTGATAAGTGTCCTAATGACATTGTTTTAGCCTTGAACTTATGATTAGGAACTGAATTTTGAGCTGATAGTTAGAATGAAATGACAAATATAACTCTCCAAATTCATGTTTTGTGTCTCTCAGGTACCTGGTAGATGTAAGAAAACTGATTTCTAAAGTGTAAAATTCTGAAGTGGGTGTACCGGAGTGCAATGAGCCAAACGCGAGTACCGCACCGACGGCGCTACCCACTGGAAAAGTAGTCAAAAATTCAACAAATAGTGAAGTCGAACGGCTAAGAAAAGCTCAAAGAAGACACCGTACATACCCACCGCTGCTTTATGAGGGCTTACCATAATGCGACAGAAATGACACCAAAGATGCACGAAAGTAGAGCTGGTTTCAGGACTGTAGAATAGTTCAAGGAGTGGCGCCAAGCCGCATAATTATTGGCTACAGCAAAATTTAGTTTTGCCACCAAGAAGTTCTTGCCTCTACATCGGATTTACGCGTATTGCTTTTGATCGAGAGAGCTTCTGTTCGCGGGAAGCGCCGATCGCGGCTAAAACAGACTTTATCGGCGCAATAGACCTAACAAGGTAAAGTCGCGAAAAATCTTGGGACTCGGCGAATCTAATCAAGCCCAAACTTGGGAGAAGAAGTCCTAAATGATCAAGGAATGACTAACGAAGATTCTAAGGAATTTGTTCGAAGTTCTAGGCATGAATCTAACTCAATATGAAGTTCCAAAAGAAGAAACTCATGTTTAAAAGAAGAAAATCCGAAGTTTTAAGAAGACCATGTCTTGAGTTGAGTATTCCAATTCAATCAAAATTTGGGAGAAGATTCCTGGGGAGATAGAGTATCATATTACAAAAATTCAGGTTAATCCGCTGGTTTTGTGGTGGCTGAGCATTTCCAAAGTAGGACTCCAGTACAAAATTATCGTAGTGCTAACCAACTTCTCAACATCATATCTCTCGAAGTTCTAATTCAGAATGGATCACCTTGCATGACAAGAAAACACTACCAGAAGGAAGCGTTATCCTGTAATTTCATTCAATTCTGAAGAGGTTGCATACTTGATAAATTCCCAGAGACAACTCCATCAACACCGGGCCCTGGGCTTCGGTGAGAACAAGTATAGGTAATAGGGTTCGAAAGGAAAACCATCGCCAGCTTTTAGGTTCTGAATTTCAGGTTTTATTTTAATATCCAATTTTTATAGTTAGCTGGAGAGGAGAGAAATCAGAGGAGTCTGCACCACCTCTCCTGGGCACTTCTGGGAGAGAGAAGGGAGGAGATTTTAATAAGGCTCACACGAAGTGGCAAAATTCTGAAGGGGGTTTCAGACTAGTTGATTTAGATTTCCATGGCTGTAAATTAAAATCTTTTCATGTGTTTATAATGTGCTGAGTAGTCTTTTGTGGAAGCCATGAACTCCTAGTTGTTATGGCTGGTTTTGAAGTTTATAGCACAAAGTACGGGGCCTTTGTTTTACAATTCTGTGCCCATCGCTTATTTAATAATTGATATCTGGAAGTTTATCAAGGTTCACAGAGAACTTAAAGATCAGTGGAGATTTATTTATGGTATGATTCTTTTGTTTTCTAAAATAACCTATTTTTCTAACTAGATTATTCCGGATTTCTGTAATAAGACTAAGAAAGCCATAAGATGACTATTTATAACCTTTTGTTCTGAAATAAGAGAGAGTTACTCAGTTTTCATATTTATGTACCCAGATTGAATGTTGGATTGTGATGGAGTTCAAAGAATTCGTGAAAGTATTTCCTGAGCATGGGTAACCATGTTTTCAAAAGCTGTTTCTCAAGGTAATGGTACTTTGAGCAGTAAAAAATCAGAACTTTGCATGATAATAAATCTGGGAGGGATTGAGCACTTTTCTCCAACATCTCATCTCCATAAGGTCTAGTCATCTAATCATGTAACACTTGTTTTTTGTTTCCAGGTTTCAAAAACCTCAAAATTTTTTCAATCAGAGTACCTGTTAAACAAAGTTCTCATCAAGGTCTCTCATGGGATCCATATTCCTGACTTCTAGAAGTCTATATATTACTAACTTAGTGGACATAGACAATCTAAATAAAAGCTTTTTATGCTAAGTTAGTTTGGATCAACTCCCGGAGGCCCGGCCAGAAAGATGCAGAGTGTCCAGACACCATGGTGCCAAGAATTTATGATTAGAACTTTTAATTTTGGCGCGATTGTTAGCATGAAAATGACAAATATAATCATACCTGTTTTGTGTCTCGTGTACCTGTAGAAGAAGAAAATCTGATTCAGGCAAATTTGAAGCAAAATGAGCAAAATGAGCCAAAAAGGGCACATAACATTGAATTTTGGCGCCACCGGACCAATGTAAGCCTACCCACACCAGAAAATAGTCAAAATCAACAATGAGGGAAATGCCCAACGGGCCCGAAAGCTTCAAAGAAGACAATCTGGATAGTTTAATGGCACGCATCACATAAGGAGGGCATACACGGACATAATGGACGCGCCAAAGAGATGTACAGAAAGCAAGAGTTTGTTTGGAGGATCATAGAATAAAGATAAGGCGCAGCCGCCACTACAATAACAAAATATAGCCGCCAAGCCACTACAACAAATGTAAATATGGCGCCGCCAGCCAGTGAAGCTCTTACTCGCACGCATTTTATGGTTGTTTGGTTGAATTTAGAAAGAACTCTCATCATATGCCATCACAAAACAGACACTTTATCGCCCGCTGACGCAGTAAACAGTAAAGTCGCAAAATTCAGGATCCCCATTAAATCCAACTAATCCCAAACTGGCCAAGAAGCAAATGCCTAAGGAACTATCTTAATATTTAGGAAATTTGCCTCGAGTTCTAGGTGCATGGAATAGATCAAGAATTAGCCGTTCCAAAGTGGTAGAAACTGCCACCGTAAGAGAAGAAAAATTGAGTTTGAAGACCTATCTTCAGCCATATACCTCTAACTAACCAAATTGAATAGAAGATCTTGGATAGGAGGATCTATTAAAAAAATTCAGGCCTGAATCTAACCGGTTTTGAGTTTTATACTTCCAAAGTGAGAACGAGTGCAGGAAATTGGTGCAACGCAATCCAATCCTCAACATCATATCTCGGTGTTTTCCAATTCTAAACAAAATCAAATCTCCTCGCTCACAAGAAAGTACACAATGGATGGAAGGTTAATATGAATGTATTCAATTATATACAAGGTATACTCTTACCTGTCAAAGACTCAAATTGCGGCGTCAGTAGAACAAGCGTATAAATAGGGTCCGAGTAAGTGCAAATCATCCAGCTTTTAGTTCTTCTTTCTTTAGATTTTAGTTTAATATCTAGTTTTTGTAGTTATTTTGGAGAGTGAGAGAACCCAGAGGGAGTCTCTGCACGCCCTTGGCACGCTAGGAGAGGAGGAGATTTTAGTCAAGGCTCAATTGAAGTTTAGGTGTCCTTCAAGTGGGTTTCTAATTAGCTGACATTTTGGATTTCCGTTTGGGCTGTAATCAAATTCTTTCATAAAAAGAACAAGAAGTATGGTAGCCCTCTTTCTTGGGGAAGTCATGAACTCTTTGTTGTTATATATGTTTATGTTTGGGGTTTATAGAATAAAGTACTCTACCCCTTCATTTTAGAATTAGGCTCACTGCTACATTTAATTTGTTCGATATATGATGTTTAATTGAGGTTCAAACAGAGAAGTTAAAGTTCTAGAGATTTGGATTAATTATATATGATTCTTTTTGTTTTTGAAAACTCATTTTTCTAACCAGATTGTTTCCTAGATTGTGATAAAGATCTAGATGAAAAAGCTATGTATGGGTAATCGTTATAACTCGGCTCAATAGAGAGTTACTTGCTTTTATATTTATGCACCTAGGATTTGAATGTTTTCTAATTGTAGATTTATTCAAAGAACACGTGAAAGTTATCAGGATGAGGGAACATGTTTTCACGATAAATCAAGGTAAACGCATTTCGAGCTATAAAAATCGAATTGCATGCAAATAACGAGAGGATCAATTATTTTCCTAAATATCTCATCTCCATAAGGTTAAGTCATCTACTCCAAAGATTCAAATTTCTGTTTTGGTTTCCATTTCAAAACCAAAAAAATCTTTTTCTGGCCATAGAAAAATCTGTTTAAACAGAGTTCTCAATTGCCTCCTTTGGATCACATCTTTCTCTAGGCCATTCATATTACTTACACCTAGTGCACTTGTTTTCTTGACACCCAACAAGCTTCTTTTGGCGCTGCCGGGAAGAACCTCCGTGGACACCACAAGTGAGAGCAAGGGAATATGATATGCATTCGAAAGACACTGTTTTTAGGCATGAATTTATTTAAAGTAAATCCCATTTTGAGTTGGGATTGTTAGCATGAAATGACAAATACAACTCAAATTCATGTTTTGTGTCAAGAAAATTGCAAGGAAGAAAAATTGGATTCAAAGAGTAGCCTGAAGCGAAAAGCTAAAATGAGCTTGGGGCGGGTTAAAGCGATTGCACTGACCTGGCCACCGCGACCGGAAAAATAGTTAAAAGTTCAAATAAATCGAGGGAAATACCCAACGGCAAGGAAAGCTTCAAAGAAGACACCAGGAAAGGAATGACACCGCGGTTTCACAGGATGCCACTCCTTTCACACGCATGTAATGGACGTTAGCCAAAGAGATCCCAAATAATAGAAAGTGGAGTTGGTGTTCTGAGGATCTGTAGAAAAGTCTAAGGAGTGGTACATACAAAATGGCGCCTGCTGCCAAGAAGTGTCCTTACTGCACGATTTTGATGGCTGTTTCCAGACTTAGAAAGAAACTCTCGCTCCGAAAGCGACCAAAGGCCAAAAACAGCATAATTTATCACGGGTTGACTCCAGCAACGAAGCTTCCAAAAATCTCGGGATCCCCATTAACCAATCAAGCCCAAACATGGAGAAGTAGTCCTAATGACTATGGAAGGTATCGACTACATTCTAAGAATTTTTCTGTCTTAGGCATAGAATGATCAAGAAGTGAAGTCCTAAAAAAAAAGAGGGAAATCGCTGCCGGAAGAGAAAGAAAAATCTGAGTTTTAATAAGACCATATCTGAAGTTTCATATTCCCAAACAATCAAATTTGGACAGAAGATTCTGGGAAGATTGAGGATCAAGCATTCTCGGTAAATTCAGGCCAATCAAAGCTCTGGTTTTGAGTTTTATACTTCCAAAGTGGTGGACCCAGAGTACAAATTGGCAGCAAAAGAAATCCAACTTCAACATCATATCCTCGAAGCTCTAACTATAGGACTCCTAAATTTCATACAATAACAAGGAAAAGGACTAGGGAAAGGAAGGTGCTCATGTAATTTCATTCAATTCTGATGTAGGGAAGGCATACCATACCCATGACGAGATCAAATTACAGCACTGCAACAAGTATGTACTAGGGGTCCGGAGGATTTTAGGTTTTAGTTCTAATTTCAGGTTTTAGTTTAATTTCCATTTTGTGAAGTTAGTTCGGAGAGGAGCAGAAGTCTGCAGGAAAGTCTTGCATGACCGCTGGCACCCCTGGAGAGGTTGAGAGATTGCAAAGTCAAGGGTCAATTGAAGCTAAGGCAGTCCGGCCGTGTTTCTATAGCCTATTTTGGATTTCAATGGCTATTTAAATTTTTCATGTGTTTATAAGTTGTATGAATAGTGTTCTTCTTGGGGAAGTATGAACCCTAGTTGTTGCATGTTTAAGTTTTGAAGTTTATATGTCAAAGTACTTAGCCTTCGCTTTGTAAACAGTTCATCGCTATTTTAATTTAAATTGATATCTATAGTTTATCGAGGTTCTATAGAGAAGTTAAAGTTCAGTAGCCTGGATTAGTTATATGATTTGTTTGCTTTTAAAAGAATCTCCATTTTCTAACTAGATTGTTCTCGGGATAGTACGAAGACTAGTTGAAGTGATGTGATGACCGCTTATAACTCTTGTTCTAATAAGAGAGTTACTTAAGCTTACATTTATGGACCTTAGATTTAAATTTTTCGGATTGTGTTGGAGTTCAAAGAATACTTGAGTGATTTCCTATATAAGGTGTCCATGTTTTAAAGCCAAGTCATGAAGGTACTTGAGCTATATAAATCGTAATCCTTTGTAGCACAACTTAGGAGGATTGACACTTTTCACCAACATCTCATCTTCATAAGGTTTAGTCTTCTGGCCCAGAGTCTAATTCTATTTTTTGTTTCCAGCTTCAAAACCAAAAATTCTTTTTCAATCAATAGAAAATCCTTTTGCTTAAATTGTGTTCTCATCAAGGTCTCGTGGGATTGGCGACCTTTGATTGCTGGCCTATATTACTTACAAATCTTAGTGCACTTGCTGACACCCAACATATGTTTTTAGCGCCGCTGCCGAGATCAACCAGACACACCCGCGAAAGGCGTGGGACAAGGATGAAGGAGTCCAAAGACACTGCTTTAGGCATGAATTTATGACAGAAATCCTGAATTTTGATGATTGTTAGCATGAAATGGACAAATATAACCCAATTCATGTTTTGTGTCTCGCACTTAGTTTCACCCGCGACCGAATTTGGCATTAACCGACCTACCCCTGCTGACCAACTTGATTCTAGCACCACCATACCGGAAAATAGTAAAAATTCAAATAAATAGAGGGAAATATCCAACGCCGGTAAAGCATCAAAGAAGATAATCGGGAAAGTAATGCTGGACCGCTACTTCAGAGAGGGCGCACTTCACACAGACGTAATGGATGGGCAAAGAGATAACATAAAAGAGGAGTTGCCGCTCGAGGATCATAGGAAAGGTTCATGGAGCGGGCGCCGCCTATCATTGCCGTTAGGTCACGCATGCAGCCGCCCAAAAGTCTCCTACTCGCATGATTTCAATGGCTTTGTTGACTTAGAGTTGAACTCTGTTCATAAGCGACCGCCAAAACAAACACTTTATCGGGCGCCGTCGACTCAAAGAACGCAGCCTGTAAAAATCTCGATCCCGCCAACCAATCAATCCCAAACTTGGGAGAAGAAGTCCAATGCCTAAGGAAGGTATCCAATTTAATATTCTAAGGAACACTGAGTTCTAGGTGCATTGAATGATCAAGAAGTGAAGCCCGTCTGTAGTAGCTGAAATCAGTGCTAAAAGAGAAGAAAATCTGGAAGTTTTAAGAAGACCACATCGAGTTCCATATTCCCAATTCAGCCCAATTTGGACTGAAGATTCCCGAGATAGAGATTCAGAGATAGATAACGTGATATTAAAATTAATGTCACGTAAGTCGGTTTTTGAGTTTTATACTTCCAAAGTGTAGACCTCGCAGAAATTGGCAGCAAATGCAATCCAACTTCTCAACATCATATCTCGAGCTTCCTTAACTCAGAATGGACTCAAATTTTGTTCACAAGGCAAGGACAATGGAGTTGAAGGTTATCATGTAATTGAATCAACAGGAGAAGTAAAGGGCTTCATACCCCTTTAACGAGATCAAATTACGGCCTGGCAGAGAAGAAGTGACATAAATAGGGGTCCGGAGGCAGAAAGGCAATCAACCAGTTTTAGTTCAATTCTTGAAGGAAGGACTTCCAGATTTTGTAGTTATTTTGAGAGGACAGAAAGTCAGAGCCAGGGCTTCTGCACAAACTGTTCAAGACTTTAGAGAGGCATGAGCTGATTTCATTCAAGGGTCACTTCAGCTAAGGCAGTCCTTCATAGGCTTGAACTTGGTTTATTTGATTTCTACGCCATATAATTAAATTTTCGCCGGTACTTTCTGCATGGAGTAGTTGTTATATGTTTAAGTTTTAAAGTTTATAATAATAAAGCATTTATTTTGTTTGAATTTAGGTTTACTGCTTATTTTAATTTAAATTGAGAGTATGGAAGCCATTTCCAGGTTCTAATAGAGAAGCAGTCAGCAGGATTTTGCTGAAGGGTATTTATTCTTTGCTTTTCTAAACAACTCATTTTCCTAACTGGGATCAAGCTTCGGATTGTGATGGAGACTAGTTAGTGTCGGAGTGTGGATTCTTTTAACTTTGTTTGAAGAGAGAGTTAATCTTTAAGCTTTTTATATTTATATACACCTAGCATTTGAATTGCTTCCGATTGTGATGGAGCTTAAAAGAATAGGTAAAAGCACTCATGACAGGCAACCATGTTTTCAAAAGCCAAGTGAATGCAAGCTGCACGAGCAATAAAACCGTGAACTTTGGATGTTAATAACTAGAGGGATTCACACTTTTTCCCAACATTCATGTCCATTAGGTTTAGGCCATCCAATTCAGGGCAGTCTAATTCCCATTTTTCTGCTTCCGCCTCAAAAAACCAAAAAGTCTTTTTCTCAAAAACACTGTAGTAAATTCTATTTAAACCTCAGAGTTCCCACTGTCTTTAGGATCATATCTTGACTCTCAAGTCTATTACTTTCTGACCAGTGCACTTGATAGACACCCAACAAGTTTTGCTGCTGTCGGGATCGATCCCTGACACCCGTGGGTGAGAGGCGGAATATGTGATGGGCGTCTGAAAGACATGCTGTTGCTGAATTTGCTGATTAGGGAAATTCCAGTTTGTTGATGCCAGGTGAAAATGACAAAGAACTCAAATTCATGTTTTGTGTCCTCATGACTTGGTAGAAGAAGAAAATCCAGATTCAAAGAGAAATTGAAGTAAAACGAGAAATGGCTTTGCGCAAAGGGCTGGAGGACCAGACTGATTCTCGTATGCCACCCACCGGAAAAGAACAAAAACGTACCAAATAGAGGAAGCCACCCAACGCTAGAAGGCTTCAAAGAAGAAGCGACCAGAAGCGGAATGGCACGACCGCCGCTTCAGAGGGCCGCCGCACCGGGCCAATAATCGCATACGTATCGGACGCGCTGGCGAGATGCCAAATACGCAATGAGGAGCCGCCGCTCGAGATCATAGTGTCGGGCGATATGCTGTACCAATTACTTCTGCTAAATATGGCACTGCCCAGCAAGAAGTCTCCTTGCTCATTACCGTATTTTGGATTAGCGCTTTCCTCGACATAGAAAGAACTATGTCTGCTGGCGCTGACGGCGCTAAAATCGACACCTATAGGCTGGCCGACTCCAGCAACGAAGCCGCAAAATCTCGGATCCTGACGACTAACCGCCCGTACCGATGAAGAAGTCCCAACATTTGGCGAAGGTATCCACTTAAGATTTTCATGGAACTGTTTTGTCTTGTGCATTGAATGATTGAGAATTGAAGTTCCAAAAGTAAGGAACCGGCCATTAAGAGGAAGAAAATCCGAGTTTTAAGAAGACCGTGAGGAGTTGCATGCATTCTAATTCAATCCAAATTTAGACTGAACATTCCTTGAGGAGGAGGATACGTAAAACCAGGCCTGAATCGTTTATTTTTGAGTTTTATACTCCAGCAGTGTGGACTTAAGCAGTGAAATTGGCAGCAAAAGCTAAATCCACCCTCAACAAAGATATTCCCTGAAGTTTCCCAATTCAGAAAATGGACTTAAATTCTGTACACAAGGAAAGGACTAATGGAAGGAATATGTTCGCGTATCTCACCTAATTCTGATAGAGGAAGGTATACTCATGTCCTGGTGGACAGAGATCAAAATTAGCTGTGGCTTGGGGTAAGCGTAACTAGTTTAAATAGGGTCCCAGGCGCAGTGCAAACTATCCAGTTTTAGATTACAATTTCAGGTTTTAGGCTTAATTTCCATATATTTTAGTAGGCTGGGAGAGGAGAAAAAGCCCAGAGGAGCTGCCCCAAAAGGACCTGCTGGCACTTTTGAGAGAAATGAAGAGATTTCAGCCATAACAATTGAAGTTTGTGGTCATTCCTTCAAGGGTTTCTATACTTAGTTTTATTCTTGATTTCAATGGTCAATTAAATGCTATTTCATGTGTTTAAAAGAAGTATGGAGTAGCTTTCTAAAGCTTTAAACCCTAGTTGTTATATATTTAAGTTTTGAAGTTTAAAGCACAAAGTAGTTAGAATGCCTTGAATTCTAGGCTACCAAGCATTTCTAATTTAAATTATCTAAAGTTTATAGAGGTTCAATAGCCAAGCAAAAGTTTGGTGCAGATTTGGACGAAGAGATATCTTTGTTGAAACAACCCTTTTCTAACTAGAATGTTCGATTGTGAAAAACATCAGTAGAAAAAGTTTAATGTGATGTGGATCAAGCTTATAACTCTATTCATTAAGATAGCTAACTTTAAGCTTTTGGATATTTGCACCTAGGATTTGAAAATGTTATGACTAGATGGAGTTCCAAAGAATAGGTGAAAGCGTTATTTCTGCATAGTGGGCAACTATTTTTCAAAGCTTAAGTCAAGGTAAAGGTACTTGAGCTTATAAAAACAGAACTCGTTAATAACTAGAGGGACACTTTTCCCAACATCTCAGCCCTATAAGGTCTAGTGGATCCATTTCCAGTAGTCTAATTCCTGTTTTCATTTCCAGTTCTCAAAAACCAAAAAATTCTTTTCACTAGTAGAAAATCTCTTTGCTTAAACCGAAGTTCTCATCAAGGTCTCTGGATCGAGATCTTGACTCTCGAATTATATACCATTTCACCTTAGTGACGGTTTCTTACACCGAACAAGTTTCTTTTGGCACCGCTGTCGTGATCAACCCAGACACCCCACAAGATGAAAATTGAATATATGATAATGTTCTAAAGACTAATCGCTTTAGCCATGAATTTTATGATTAAACCGAATTTTGAGTTGATTGTTGAAGTACGGTTCGATGTAAATATAACCTAATTTCGCCGTTTGGTGGCCCCAGGTACCTGCTAAAGCTAGGCGAAAATATGATTCAAAGAGAAATTCAGCAAAACGGCAAACGAGCCAAAAGGCTGGTGCGACCGCTCGATTCGGGCGCCACCTACTCCATTCGGCACCACCGACTGATTCGCCACACCACTACTGGGGAAAATAGCCGTACCCCAACAAATGGATGGGAAGATCCGACGCATAGGAAAGCTTCTGTTAAAGACACCAGTAGTGGAATGGCGCGACTGCCAGAGGGCGCTGCCCTCACGACCCATTTAATGGACGCGGCGAGATGCAAATGTAATGAGGAGCGTCGCTCAGAGGATCAGGTGCCCATATACGCCTGTTAATTACTACTGCGAACATGGCACAGCCACGCCTAAGAAGTCTCTTTACTACTCGCTAAAATTTTGATGGCTGTTTGCCGACATAAGAAATAGAACTCGCCCAGTTGAAGGACCGCCAAAATAGACACTTTATCGGATGCTGGTCAATTCCAGCAAAGTTCAAAGCCTAAAATCTCTAGATCCCGGACAACCAATCATTCCCAACTTAGGAGAAGAAGTCATAATGCCTATGAACGATCCTCAATATTCTAAGGAAATTTGCTCGAAGTTATAGGTGGTTTGGAATGTTCAAGAAGTGAAGTCTCCAAAAAAAGAAGGGAATCAAGCACAGAAGAGAAGAAAATCTGAGTTTTACACCATATCTTGAGTTATGCCATTCCAATTTAATCCTTCCAAATTTCCATGCAGAAGATTCCCGGGAGATAGAGGATCATATTGCAGTTCAAGCCTATCCAAGTCGGCATTATTTTATACTTCCAGTGTAGAACTCATTGCAAAAATTGGCAGAATGAACTAACTTCAACATCATCTCTTGAAGCCACAACTCCAGAATGGGACTCCAAATTTCGTCAAAAGGCATTAAATGGAAGGAAGGCGCCATGTAACAACTCCAGTTCATAAGGTTGGGGAAGGCATACTCATACCCCTGTCAAAGACTAAATTACCAGCAGCAGGAACCATGATAAATTCAGGGTCCTGAAAGTGATAAACTGTCCGAGTAGTCAACTCTTGGCTTGAGTGTATCATCCAGCTTGAATAGCTCTGAGAGGAGAGGAAATTCTGTGGAGGAGCCCTGCACACTGCACTTGCAGAGAAGAGGATTTCTGGCCATGGTATTCTAACTGAAGTGCTAAAGCAATCCTTAGTGCTTCTAGTACTTGAATTATTGACTATACAATTATATTCTTCATGGAAGAATAATTAGTTACATGGAGCAGTTCCTCTTTTTCAAAGGTGTCATGAACTCTAGTTGTTATATGTTTAAGTTTTGACGCTTATAGTATAGTATTTAGCCTTGTTTTAGAATTTGTCCACTTCTGGTTTCTAATTTAAATTGATATATGAAGTTTATCAAGGGTTCAAATAGCGTTAAAGTTCAGCAGGATTAGTTAAGGATTCTTTGTTTTCTAAAGACCCATTTTTCTAACCAGATCTGCTCCGGATTGTGACGGTGACTAGCTGAAGATAATTTGTTTAACTTTGCTCAATAAAGAGTTAATCTGCTTTATATTTATCCATCAGATGACAACGTTTTCAGATTGGGTATATTCCCAAAGAATTAGTGAAAGCTATTTCCTCAGATATGGGTAACCATGTTTTCATAAGCCAAGTCAAGGTAAAGGTACTTGAGCGAGCAAAAATCAAAACTTTGTGGCAAGTTAATAACTAGGAGGGATTGATGACTTTCCCAACATCTCATCTCCATATGTTCATTGCTCACCAGTAGTCTAATTCATTTTTTCGCTTTCCCAGCTTCCTAAAACCAAAAAATTTTTCTCCAAATTTCTTCACACCGAGAGGACCTTTGGTTAAACTGGGGTTTCAGTTTAAGGTCTCTAATTAATATCTTGATTCTTGGAGCTCATATATTTTCACTAGTGCAGGTTCTGTGACAATTTTGGTGCCAAGGTCAGATCAACCTGACGCCTGCTGGGTGAGAGTTGGGATGAGTGATAAGTGTCTGAAAGACACCAAGCGAAGGCAAGTGAGTTTGTGATTAGAAATCCGAATTTTGAGCTTTTTGATTGCTAGCAATAGCTCATGTTATAACTCAATTTCATACAAGCCCCAGGATTCCGTAGAAGAAGAAAATCCAGATTCAAGGAGAAATATTGAAGCGCAAAACGGCAAGAGCCGGTAAGGGTTGGTTCGGACCGACCGACTTCAAAGCACGACCCGGAAGAAGGCAATCAATAAATGGTGGAAATAAATTCTTAACTGGTAGAATTGCTTCGAGAGGTTAATCAGAAAGTGGAATGGCTCACCCGCCGAGGGTGCTAACGGTATGGCGAAGGGAGACGGTGAGAAGCCAAACATGATATCTGACCAGAAATGCGAGTGGTGATCAGCCAATTTCAGAGAGCGAACAGGGCGCTGCCACGAAAGAAGTCTCCCTTACTCCTACCATTTCGGCGTTTGTTTGATGACTTAGAAAGAACTTCAGACTGAGTGGCTACACCGCTTCAGATACTTTATCGGCAAATGGGCCGAAGTCGCACGAAAGTCGCAGAAAAATCTCTGGATCCGGGACAACTGAATCAATCCAAAAGTTCTGGAGAAGAAGTTCTAATGCCTAGTAGCACCGGTATTCTAAGGAATGGTTCTCGAAGTTCTAGGTGCTTTGAAGAATGTTAGCTGGTGCTCCAAGAAAAGTAAGCAAAATCAAGCAAAGGTAGAGAAGAAAATTCATTTTAAGTAGACCATATCTGAGCTGTAATTCTAGTCTAATCAAAATTTAATCAAGATTCGGGGATATTAAATTCATTTACTCAAAAATTTAGGCCAATTCTGGCCGGTTTTTAGAGTTTGATATCACGTCCAAAGGACTCCAACGCAATATGTTCAAGCGCAATGAACCAACTTCCTGCATGATTATCTTTGTCCCCACCCCGTCCCATCCACGCCAAGGGCGACAATGGAAAGTATACATTGCAATTGGTATCTTAATTATGAGGTTTGGAAGGTATCACACTTTGTCAGAGATCAAATTCACAAGGCATTGGCAAGAGAACAAACATAAAATAGGGGTCCATAAGCAGAGTGCAAATCATCCAATTTTTAGCCTTAATTTAGTTTGAGGTAATATCCTATTTTGTAGTTATTGGGGCTGGAGAGTGAGAAATTCCAGAGGGAGTCTTGCACCTGACCCCGGGTACCTTGGAGAGAAGGAGGATTTTGAATACGCTCAATTGAAGCCAATGGCAAATTCTAAGGGGGTTTCTGTTTGGCCATTTGATCATTTTATTAGTAATTAAAATTCTTTTCATGTATTTATACCTGTTTGTGAATAGAGCAGCTCTTTTGGGGGTAGCTTCAGAATTCTAGTTGTTATATGTTTGGGCTTTAAGTTTATAGTAATAGCTTAGCCCTATTTTGTGAATTCTAGGTTTCATCAGCTGCATTTAATTTAAATTGATATTCAGCTTCATCGAGAGTTCCCCCTGGAGAAGAAGTTCAGTGAGATCAGTTACAGGATTCTTTATTTCTGGAAACAACTTTTTTTCAATCAGATCAGCTCTGATTTTATAGAGACAAGTGCCACGCCTGTTTTGGTAACTCTGTTCAATAGAGCACCTTAAGATTTTAAATTTCTGTTGTTCCTGTATTTTGAAATGCTTTGATTTGCATTAAGTTCTAAAGAATAGAAGTACATTTACTGTGTCAGTTTGGCAGCCAAAGTTACCAAGGCAAAGGCGCTTTTGAGCTTATAAAATTCAACCCGGTAGCATAATAACCAGAAGACTATATTTTTCCCAAATATCTCATCTCCGTGGCGGTTTACCGGCCCATTTCAGTGCGGTTCATCCAGTTTTCGCTTTCGTCTCGAAAACGAAAATTCTTTTTCACAACGTAGCAATCTTCGCTGTCCGAGTTCCTACTGGCACCGCAGGGTCGGCGACTGACTCGGTGACTATATTCTACTTCACCTTGTGCGTTTGCGACACCCAACAGTGTTTTGCCACCGTCAGGATCAACCGGCATACCGCTGGCGCGGAATATGTATGGCGGTTCCAAACATGTCGCAGGTGTTAATTTATGGTTAGAAATCCCACTTGCGCCTGATTGTTAGCATGAAATGACAAATATAATCAAATTCATGCTCGAGGCTCGTACCTGGTAGCAGCGGTAATCTGGATTCAGCATAAATTGAAGCAAATAAGGTAAAATGAGTTGCTATCTGACTGGGATTCGCCGCACTGCGCATCCATTCGGTGATCACTGCGACCGACTCAAGCGCCACCACACCCGCAGGTCTGCAAACCGAAGAACGGCTATGGAAAGTTTCAAAGAAGACAATCAGAAAGAGGAATGGCACACCGTTAATTTCCAGAGGGAGCTACCATGAATGGACGCCTAAAAGATGCCAAATACTGGAAAGAGGAGTTGCTGTTCAGAGTAGATCATAGAAAAGGGCGTTGCCATGCCACCGCCAGCGATATCGAAAACGTCCAGTTCCAAATAATTTCTCTCGCTGGTTGTTTGGTTGAATGAAAGAACTCGCGAATAAAGCATGCCGACCGCGCCTAAAATAGGACACCATCGGCGCGCCGACGAAGCACCGTTGCAAAATCTCGGATCCTTCTACAGAATCAAATCAATCCAAACTCAATAAGTAAAGTCCGGGAACAAGCAAAGAAAATTCCACGAATATTCTGGTGGAATTTGTTTCGAAGTTCGTAGAGCGGATCATGGTCATGGTCAATTAAGCCTGGTTTTAGAGTTTTGAGATTCTTAAAGCAGGACCAGTAGAAATTGAAGCGCTAACCAACCTCTCAACATCATATCTCAATTTCCAACCCAGAATGGGTCACCCTGCTCACAAGGCAAGCAGACACGGAGAAGGTTACCATGAACGCATTCAAGTTTGAGGCTAAAGCATACTCACACCCTTCAGCCAGATCAAATTATGCCTAGGCGTGAAACAACTATAAAAGTCCATGGGATAACCATCCAGTTTTTTGGCCCCACTTCAGGTTTTAGGCATCCAAATTTCAGTGGAAGTTAGTTTGGAGGGAGAAATTCCAGAGGGAGCCTTGCACGCACTCCTGCACCCTGATGGAGGAGGCTGAGATTTTAGTCTGCCTGAATTGAAGCTAAAGGCAAAATCCTCTGGCTGTGGGTTTCTGTTCTTAGTTTATTTCCTGATTTCACATTGTAATTAAACTTCTTTTCTATGTGTTTGTACCTTGTTAACATGGAGTACTCTCTTTATGAAAGTCGAACTCCGCTTGTTATATGCTTATGTTTTTAAAGTTTATAGCACAAAGTACTTAGCCAATATTTTTAGAAATTTAGTTCAATGCCATTGCTAATTTGTTCATATCTGGAAGCTTAACATCGAGTCTGAATAGAGAAGTTAAAGTTCTCGTAAGAGAGGATTGAAGATGAGAAGGATTCTGTTTTCTAAAACAACTACTTCTTAACGCTATTCGTTCCATTGTGATGGAGACTAGCTGAAAGCCGGCAGACCTTGAGCAACACTTGTGATGGATTTCAAAGAACAGTGGAAAGTTTTGGCTTCTGCATATGGCAACCATGTTTTGAAAAGCTAAATCAAGCTAAAGGTACTTGAGCTACAAAATTAGAAATTTGCTGTTACTAACCAGGAGGGATTTGATTTCCAACATCTCACCTCCATAAGGTCTAGCCATTCACCCGCAGAACTAACGTGATTTTCAGCTTTGTTCTTTAAACTAAAATTTTTCAACGAGAAAATCTTTGCTTTAAACTGAAGTTCTCCTCAAGGCCTTCATGGATCGACATTTGACTCTCGAGATACGATATTTTCTGACTCAGTAGCTGTTAGACACCCAACAAGTTTTGGTGCCATTGTCGGACTGAATCCCTATACCGTGTGAAAGGCGGAACATGAGATAAGTGTCTCAAAGACAATCGCTTTAGGCATGAATTTATGAGCAGAAATCCTAATTTTGTTGTTTATTGTTAGCATGAAATGACAAATATAACTCAAATCTGATGTTTCGTCTTGCAACCTGCAGAAAAGAAAATCTGATTCAAAGAGAATTGAAGCAAAAATGAGCAAATGAGCGGTAAGGGTTGGTGCTGCATCAAGACCCATTCTCGGGCGCCGAGCCCAGATCGATTCTGGTGCCATCAAGACCGCATTCCCGCGCCTTCACCACACCGGAAATAGCCGTAATTCTAATAAATGGAGGGAAATACCCAACGGCTTGGAAAGCTCAGCTATACAATCAGGAAAGTGGAATAGCACTACCGCGCCTTCGTAGTCGCCTTTCCTCACACACCGCAGATTGACGCCAAAGAGATGCCAAATAATGAAAGAGGAGTTATCGCTTTGAGGATCATATAAAGTCTAAGGAGTGGTGCTGTCAGCCACTACGGCATCGTAAATATAAACGCATGCCAAGCATTCTCTTTACCTCGCACGGCTACGTATAGCCGTTTGCTGACTTAGAAAGAACTCGCCCAAGTTGGCGCCATTCACACCAAACAGACCGTTTATCGGCACTAACTCAACAACACAAAGTCGCTAAAATCTTGGGATCCCGGAAGAACCAACGTGGTCCCCAAACTTGGGAGAGAAGAAGTCCTAAATGCCTGCTGGTCTCCACGCTGCCACTAATACTTAAGGAACGCTTTCTGAAGTTCTAGGTGCATTGAATGATCAAGAAGTGAAGTTCAAAAAGAAGGGAAACTGCTGCCAGAAGAGAAGGTCATCAGATCTGTTTTTGAGGAAGACTATCTGAGGTATATGCCGGGTCTAGTCCAAATTTCTGGATAGAAGACCCTGGGGAGATAGAGAATCATATTACCAAAATATGGTCAATTCAAGTCGGTTTTGAGTTTTTAAACTCTATAGGACCTAAAGTATGAAATTGCAGCAAAATGCAATCCAACTTCAACATCATACCTCCCTGAAGCTCTCAACCAGAATGGACTCAAATTGTCTGCCAAGCTGCATGACAATGGAAGGAAGGTGATCATATATTTGCATTCAATTATGAGGGTGGGAGGTGATGCATTTATAACCTTTGTGGAGATCAAATTACAAGGCTTGGAGGGTGGGAAACAAGAGGTATAAATGGGGTCCCAGAAGGTGCAAATCATCCCGTTTTTTGGTTCTAATTTTCCAGGTTTTAGTGTATCCAGTTTTGTAGTTTAGTTTGGGAGGAGGAATTCCATGGGGAGTCCTGCGACCTCTTAGCACATAGAGGAGAGGAGGAGATTTTAAGTCAAGACTCAATTGATGCTAAAGGCAGTCCCTTCAAAAGGGCTTCTGTACTTAGTTTATTTTTGAATTCCATGGCTGTAATTAATTCTTTTCATGTGTTTTATACAGTTAGCATAGAGTAATCTCTCTTTTGGGGAAGTCATGAACTCTAGTTGTTATATGTTTTAAGTTTTGGTTTATAATAATAGCATAGCCTTTGTTTTAGGAATTTGTGTCTACTGTTTATTTCTAATTTTGAAATTGATATCTAAAATGAACTACAATCAATAGAATGTTAAAGTTCAGTAGAGATTTGGGTTGGATTATATGGTTCTTTGTTTTCTAAAACAACTCATTTTTCTAACTAGATTGTTCCTGACAGATGGAGACTAGTTGAAAAGCGATGTGACTTTTAAACACTTGTTATTTCAAAGAATAGGTGAAAGTTATTTCCATGTTTTGAAAAAGCTAAAATCAGCTAAAAGGTACTGAGCTACAAAATCAGAAATTTGCATGTTAATAACTAGGAGGGATTGACACTTTTCCCCAAATGATACCCACCTTAGGTCTAGTCATCTACTCCAAAGAGTCTAGTACCGTTTCTAGTTCACCATAAAACCAAAATTCTTTTCACAATCAGTAGAAAATCTTTGCTTAAACTGAAGCTCCCTCAAGGCCTCTATGGGATCATTATTTTGACTCTCGAGACAATATTACTTTTCTGACCCCGCAGCTAAGTTGACACCCACTAATGGTTTGTGAGATTTGCGGATCAGGTTCAGACACTGACTGAAAGGCGGAACATGTGATAAGTGTCCCCAAAGATTAATTATTTTTAGGCATGAATTTATGAGTAGAAATCCCACCTGTGTTTTTATTGTTCATGAAAAATGACAAATATAACTTCAGAATTCATGTCTCCAGGTAACTGGTGAAAAAGAAAATCTAGTTCAAAAGAGGTACCTTGGAAACAAGAATGAGCAAAATGAAAAAGGGTTTAGAACGACCCTTCGGCGCTTATGGAGATAGTATTCCGTGCCATGGGTCTTCTTGCCACCACAATCGGTAAATAGTCAAGGTTTAATAAATGGAGGGGAAATGGCCAGCCTAGGAGAAAGCTTCAAAGAAGACAATCAGGAAAGGGGAATAGCACTTCTGCTTAGGTGCTGTTTCAGAGGCTCCCTCCCCTCAAAAGCAGATTCAGATTGGCAAAAGAGATACCAAATAAGGAAAGAGGAGGAGTTGTAGTTCTGAGGATGTAGGAAGGTCTGTCGCCACCACTACTACAAATATGGGCATCCGCATGCCAAGCCAAGAAGTCCTTACCGCACGATTAGATGGCTGTTTGTCGACTTAGAAAGAACTCGCCCCGATTAAATCACCAAAACAGACCGCGACGGGGTCTCAACAACACAAAGTCACAAAATCTTGGGGACAACCAAATCAATCCCAAACTTGGGAAGAAGTCCCTAAATGCCTACAAAGGTCTCCACGAATATTCTATGGAACGCCGAGTTCTAGGTGCATTGAATGATCAAGAAGTGAAGTTCCAAAAAAGAAGGAAACTGCCAAAGCCGTAAGACCATAAAGATCCGAAGGATTGAGAAGACCATATTTGCAAGAATTCCAAATTGGATAGAAGATTCTATGGGGAGATAGAGAATCATATTACAAATACAGGTCAATTCAAGTCGGTTTTTTTAGAGTTTTTAATCTCCAAAGTGGTGGACCCAAAGGAATTGGCGACAAAATGCAATCCAACTTCTGGGCATCATATCTCCGGAGTTTTCCCAACTCAGAATGGACTCAAATTTCGTTCCACAAGGCAGGACAATCTTGCATTCATATATTTGTTGGGAATTATGGGTTAATGGTATACTTCTTTGTCCCCGGTCAGAGATCACAAGGAGGCTTGGGCGTGAGAACAGAGTATAAATGGGGTCCGAGGTAGGGGAGTGTGTTCATCCAGTTTTTAGTTCTAATTTCCGGGTTTTAGTGTATCCAGTTTTTGTGGTTAGTTTGAGAGGAGAGAAATTCCATGGGGAGTCCTGCACGCCTCTCTTGGCACTTTAAGTCAAAGGCTCAATTGATAGCCCTTCAAGGGGCTGCATTGTACTTAGTTTATTTTGAATTCCATGGCTGTAATTAAATTCTTTTCATGCTTATACAGTTAGTCTGGAGTAATCTCTCTTTTTGGGAAGCCGCGAACTCCTAGTTGTTATTTATATGTTTTAAGTTTTATATGTGTAAAGTGCCAGCTTGTTTTTAGAATTTGTGTCCTATGCTTATTTCTAATTTAAATTGATATCTAAACTAATCAAGGTTGAATAGAGAAGCAGTTCAGTAGATTTGGGTTAGTTATATGGTTCTTTTTTTTTCTAAAAAACAACTCATTTTCTAACTGATGGATTCGATTGTGATGGAGCTAGTTGACTCTTTTTAACTCTTGTTCTGAATAAGAAAGGTGATAATTTTAAGTTTTTATCTTTATGCAGCTAGGGTTTGGATGTTTCGGATTGTGATAGATTTCAAAGAATAGGTGAAAGTTATTACCTGTATATGGGTAACCAAGTTTTCAAAGCTGTTGCTGTAAGGTACTTGGAGCTACAAAAGAAGAACTTTGCATGTTAATAACTGGAGGGATTGACACTTTTCCCAACATCTCACCTCCATAATTACAGATGTCCTCCACTAGTCTAATTTTTTTTTCATTTCCAGGTTCTAAAAAATAAAATTCTTTTTCTCAATGGGTGTGAAAAATCAATCTTTTGCTGAGTCCGAGTTGATCAAGGGTCTACGTGGGATCGGAGATCTTGACTCAGAGACTATATTACTTGCTGACCTTGTGCGGTTACTTTACACCCAACAAAATTTTTTTGTGCCGGTAGTCGGGGATCAAACACCAGACAAAGGCGGGGAATATGTGTTAAGTGTCTCAAAGACACTATTTTAGGCATGGAATTTAGATTTATTCACCGATTTTGAGTTTATTGTTAGCATGAAAATGACAAATAGAACTCAAATTCATGTTTTGTGTCTCATGTACCTGGTAGAAAAAGAAATCTGATTCAAAGAGAAATTGAAGCAAAATGAGTAAATGAGCCAAAAAGTTGGTGCGACAAGATCTAATTCATGCCACCGTGATCGACATTCGGCCATCAGACCGATTCTTGCTTCAACCAATCAAGGGAAAATATCGCACTTAATAAATGGAGGGAAATACCCGACGCCTAGGAAAGTCATGACAATCGTGAGTGAATAGCACCTAATCGCGTTTCGTGAGGGCAATCTCACACCTATTGTAATGGACGCTTAAAGAGATGCCAAATACGTGAAAGAGAGTTGCCGCTTTGAGGATCATATAAAAGTTCATAGTTTGTCGCCACTACTACATCAAAGAGGGTACTGCCATGCCAAGAAGTTCTCATCGCACGATTGGCGGCTATTTGCTGATTCTAGAAAGAACTTTGCTCATATGCCACCGCACTGCAAACGCATCACATCGGCGCTGTCAACTCAACAACAACTAAAGTCAAGCAAAAAATCTTGGGATCCAGACAACCAATCAATCCTAAACTTGGGAGAAGAAGTCCTAAATGCCTAAGGAAGGTCTCCACAAATATTCTAAGGACCAAGCTGAAGTTGTAGGTGCATTGAATGATCAAGAAGTGAAGTCCTAAAAAAAGAAGAACCCGCCGAAGAGGAATAAAAATTGAGTTTCTAAGACCATATCCTGAGGTACATATGCCCAATTCAACCCAACTGCATAGAAGATTCCTGGGGAGAGAGGACTATATTACGAAGACTGTAATACTCTAAGTCTGGTTTTTAGAGTTTTAAACTCCACAGCAGGGACCCAAGTAGAAACTAGCAAATGCAATGCAACTTCTCAACATCAAAGATCAATGAAGCTCAAACTTAGAATGGACTCAACTGTCACAAGGCAAGGACAATGGAAGGCTATCAAGCAGTTCTTACTGAATCATGAGGTTGGGAAGGCATACTTCCAAACCCGGCGGAGGGGAGACTCAAACTACAAGGCTGTGGCAAAGAGAACAAGCTCCAAATAGGTCCGAGGCAGAAAGTAAATCATCCAGCTTTTAGGTTCTAAATCTCAGGTTTGAAAAGTAATATCAAGTTTATGCAGTGCTCTGGGAGAGAGGAGAGGGACCTAGAGGGGAGTCTTGCACCACCTCTTAGCACTTTGAGAGAGGAGGAGATTTTTAGTCAAGGCTCAATTGAGGTTGGAAGTCCTTCAAGGACGCTTCTCAGACTAGTTTATTTTGATTTCATGGCTGTAATTAAATTTTCATGTGTTATAATTTTGCATGAGTAGTCTTCTTTCCTGGGAAGCTATGAACTCCTAGTTGTTATATGTTTATGTTTTGAAGTTTATAGCACAAAGTACTTTTGCCTTTGTTTTAGAACAATCGCCCATCACATTTCTTTCTAATTCTAAATTGATATTCCAAAGCTTATCGAGGTTCAATAGAGGTAAAGTTAAAGTTCAAAGGAGATTTGGGGTTAGTTATATGATTCTTAGTTTTCTAAAACAACTCATTTTGGTTAACTAGATCGTCTTATTGTGATGGAGGTAGACTTGTCCGAATAAGAAGAGCAATCTTTGTGTTTTTGTATATCATGCAGCCAGGATTTGAATGTTTCGGATTGTGATGGATTTGCAATAGTGAAGGGAAAGGCTTTTAAGGGTAACCAGCTAAAAGCCAAAGTCATGTAAAGGTACTTGAGCTTACAAAAAATAAGAACTTGAATGTTAACAACTAGGAGGGATTGACACTTTTCCCCAAATGGATCTCACTCTACAAGGCTCCAGGCCTACCTTTCCACTAGTTCACTCCTGTTTTCATTCCAAAATAAAACCTACTCTTTTTCTCAACTGCAGAAAAATCTTGCTAAAACTGAGTTCGACCAGTCTTCAGTGGGATCGATATCTTGACTCTCAGACTGATGTTAATTTGCTGACCTTGTGCAATTGCTAGACACCCAACCAGCTTTGGTGTTTACTATCGGGATCGAACCTCGGACACCGCATGGTAAAGGGGGAATATGCATATGTCTCAAAGACACTGCTTTAGGCATGAATTTAAGGATTTGAAATGCTAATTTTGAGTTTATTGTTAGCATGAACTGACAACATAACTCAAATTCATGTTTTGTGTCTCAGGTACCTCAGAGAAAAGAAAATCTGATTCAAAGAGAAATAGGAACAAAAAATGATAAAATGAGTCAAAAAGGGTTGGTGCGAACAAGACCATTTATACCATCAAGACTGCATTCTTTGGCGAACTGCACCGGCTCTTATGCCTACTGCACCATTCTGTGCCACCCACGGCAAAATAGCCAAAAAATTCTAATAAATGGAGGAATACGTTAGGAAAGCTCAAGAAGACAATCGTGAAAGCGGAATAGCACTCCACCGTGTTTTCCGTAGCCCCTCACACGCATGTAATGGACGCCAAGAGATGCCGCCACGAAAGAGGAGTTGCTTTGAGGACCATAAAGCCCATGGAGTGGGATGCCGGCCGCCGCCCACTTCTGGCTATCAAAATACGACACTGCCATGCCAGCGGTCTCCTAACCTCGCCACGACATGGCTGTTTGCTGATTTAGAGCGAACTGCTTGGCTGACCGCACTAAACAGACTGTTTATCGGCGCCGGTCGAATAACAACGCAAAGTCGCAAAAATCTTGGGGATCCGGCAACCAATCAATCCCAAACTTGAGAGAAGAAGTCCTAAATGCCTAGAAGGTCACTTACGATTTCATGGAAAGTTTCTGAGTTCTAGCATTGAATGATCAAGAAGTAGTTCCAAAAAGAAGGAAACTACTGTCAGAAGAGAGAAAATATGAGTTTTGAGAAGACCATTCGAGGTGCATATCTCTCAACTAATCCAAATTTGGACTGGAACATCTAGAATGAGGATCATATTACGAAAATTCAGGTCAATTCCAAGCCTGGCTTTTTAGAGCTACCTGCGCGGGTGGACTCAAAGCAGAAATTGGCAGCAGCCGCAACGCCAACTCCCAACATCTTATCTCGAGTTTTTCCGAACTCAGAATTTGACTCAAATTCTCACACAAGGTAAGGACAATGGAAGGAAGGTTATCAGGTAATTGCCTTCACTATGAGGTTGGCTGTATACTCTCCAAACCCTAAGTGAGAGATCAAATTACAAGGCCCTCGGGCAGAACAAGCGATAAATAGGGTCCCGAGGCAGAGTGCAAATCATCCAGAAGCCAGTTCAAAATTCAGGCTTTGGTGCAGCATCAAGTTTTGTATTTAGTTTGAGAGAGAGAAATTCCCAGGAGTCTTGCATGACCACTTGGCACTTTGGAGAGAGGGAGGAGATTTAGTCAAGGCCCAATTGGCTTAAAGGCAGTCCTTCAAGGGGTTACTCAGATTTAGTTTATTTTGGATTTCCATGGCTGTAATTAAATTCTTTTCAAGTGCTTTATACTGCTAGCATGGAGTAGTCTCTTTTTGGGGAAATCATGAACCTAGTTATGTGTTTAGCTTTTGGAAGTTTATAGCAATAGCACTTAGCCTTTGTTTTAGAATTTGTGTCTACCGCTATTTCAATTTAAATTGATATCTCAAGCTTTACTATATTCTAATAGAGAAGTTAAAGTTCAGTAGATTTGCTATTATATGATTCTTAGTTTTTAAACAACTCATTTTCTAACTAGATCGCTCCTCGACCAGGATGGAGACTAGGCTTGAAAGCAGACCTACAACTCTTGTTCAAGCAGAGTTAATCTTAAGCTATATTTATGCAGCTAGGGATTGAATACGGATTGTGCTGGATTTCAAAGAATAGGCAGTTATTTCCTGTATAAGGGTATCTAAGTTTTAAAAATGTAAGTCAAGTAATGGTACTTGAGAGCGCAAAAACGAACTGCACAAGTTAATAACTAGAGGGATTGACACTTTTCCCAACATCTCACCCCATAAGGTCTAGTCATCTACTCCACTAGTCTAATTTTGTTTTTCGTTTCCAGTTCTAAAACTAAACTTCTTTTTCAATCATAGGAAAATCTTTGCTTTTTAACCGGAAGTTCCCATCAAGGTCTCATGGGACTCTATCTTGGACTCCCTCGAGATCATATTACTCTGCATAACTTGTACTTGCTAGACACCCAACAAAGTTTCCTTTTGGCCATTCCTCTAGATCTAACCTGGGACACCCGCGGTGAAAGGCGGAATATGTGATAAGTGTCTCAAAGACTGCTTAGGCATGAATTTATGATTAGAAACTCAATTTTGAGCTGGATGTTTGTATGAAAATGACTAATATAACTCAAATTCATGTTTTGTTTCTCAAAATCGGTAGAAAAGAAAATCTGGTTTCAAAGAGAAATTGAAGCGCAAACGAAGTGTACCACAAAGGCTGCGCGACCGCACCGCATTCTCGGGTAATTCACCGCGACTCATCTGGCACATCAAGACCGATTCCGCCACCACACCGATTCGGGCGCTTCACCACACCGACATTATGGCATCACCACACCGGAAAGAAGGTACCCAAATGAGGGAAGCCACCGGGACGGCTGTGAAAAGCTTCAGCGATAAATTAGGAGTGAATAGTACCTAATCGCTTTCTCAGAGGGCTTTCCTCACACTGACGCATCGACGCGCCGTGCAGATGCAAAATACGGAAAGAGGAGTTGCCGCCGGAGGATCATATAAAAGTCTGCTGGCGCTTGTTGTGCCACTACTAGTAGCAGAAATATGGCTGCTA
Source organism: Aristolochia fimbriata (assembly GCA_019845555.1). Taxonomy (NCBI): domain Eukaryota; kingdom Viridiplantae; phylum Streptophyta; class Magnoliopsida; order Piperales; family Aristolochiaceae; genus Aristolochia; species Aristolochia fimbriata. Next base: position 6,991 of record JAINDJ010000162.1, on the reverse strand, counting down.
CACGCCAAGAAAGTCTCCTTTACCAGGCAATTTACTTCATGGCTATTTGCCGACTTAGAGCGAACTGCCTGTTGGCCAATTCCATCTCGCAAAACGCATAGCCATCGGGCTATCACCTAACAACTTAGGGGTCTAAAAATCTCGATCCTCGATAACCAATCAATCCTAAAATTGGGAGAAGAAGTCCTAAATGCCTATGAAGGTACCAACAATATTCTAAGGATATTTGTATTGCATTCTAGGTTCATTTAACATCAAGAAGTGAAGTTCCAAAAGAGAGAAACCCATGTCAAGAGAATAAAAATTTGAGTTTCGTATGACTATATCTCGAAGAGCATATGCCTAATTTAATCCAATTCGGATAGAAGGATACATGGAGATAGAGGATCATATTACAAAAAATTCAGGCCAATTCAAGTCGTTTTAGAGTTTTAAACTCAAAGTGGTGGACCGGAAAGCAGAAATTGACAGCAACGCAATGCAACTTCCTTCATCGCATCTCCTAGCTTCCAATCCCAGAATGGACTCAAATTTCTGCTCACAAGGCATTACTAATGGAAGGAAGGTTATCAAGTAGTTGCATTCCAATTATGAGGTTGGGAAGGCATACTTCAAACCCTATGTGAGAGAGATCAAATTACAAGGCCTCAAGAAGAACAAGTATGGGCTAGGGTCCTGGTGCGAGTAAATCATCCAGCTTTTAGTTCTAAATTCAGGTTTTATGTAACTGTGCCAGGAAGTTAAATAGAGGAGAAAAATTCCGTGAGGGAGTCTCTTCCACCACCTATTGGCACTTTGGAGAGAGGAGGAGATTTTAGCCAGACCACCTGAGGCTAAAGGAAGTCTTCCGCTGTGGCTCTCGCGACCAGCCTATTTCCTGATTCTCCCCGGGCTGTAATAAATTTTTCTATTACACATTAGCATGAGTAGTCTCTTTGTAGGGAAGTCACAAATTTAGTTGTTATATGTTTAAGCTTTGAAGTTTATAGCAATGCGCTTTTAGCCTTTGTTTAGAATTTGTGTCTACCGCCTATTTCTAATTTAAATTGATATATGAAGCATAATGAGGTTCTAATAGAGAAGTTAAACTTCTCGAGATTAGGTTAGTTATATGATTCTTTTTTTCTAAACAACTTCTTTCTAACTAGATCGCTCTGGATTGTGTTGAGACAAGTTGAAAGTTTATGTGGACTCGCTTTTATGATCTTGTTCAAATTAAGAGAGAGAGTGTTAATCTTAAGCTTTATATTTATGCACCTAGGATTTGGAATGTTTCCTCGATTGTGATGGAAGTTCAAAGAATATGTGAAAGACATTTCAGATATGGGTAACCATGTTTCTAAAAGGTTTAAAGGTACTTGATTTATAAAACCTGAACTTTGTATGTTAATAACCAGGAGGGATTGAGACTTTTCCCCAACATCTCATCTTCAAGCTTTAGTCATCTACCCCAGAGTCTACACTGCTTTTCGCTTGTTCTCAAAACCAAAATTCCTTTTTCACTATCAGTAGAAAATTCTTTAAACTGAGTTCTGACTGGTCTTCACAGAGATTGAAATCTTGACTTCTCGAGACTATATTGTTTTGCTGTCCTTGTGCAAATGCTAGACACTCCAACAAGTTTTTACGCCATTGTCGGGATCGAATCCTGTGACACCGCGGAGAGGCGAAAATATTTTATAAGTGTTCCAAAGACACTATTTTAGGCATGAATTTATGATTAGAAATCCCAAATTTTGGAGTTGATTGTTAGCATGAATATGACAAATATAACTCAAATTCATGTTTTGTGTCTCAAAATTGCAGAAAAAGAAAATTCTGATTTAAAGACAAATTGAAGCAAAATGTGCAAATGTGCCGCAAGGGTTTGTAATTATCGATTTTACGCCATCAACCGATTCTGGCACCACTGAACTGATTCCGCCTAACGGTAACTGATTCACAATCAACTGATTCGCGCCATTGTCCATCTGAATGCCACCACACCGTAGGAAAATAGTCAAAATTTAAATAAAATGGAACCAACAACAGGAAAGCTTCTCTGAACCTATAATCAAAGAAAGTGCACGGCACCATCACGCTTTGCCACCGCACACGTACGCACGGACGCCAAAGAGAGATGCCAAATACTAAAGAGGAGCTGTCGCTCGCGGGATCATAGAAAGTCGGCGAAGCGCCATCGCCACTACTACTGGGTATCAATATGGCGCTGCCACGCCTAAGAAGTTCCTTACTCGCACGCATTTCGATGGCAGTTTGTTGACTTAGAAAGAACTTCTGTTTCCAGAGGCACACCAAGACCAAAATAGACACTTTATCTACAGCAGGCTTTACTCCACCAACATAAAGTCGCAGTGTCTGGGATCCCGAAGTCCTGTGTTCAGCCAGTCTCAAAGCAAGTCCAAAGTTTTGAAGGGAAGAAACGTGCCACGAGTATGGAAATTTTTCTCTGAGTTTGAAAATGGAACACCACAAGTGAAGTTCCAAAAAAGAAGGAAACTATTGTAAGAGAGAAGAAAAATCAGTTTTAAGAAGACCATATCCTCGAGGGTGCATATCTTAAATTCAATCCAAATTTGACAGAAGATTCCTGGGGAGATGAGGATCATGTTACGAAATTCAGGTCAATCTAAGTCGGTTTTAGAGTTTTAAACTCATAGAGGTGGGATCTGCAGTGCAAAATTGCAGCAAATGCAATCCAACTTCTCAACATCTTATCTCGAAGTTTCCCAACTCAGAATGGACTCAAATTTCGTCACAAGGCAAGGACAATGAAGTAAGGTTATCAAGTGGCCTGTGATTCTAATTTTATGGAGGTTAAAGGCACATTTCAACCCCTTATCAGATCAAATTGGCTAAGGCCTGGGCAAGAGGAATAAAGGAAATAGGGTCCAGGGTGTAGGGACCATGCAGTTTTAGTTCTAATTTCAGGTTTTAGGTAATATCCAGTTTTGCATGAGTTTGGAGAGGTGAGAGAGAAATTCCAAAGTGAGTCTTGCACCTAGCTCTGGCACTTTGGAGAGAGGAGGAGATTTTGGCCCAAGGCTCAATTGAAGCAAGGCTGTCCTTCAAGGGGTTTCAGACATAGTTTTATCTTTTGATCGCACAAATTAAATCTTTCATGTGTTTCATAATTAAGTTAGCATGGAGGCAGTCTCTCTTCTTGGGGAAGTCATGTACCCTAGCGAATTTGTTTAAGTTTCTGAAGTTTATAGCAATAAAGAACTAAGCTGTTTTAATCTCTAGGTCTAGAATGCTTATTTTAATTTAAAATTGAGACCCTGCTTATTTGAGGTTCTAATAGAGAAGTTAAAAGTTCAGTGAGATTTGTGTTATATGCTTTTGCTTTTCAAAACAATCATTTTTCAACGAAAATGCTCGATTGTGATGGAGACTTATTGAAAGCTTATGTGACTGTTTATGTTCCCTTTGTCAATTGGTGAGATATTAATCTTTAAGCTTTTGGTATTTATATCTAGATTTGGAATAAGCTCGGATTGTGATGGAGTTCAAAGAAACGGAAAGTTTTTTTCTGTATATGGGTAACCATGTTTTCAAAAGTTAAGTCATGTAAAGGTATTTGAGCTATAAAAAATAAGAACTTTGCATGTTAATAACTGAGGGATTGACATTTCCCCAACATCTCATCTCCATAAGGTTTAGTCATCTACCAGTTGTCTAATTTGTTTTTCAAGCTTGTAGTTCTCAAAACCAAAATTCTTTTTTATCAATAAGGAAAATTTTGTTGTTTAAACTGTGCCTTCTGAGTGTCCTCTGGATTTGAGTATCTTGACTCTCTAGAATTATATTATTATGGTCCTTTAGTGCTTGTTAGCACCCAACAGTTTATGCCTACTGTCGGGACCGAACTCCAGGACACCGGAGTGAAAGGCGGAATGTTGGTAAGTGTCTCAAAGACACTGTTTAGGCATGAATTTAAGATTTAACCTAAATTGAGTTGGATTACAGCATGAAAAATGACAAATATAACCTAAATCTGGCAAAGCCAGTCTCAGGTGTTCTAGTGTGAAAAGAAAATTTGGATTCAAAGAGAAATTGATGCAAAACATAAAATGAGCTTTAAAAAGTGCTTCGCTGGAAAGCGACACACGATTCTACACTGCATCGATTCTGGTTTATTGAACTGACTAAAGGCCACTGAACCGCATTCTGGCGCCACCAATAATCGGGAAAATAGTCAAAATTTGGGGTCAACTGGAGGGAAATACCCAACTGCCAGAAAGCTTCAACGAAGATAATCAGGAAAGTGGAATGAGCACGACCGCTTTTAGAGGGCTTTCTTACCTCATACACTTGTGAATGGACGTCACCAAAGAGGATGCCAGCACAGAGGACACGTTTGAGGATCAGAAGTCGGCAGAGTTGGGCGCCTGATGCCGCCACTACTACTGCAAAATATGGCGCTACCACGCCAACATGAAGTCTCCCTACTCGCACCCATTTCCGGAAGGCAGCTTGTTGGCTTAGAATGAACTCTCGCCTATAAGTAACACCGCACACTAAAACGTACACTTTGATCGGCGCGGTCGCATCTAGCAAATACAAAAGCCTAAAAATCTCGATCCTGATACAACCAATCAATCCCAAACTAGAGAAGAAGTCCTAAATGTCAAGGAAGGTTTCCACGAATATTCTAAGGAAGTTTTAGTTCTAGGCATTGGAATGATCAAGAAGTAGAAGTTCCAAAAAAGAAGGAAACCGGCCGGAAGAGAAGAAAAATATGAGTTTTGAGAAGACCATGAGGTGTGATATTCCAATCCAACTTCAAATTTGACTGAAGATTCCTGGGAGAAAGAGGATCATATTACTTTCAAAATCCGTATCAATTCAAGTCGGTTTTTAGAGAGTTTTAAACTTCCAAAGTGGTAACCTAAAGAAATTACAGCAAATCCAATGCAACTTCAACATCAGATCTCGAAGTTTCCCAACTCAGAAATTGACTCAAATTTCTAATCACAAGGCATGGACAATGGAAGGAAGCATCAAGTAGTTGTATTCACGTGGAGGTTGGAAGGCATACTCAACCCATGTAGACTAAATACAAGGCCCTCAAGCAGAGAAATCAAGTATAAATAGGGTCCTGAGGCAGAGGTAACCATTCAGTTTTTAGTTCTAAATCTTGCATGAGGTAATCAAGTTTTTGTAGTTAGTTTGAGAGGAGAAAATTTCAGAGGGAGTCTTCCACCTATTGGCACTGGAGAGGAGAGATTTTGGTCAAGACTCAACTGAGGCTAAAGGAAGTTCTTCAAAGGGGTTTATTAGACTTAGTTTATTTTGATTTTCCTGGCTGTAATTAAATTCTTTTCAAGTATTTGCACTATTAGCATGGAAAGTAGCTCCTCTTTTGTGGTGAAGTCATGAATTCTAGTTAGCGTTTAAGTTTTGAAGTTTATAGCAATAAAGTACTTACCTTTGTTTTAGGAATTTGTGTCACCGCTTATTTCAATTTGAATTGATATATGAAGCATCGAGGTTCGAACAGAGAAGTTAAATTCAGTAGAGGATGGTTAGTTATATAGATTTTTTTTTTTTCTGAAACAACTTCTTTTTCTAACCTAGATTCGTTTGGACAGGTTGAGACAAGTTGAAAAGCCGCATGTGATCAAGTATGATCTTGTTCTAAATAAGAGAGAGTTAATTCTTTAAGCTTTGCATTGCACCAGGGATTTGAATGTTTCCATTGTGATGGAGTTCAAAGAATATTTGAAAGTCATTTTCTGTATATGGTAACTATGTTTAAAAGCTTAAGTCAGTAAAGGTAATTTTGATGATAAAATCTTGAATCTGGGTAATGTTAATAACCAGGAGGATTGACACTTTTCCCCGGTATCTCATCTCCCAAGGTCAGCCCACCTTAGGTTCAATTTCATTTTCGTTTCTAGTTCCTTTTAAACCAAAAATTCTTTCACAATCAGAAAATCTTTGCTTAAACTGAGTTCTCACCATAGTCTCTGAGATTGAAATCTGGACTCTCGAGACTATATTACTTGTTGTCCTTGTGTGTCAAGTAGGACAATCTAACAGCTTTTGGCCATTGTCGGATCAACCCAGGACAATCGGGCGGAAAGGCTAAAATATGTTAAGGCAAGTGTCTCAAAAGACAATATTTTAGGTGCATGAATTTATGATTAGAAATCCCACCTTTGAGTTATCGTTGGCACAGAATATGACAAATATAACTCGCACCAGTGTTTTGTGTCTCAGGTACCTGGTAGAAAAAAGAAATTCTGGATTCAAAGACAAATTGGCCAAAATGTGCAAAATGTGCCAAAAGGGTTCGTGCGGACGCACCATTCGGCTCAATCGAACTCCCATTCCTGGCGCACATCAATCGATTCCCGCCCACCGAACCCATTCCTCGGGCCATCGGTCCTGATTCTGGCCTACTGGAACGACTCTTAGCCACCACACCGGAAAATAGTCAAAAATTTAAATAAATGGAACCGAACAGCTAGGAAAGCTTCAACGAAGACAATCAGAAAGTGGAATGGCAACGACCGCTACCGTGAGGGCCACCGCCGGTACGCACGTAATGGACGCCGCCAAAGAGATGCCAAATACGGAAAGAGGAGTTGTCGCTCAGGATCATAGAAATAAAGTATGCCGGTCGCGCCATCATTTACTGCAAAAATATGGCGCCGCCACGCCAAGAAGTCTCCTACCGCAATTTTATTTCGGCGGCAGTTTGTTGACTGTGAAAGAACTTCGCTCCGGTGAGGGCGCCGACCGCACTAAAAATAGACATTTATCGGGTGCGTCGACTCACCAACATGAAGTCGCAAAATCTCAGATCCTGACAACCAATCAATGCCAAACTTGGGATAAGAAGTCCTAAATGCCTAGAAATAACGAATAAGTTATAAGGAAATTTTCTCGAAGTTCTAGGTGCATTGAAATTTAAATAAGTAAGTTCAAAAAGAAGGCAAAACTACGGAAGAGCAAGAAAATCCGAAGCCTTAAGAAGACCATA
>JAINDJ010000161.1:0-51939 GCA_019845555.1 Aristolochia fimbriata | reverse complement strand
TTGATTTCTCATAAGGTGCTCTGCCGAGTCCTAAAGCACATCCGGGCCGACATCCCCTCGGTCGGCATCGCTTATGGTTGAGACTAGGACTGCGATCTGATCGCCTTCGAGCCCCCAACTTTCGCTCTTTTGATTAATGAAAACATCCTTGGCAAATGTTTTCAGCTTGTTCGCTTTCATAAATCCAAGAATTTCACCCTGACTATGAAATAATAATGCCCCCGACCGCCCCTCGCTAATCATTACCCGATCCCGGCCAACACAATAGGACCGAAATCCTGATGTTATCCCATGCTAATGTATCCGTGAGCGTAGGGCTTGCTTTGAGCACTCTAATTTCTTCAAAGTAACAGCACGGAGGGGCACGCACTACCAGTTAAGGCCAGGAGCGATCGCCGTAGAAGGGACGAAGTCGACCTGTGCACACCGCGAGGCGGACCGACGACCCAACCCAAGGTCCAACTACGAAGCTTTTTAACCGCAAATAACTTAAATATACGCTATTGAGCTGGAATTACCGCTGCTGCTGGCACCGACTTGCCCTCCAATGGATCCTCAAGTAAGGGATTTAGATTGTACTATTCCACTACCAGACCTCGAGAGCCCGGGTATTGTTATTTATTGTCACTACCTCCCCCCGTCGATTGGGTAATTTGCGCCTGCTGCCTTCCTTGGATGTGGTAGCCGCTTTCAGCTCCCTCCGAATCAACCCCACTAATTCTCCGTCACACCGTCAATACCATGGTAGGCCCCTATCCTACCATCGAAAGTTGATAGGGCAGAAATTTGAATGATGCGTCGCGACACGGAGAGCCATGCGACCGCCGAAGTTATCATGAATCATCAAACAACGGGCAAAGCCCGCTGACCTTTTATCTAATAAATGCATCCCTTCCAGAAGTCGGGTTTGGGGCACGATAGCTCTAGAATTACTACGGTTATCCGAAAGTAGCAGGTACCATCAAACAAACTATAATCGATTTAATGAGCCATTCGCAGCTTCACGCCTGAATTTGTTCATACTTACACATGCATGGCTTAATCTTTGAGACAAGCATATGACTACTGGCAGGATCAACCAGGTAGCATCCTGAGAGACCGCGACGCTTCAACACGCCGCCGATGCGAAAAGGCCAGCACCGGGCCAGGGCATCGACGGCCGAAAGCAAAAGTTGGGCATCAGACTCGCTTTTTAAATCCAACCAAGTCCATCGGGACTGCCGTGATTCACATGGGTCCATGAACACTGCGGCGTCCGGCCGCCCAGCACACCCGGGCGTGAGACTAAGCCGGAGGAGAAAAGAAACGCTGACGCCTCGATTGCGCCCGCCAGACGCATCACGACACGGGTCCGGGCGACGGGTTTCAAAGGGACTATACATCATATGAAGCTGTTCTTTCGGGAAAAAACACAAAAGCACTGGGAATGCCAGCCACCCAACAAGGCCACTGGAGGTCCGCGGCAGTGGAAGGGAAGACGGCGCTGACGACGACGGCTCATACGGCCGGAAGCACCACTCACAAGATGTCCAACGCTTGTAACGGGGTTGGAGATTGCCTAGAACTCTAGCCAAGCTTTCCCACCTCGCCGCACGTAATTAAGTCACGCCTAGCACGCTCAGCCTCCTTCAACACCTTCCCAAGATACTCAAACGGATTACAAACCCTCAAGAGAGGGATGTATGTCCACACCAAGCACGAGAAGAGAGAGGGAGAACACCAGGGGATGAGAGAACTCTCCTATAGCCAGCAATGAAAAGTACAAAACCAAACTAAGTACAAATGGGAGGTTTGTGCCCTTTTATACCCTAAGGTTACCCCCCCCTATGTACATGTATTGTAATTAATACAATAAATACATTAAATACACTCTATCCCTTTGATCATGAACCCGAAGAACCCCTGAGTTTTGGAGGTCGAAGTCCCAAACCGGTTTCCCACCTGAACAGGTTTGCCACCGCCATGACCAGATATAGGTACATGCTACGGCCGCGCAAGATCGGGGCTGCTAGCGCTAGGCCTATATCAAGCCGGGGCCTTATCGCTAGGCTACATCATAGGGGCGGCTCGGCCAGATCGTTACACAGATCGCTACCTCATAGTTGTCATGGTTATACCAGAACCCTGTTCTCACAGATATGCTGCTCCACACATCTGAACAGTCAGCTCTCCTGCTGCCCTTTTTCGTTTTCTCCTCGCTCTATCGCTACTACAAGACTGAGCCCACATGCTCTTTGAGCTTCCTCCTTCACCTTACGCTATTGCTGCCACAAGGTGGAGCCCGAAGCCTCGTATGCCTCTTTTTGTATTCCTCACATCGCTACAAGACTCAAGGCCATGGAGTCTGAAGGCCTGCGGCGCTTTATTGTCTTTTCCTCACTTCAAGACTCAGACTACATAAGAAATCATATATGAAGGCATTGAGGGCGCAGACAAGACTACAAGACACACCCGAGGGCGCTTCTTTATACCATTGTGGGGCGAGCAGTTCTATGCTGTCACATACCTCTGGCCACATGGTCTTGTTAGTTCTCTTGAGGCCACTGCCCCAGAGACTCCTTCGACCCTTATACCAAGCAGAAGTCTCCCAGATGCTTGTGGGCAATGTCTTGTCTGCTTTTGCACGCACTCAGTGCTTGCACAACCATCCTCCTCTCGAGTCTGGTTCTTCGACAAAGGGTATCTCCCCTGTCCCGACGCCCATCCTCGCTAGCACCGGGCGGGTCCAGTGTCCCCCTCCTCGCTAGGCTCACTGCCCACACATGCCTTTAACTGCATGATGCATGCCTGCAACCCCTTGCAAGCAACTATGCTGTACACACATAGATTTAACCTACGAGTATAAAGGCCCATACCATTGGTTTTACATAACAAAAAAGAAGTGCCCCTTACATTCTCCCACCCTCCATTGTGTCAACGCCTCGCTGACATGTACAATGAAAAAGAAGTAAGTACACCCCACGGGCTACAACTATCCCCACTCACTTGACAAGTATAATTGCCCCCATGAATTGATAGTTCTTCGCAGCCATGCTGGCCCTCTGCCAGCATATGGTCGCCATGCGTGCCCTCACACCTAGAGACCAGCACATCGATATGCTCCACCAATGTGCTACCATCATTGGGTTTCTCATTGACGCCCCTCCTGCTCAATGCATCTGCCACAATGTTGGTTCGCCCGCTTGTACTCCATGCTGAAATCAAACTCAGCCAAGAAGTCTTGCCAACCAGCCTGTTTTGAGAAAGCTTTGAGTTAGAAAGTAAGAAGATGCTACATTATCAGTCTTGACCACAAAATTGGCCCCCAACAAGTAATGTCTCCACGCCCTTAGGGCAAAGCACCACCGGGTCATCTCCCTCTTTGACAGTGTATCTTCTCTCCCGCCTCATTAAGCTTTTCTGCTTTCAAGCCACGGGTGACCCTCTTGCTCTAGGACTCCTCCTATTGCAAAGTCAGATGCATCCAGATGCACCTCAAATGGCTTACTGAAGTCTGCTAAACATAGCACTGGTTCTTGCATAATGGCTGCCTTCAGCCGACAAACGCTGCTTGGCATGCCCCCCACCATACCCATGGAGCTTTTTTCTTGAGAAGCTCGGTAAGAGGACTAGCTATTGCTGAGAAAGAACATATGAACCTCCTATAATAGTTAGCCAAACCAAGAAAACTCCTCAATTCACTTACCCCGTAGGCTCGGGCCAATCGGCTATGTTTCCACCTTTTTGCCATCCATCCATATAAGGCCCACTTCCTATCCAATGCCCCAAGAAAGATACTTCACTTAGAGCTAATGAACACTTCTCCTTCTTTACAAAGAGTGAGTGCTCTCTCAACGTTCCAAACACATGAGCTAAGTGACGTATGGTCTTCCATTGTTTTGCTATAGATTACAATATCATCCAAGTAGACTACCACAAACTTATCCAAATAAGGCCCCAACACCTTATTCATTAGAGTACAAAAGGTGGCTGGTGCTAGGTTAAACCAAATGGCATAACTAAGAACTCAAACGCCCCATACCTTGTTACACATGTGGTCTTCCCCTCGCCGCCTCTCAAGCGATCCGGACTTGGTAATATCCCGACCTCAAATCCAACTTGGTGAACACCGCTGCCTCCCTCAATTGATCAAACAAATCTGAAATCAGAGGAATAGGGTAACGGTTCTTGATTGTCACCTTGTTGAGAGCTCGGTAGTCTATGCACAAACGCATGGATCCATCTTTCTTCTTTTGGAATAGGACTGGAGCCCCATATGGTGCCTTAGAAGGACGAACGAACCCCTGCTTCCAAGAGTTCATCTAGCTGCCTCCCAACTCCCTCCAACTCCTTAGGCTTCATACGGGTATGGTGCTTTTGCTGGTGGCTTGGAACCTGGTTCCAACTCAATAGCATGATCCACCTCTCCCAGGTGGTAGCCGCTTTGGTAATTCTGCAGGAAACACATCTACGCACCTTTGTAGAACTTCAGCAATCCGGGGTGGAATGTGTCTCATTCCTCCCTCCTCATCATCATGACCCCTCACCAGCGAAGCTATGTAAGTGTCATGGCCGTGTTGAAGACCCCTCTTCAACTGCATGGCTGAGAGCATCGAACTCCCAGCACTTGTCGACTGAACTTCCTTCACGCGACATGGCCCTCCCCTCATCAAGGATACAAAGCAACACCAAATAGGGCAGTACAAACCCTTTGCACAAACACAAGAAGTCCATTCCAAGAATGAAGTCAAAATCATCCATATTGACTCACGGAGAAGCTCAATTTACCTTCCCACTCCCCCACCTAACCATTGGTACATCACGAGCAACTCCACTAATCGCCTTTTGCTTCAGAATTGACCGACTTGACAATGCTTCCATCGCCCACCCATGTCAGCCCCAATCTGATAGCTTCCCCTAGAGAGAAAAGTTGTGTGTTGCACCTGAATCAATCATGGCCTTGGCCTCCTTGCCTCGACTGTGAGTTTGATGTAAAAGAGCTCCCTCCTGACCTCCTTGTGCTGCCCTCATTGCCTTGTAAGCCACCATCTTCAGCGAGCCTATCCTTGCATTGTCACTAGATCCCTCGCCTTGTCCTCCATCATTGAGTTTAAGAGCTTCTTCCCTTGGACAATCCTTCAAGAAGTGGTCACCATCACAAAGAAAGCATTTAGGGCTTACCGCCTCCCTTCTTCTTCTTATCGCCTGCCCTCTCTAACTTGCTGTCCTTCTTTCCCCATGGCTTCTTGCCCTTGCTGGTCTTGCTGCTCTTAGAGCTGGAGGTTGAGACCTCGGTCTTCTTCTCATACTCAGTCAGCTTCTCAGCAGTGGAGAGGGCCTCAGCCAATGACTTGACATCCCTCCTCCTTAGCTCTTGCTCAGCCCAAGGCTTGAGTCCATCAAGAAAGGCAAACATCCCATCTTCATCGGTCATGTTAGAGATACTTAGCATAAGAGAAGTAAAACGAGAACGCACTCCTTTATCCTTCCTGACTGTTTCAAGGCCCTCAACTCCTTATGCAGCCTCAAACTCAGCATTCTCCCGAAAGAATTGCCTTTTTCAATTCTGCCTTGTAGCTCCATCCAAGACAAAATTGGTGTGGTGCTAGCCTCTCCATCTCCGGGTCCTCCGCCTCCACCATAAGATGGCATCATCCACAAGAAACATAGAGGCACCTATAATCATGTGTTCATCTTCATGAACACCACTGACCAGTAGGTATTGCTCTACCTGCCAAAGGAAATTATCGATTACCTTTGGATCTCTTTGTGCCATCATAGACTTTAGGCTTCGCACCTTCAATTTGTCGCTGGAGGATGGCTGAATGGTGGCTGGTGTGGACTCCTCCACAGCAGTAGTCCCGCCCTCTGCTAGGACTGTCCTTTCTCTCCCCACTCTCCCCGGGCGGGCTGAGGTAGACCCCCACTTCCCTGCCATATACTTCTCCCAAAGACTTACGCTGGCTTCAACGCCACTACTTCTCCCAATGAGGGCCTCTTGGACGCCCTTGACCTCCTCCTTGATCTCACGTAAGTTGCTGGAGAGTTCCTCCTTCCATGCGACAAGAGTTCAAGCAATTTCACTAAGCAATAGATTAGAGACATTACCCGATGGTTCTCCTTGCTCTGTCATGATTCGCCTCCTCTCCCTTCATGCCTAAACGCTTGATCGCTTCTGATACCAGTTGTAACGGGTTGGAGATTGCCTAGAACTCTAGCCAAGCTTCCCACCTCACGCCGCACGCACTAAGTCACGCCTAGCACGCTCAGCCTCCTTCAACACTTTCCCAAGATACTCAAACGGATAGCAAACCTCAAGAGAGGGATGTATGTCAACACCAGCACGAGAGAGAGAGAGGGAGAGCACCAGGGAATGAGGGAATTTCTATATTGCAGCAGTGAAAAGTACAAACCAAACTAAGTACAAAAATGAGAGGTTTGTGCCCCTTTTATACCCTAAGGTTACCCCCCCCCCTATGTACATGTATTGTAATTAATACATTAAATACACTAAATACACTCTATCCCTTTGATCATGAACCTGAAGAACCCCTTGAGTTTTGAGGTCGAGTCCCAAACCGGTTTCCCACCTGAACAGGTTTGCTAGTCGCCATGACCAGATAAGATATTAGGACGCTGGGGCTGACGGGCCAAGCTTAGGTGAACATATGCTGTGGGTCTGTCAGATCACAAAGGGGTTTATCAGACTAGGAGTGCCTGTCAAGATCTCTAAGATTGTAAAGACTGCCTCAAGGGGGCCATAAGCCCCATGAACCCCAGTTCGGGTGATAAGGCTTCCTCATACACCAAGAACCCCACCATGCCTTCTGCCTTATCAGACCACCGCCTCCACAAGATCTATGGCCATAGTTCTTGAGCCTGCCTCCATACGCTTTTCTCTATCCCTCCATCACATGCATACAGACTGGTTGGGCCAGGCGTTCTTTTGGGCCTTCAGGCTTTTTATCTTCCTCCTCATCGCCAAGATCAAGGCTACAGGAGTTCGAGGCTACCTGCGCTTTATCTTCTCTTTTTTGTCTCCTCACTCATAAGGCGGTTTTTTATGAAGCGCTCTTACATACTAAGTTGTAGGCAGAAGCCAAGACTCAAGACACACCCGATTACCTTTACTGGTGGGTCGAGAGTCTTGGCGCTGCCATTATACTCCCGCTGGGGCACATGGTCTAGTAGTTTTTTTATAAACCACAAGCAGACTCTTCTCAGACTTATACCACAGAAGTTCCCAGATGCTTGGGGCAATGTCTTGTCTGCTTGCACGCACTGGTTGCACAACCATCCTCCCCTCCTGAGTCTGGTTCTTCAAAGGGTATCTCCCTTGTCCCGACGCCCATCCTCGGGCGAGCACCGGGGTCCAAGGTCCCCTCCTCGCTAGGGCTCACTGCACTCCACATGCCTTTAACTCGCATGCATGCCTCTAACCCCTTGGTAAGCAACTATGCTGTACACACATAGATTTAACCCACGAGTATAAGCCCATACCATTGGTTTTACATAACAAAAAGAAGTGCCCCCTTACAAACGCAGACCACTCGCGACGCCGCTGGTTCCAAGACGCCGATGCCCCGCCCGCATGGCGAAGCAGCAAAGGCGCCCATAGGCCCGCACGTGCAAGTCAAGATCGGGAGAGGGGCACCGAACGGTCCCGCCAGAGAGCGGAAAGATCAAAAAACTCGAAGTTGGGCAAAAGGGTCGCCATGGGCCACTTGGGCCTTTCCCTCGCTGAAGAGCTGAAGGCCATCGCCTCAACGGAAGCGAGGGGCAAATGGCCTTTGCACTGCTCACACGCTGAGGGGCAAGCCATTGCACGAGCGCCACTGGGGCAACAAGCCCTTCCTAGGGCGCTGCAGAGGGGCGACAGGCCTTTCCCTGAAAGCACGCAGGGGGCCAACAGTGCCCGCTTACCCCGCCCGCTCATGTCGCGAACGCCCACCGCTACCGCCACAATCCGCTCCCACCTATTTAAAATCCCAAAATATCCCTCAGCCACGCAGAACCAAAAGTGTTCTCAGACCACCACCACGAGTGGGGCTCCACCACAGAAAGGCACTTAGGAGCCTAGCTGACCCCCCCCGACAAGGCAGAGGGGCAGGCCAGACCCAGACCCATTGCCCCTCCCTGGCTGCCCAGCCCCTACTGCTACATAAGGCCTCGCAGGGGCAGGCTCCCCCCACAGCTGGCTTAGGAGGGGCTGGCCTGCCCCACGCTGGCCAAGGCCCCCGAGTGGCTGGCCTGCCCCCGCGGCCAAAGACGCCAAGAGGCAGGCCAGCCCCATGAGGCAAAGCGCCAGAGGGGCTGGTCTGCCCTCTGCTGCCGACGCTACCTGGTGGGCTGGCCTGGGCCCCATGCGGCTGGCAGCCTGGTGGGGATGGCCTGCCCCTTGCGCCGCAACCGCCCGCCCAACCCGCTCCCCGCCTCTATGGGAAATCCCAAAATATCCCTCAGCCATGCGGGTAATCAAGAAAAGTGTTCAGACCGGCACCACAGGTGGGGCCCACCGCAGGGGGGTTGGAAGGTGCGGCGACCTGACCCCTGGCCACAAGACGCCATGAGAGCAGCAAAGCCAGCTCCATACCAAGGCAAGAAGGAGGGGCTGGCTGCGCCCCTGACGCGCTGACGCCGGCTGGGGGGCTTGCCCCCCCATGGGTCGCCTGGCCGGGGGGGCTGGTCTGCCCCTTATGCCTAAGAACTGCTCCTCACTGGGAAATCCCAAAATATCCCCTCAGCACGCTGCACCGCTAAAAGTGTTCAGACCGGCCACCACCAGGGGGGCCCACCGCGAGCTGGTTCAAGGCGCGGGCGACCGACCCCCCGGCGTGGGGGGGCAGGCTTGTCTCCCAACCTTGGGGGGTGGCCTGGTTCGCCTGCCACTCCGGGGCTGGGCTGGCCTGCCCCAGGCCAAGGCTGCCAGATGGGCTGGTCTGCCCCTTGGCGCCAGGCTGGGGCTGGGCTGTTCGCCCCTAAGGGCCGTGCCGAGGGGCTGGTCGTGTTCCTCCTCTGGGCTGGCCTGGTTTGGGCAGGTTTCGCCCCATGCCAGAGAGATGCAGGTCGGCCACTCATGAGCTCCGTGGGGCTGGCCAGGCCCCTGGGGTCCCTTATGCCGCCTGGTGGGGGCGGGCTTGCCCCCGCTGGCCACGCCTGCAATGGCTGGTCTGCCTTTGCGAGCGCCAAAGCGTGGGCTGGGCTGCCCCATGCGCTGGCGCCTGCAAAGGCAGGCTCGCCCCATGCGGCCAGCCTGACGCTTTCCCCGCCGACCGCAGGTGAGTGCTGCATGAAGCCAGCGCGACGCGGGCACCGGGACTAACGGGACCATTTTACACGCCATGGCCAAGACCGCCGGGTCACCCCAAGGCCCAAGGCCCAAGGCGGGCGTTGGAAAAGGGAAGCACAAGGCCTTTGATATATAGGAGCCCTCAAGGGTTCGAAGGGGATCTGGGCGCAGGCACAGGCAGCCCCCATGCCCCCTGGGGGATCTGGGGTGGGAGGTGCTGACCCAACCCGCCGCTTTTGCCCAACTCCGAAAGGCAGCTCGCACCTATAGAAAACCCATTTTACCCTTTTCCCACCCACCGATACCGCGAAAAGTGTTCCAGACTGTCACCATGAGGTGGGGCCCAGCCCTCCCTGGCAACCCCATCTCCAGCAGAACACGCTTTCTCCGGCTACCAAGCCTTATGTAATCCCCATTGCTGGCTCCGCTTGTCTGCCAATAGGGATGGTCAAGGCCACGCTTAGGCTGGTTGAATACTGGCAGGCTACATGACGCTGAAGGCCAGGCGTTGGGTCGGGTTAGGGTCGCCAGCCCACGCCTGTCATTGGCTTAGCGTCATACTGGTCAAGTTGGTCTACCATCGGCTCAAGGTTATACCGGCTGGGTGGATATTACGCCTGCTGTGACGGGTCTTTCCCTTTATAGGCAGACCATGCGGGTATTGCCCTCGGCTCCCACGCCAAGATATCCCTTCACACAAGCAAGATCTTCAGAAGTGGATCCTTTTTCTTTGAGGCTGTTGCCCTCCCCGGTTCTTGCATTTTTTGTCAGTGTCGTCAGGAGCTTTTATGCGTCTCCTCGGGCGCTGATTTTATGATTTCGAGCTAGGGATCCCCTCGCCCCCCTTTGGATGGCTTTGGATGACAGATGAAGAACATATCACCACAAGAAGGGGGCCGATATGTCGAGATTTATGCGAAAGCAAAGATCGACGTCGGGCGCATTTCGTCGCCTTCAACGACGACGCTGCGGCGCTGATTTTCAGCGTCATTCACGGCGCTTGAGGAGGTATCGTTATGTTATCATGGTCAGGCCGGGCGCTTTGTAACGATCCAAGAACGCCCCCCTTTGTTCTTTACTCGCCTTTTGGTGAATTGATCGAGGGTCGACATGGCGCGACGGGGATCTCCCCTTCCTCACCCTGCCCCTCGGCCGAAAGCCCAGCGGTGACGACCAGAGGTCGGCGCGGCGGGTGGTGTCGATTCATACCACCAGCCGCTTTCATGAGCTGAAGCTGTCACAGTCGGCCCCCGAACGCACTCCCCTTAATCACCCCATGAATCACAGTCAGCCGTCACGGCTGGTC
This sequence comes from Aristolochia fimbriata, assembly GCA_019845555.1. NCBI lineage: Eukaryota > Viridiplantae > Streptophyta > Magnoliopsida > Piperales > Aristolochiaceae > Aristolochia > Aristolochia fimbriata. The sequence goes on along the minus strand of JAINDJ010000161.1, from coordinate 41,365 downwards.
GGGTCGCCGGTAGCTTATGGGTTGGTCAGCCAGTTTGTTGTAAGGAGCTCACGCCAGACATGCATGCTGCACGTCGGCCAGTCGGGCCATGGACTTGAGTCGGGCCGAGGCGCTGACTCACAGAGGCCTTTCCCTGCCTTGGCGACGAACGCCAAGGCCAAGGAGGGCTGTTTTTTCCTCTCAAGGCTGTCATGAGGGGTCAGCTTGCCACGGGTCCCTGGGTTGCTGAGGACCTTTTTTTTTTGTTTTGTCACACCATGAAAGCCTCCGCTTTCCTGGCGTGGTCGCGAGTGCTCCTCTGGCCTCGGGCGCCCAGTAGGGTCTGCCGCTCTGGCGCCGGGCCAGCCCCCCCCCCCGCCTCTCTTGGCCCCAAGGACGACCGGTACTTGGGACGATTCGCTGGCTCAAGCTGAGTCCCGCGCATAGGTTGCCCGGGGTGAGACGGAATCACCACCACCGAGTGGGGAACCCCGCCGCTCAACGCTTTTGTTTTCCTGATGTGTTTAGACCGACCGCGGCGGGCACGGGAGGGGAGGGACGAATCGGTGCGCGACATGGGGCTGAATTCAGTGGATCGTGGCAGCAAGGACACCGCCACTTACAATACCCCGTCACTGATTTAAGTCGCCCGCAAAGGATTCAAATCGCCGGGTCTGAATTGTGCTTCAGGGCGCCCCCCGGCCGACTAGTCCGTCAAGGGCCGCCACGACATCGCGTTCCCTTGGGAGCCGGAAGGCCCCTAACGCTGGTCGGCAAGCAGGCGGGCGGTGGCGCCGGCCCAGCTTGGATTCACTTAGAGGCGCTCAGTCATAATCCAACACACGGAAGCCATACATCGCTTTTTCAACCAAGCGCCGGCGACCAATTGTGTGAATCAACGGTTCCTCTCGCATCTAGGTTGAATTACTATCGCTGCAATCGCCATCGTAGGGTAAAACTAACCTGCCTCACGACGGCCTAAACCCAGCTCACGCTCCTATTGGTGGGTGAACAATCCAACACTTGGTGAATTCTGCTTCACAATGATAGGAAGAGCCGACATCGGCGGATCAAAAAAGCAACGCCGCTATGAACGCTTGGCTGCCACAAGCCGCTTATCCCCGTGGTAACTTTTCTCGACACCTCTAGCTTCAAATTCAAGGTCTAAAGGATCGATAGGCCACGCTTTCACGGTTCAGATTCTGCACCGGAAATCAGAATCAAACGAAGCTTTTACCCTTTGTTCCACACGATTTCTGTTCTCGCTTGAGCTCATCTTAGACACCCATGCTATCTTTTTTAACAGATGTGCCGCCCAGCCAAACTCCCCCACCTGACAATGTCTTCCGCTGATCGGCCTCGCCGAGGCGAAGCCTTTGAACTAAAAGGAGGGGCAATGCCCCCGGCCCGACTAACGGAATAAGTAAAATAACGCTAAAAGTAGTGGTATTTCACTTTCGCCGACAGCTCCCACTTATCCTACACCTCTCAAGTCATTTCACAAAGTCGGACTAGAGTCAAGCTCAACAGGTCTTTTTCCCCGCTGATTCTGCCAAGCCCGCTCCCTTTGGCTGTGGTTTCCTTGGATAGTAGACAGGGACAAGGAATCTCGTTAATCCATTCATGCGCCGCCACTAATTAGATGACGAGGCATTTGGCTACCTTAAGAGAGTCATAGTTACTCCCCGCCGCTTACCCGCCGCTTTGGTTGAATTTCTTCACTTTGACATTCAGAGACCGGGCAGAAATCACATTGGCGGAGCATCCCAGGCAGGGACCATCGCAATGCTTTGTTTTTAATTAAACAAATGGATTCCCTTGTCCGTACTCAGTTCTGAAGTCGGTTGTTCGACGCCGGGAAGGCCCCCAAAGGCCGCTCCTCCAGTCCGTCTCCCCGTCGGCACGCTGACGACCCGGCCCTCGCCAGGAGCAGCTCGAGCAGTCCACCGACAGCCGACGGTTCGACCGGGACCCCGTGCCCAGCCCTCGAGCCAATCCTTTTCCGGTTACGATCCATTTTGCCGACTTCCCTTGCCTACATTGTTCCATCGACCGTAGGTTGTTCACCTTGAGACCTGATGCGGCATGAGTAATGCACAGGCGTATGCACTCTCGTCCTCCGATTTTCATGGGTCGCCGGGCGCACCGACACCACGCCGACGCGGTGCTCTTTCCAGCCGCTGGACCCTACCTCCGGGCCGAGCCGCTTCCGTGGTGGGCAGGCTGTTAAACAGAAAGATAACTCTTCCCGAGGTCCCCCGCCGACGCCTCCTGACTCCCCTAACGCTGTTGCCAACCGCCACGCCCCGGTTCAGGAATTTTAACCCGATTCCCCTTTTCGAGGTTCAAGGTGGATGCACGCTTATCTTACGGGCTTCCCCCGCCTCTTAGGATCGACTAACCCATGTGCAAGTGCCGCTCACATGGAACCTTTCCCCTCTTCGCCTTCAAAGTTCTTTATTTGAATATTTGCTACTACCACCAAGATTCCACACCGACGCCGCCCGCCCAGGTTCAAGCTCAGGTTTTCTCATGGGCAGCCGCCACAGCCTCCTACTCATCGAGGTTCTGCCGTTGCCCGGGACGGCCGGATATCGGTCGCGCTTTAAGCCATCCATTTTCGGGCTAGTTGATTCGGCAGGTGAGTTGTTACACACCTCCTTAGCGGATTTCTCGACTTCCATGACCACCGCCCCGCTGCCTTAATCGACCAACACCCTTTTGGGTTCTAGGTTAAGCTGCTAGCTAAGCAATCAGAATCTGCTTTCGCTTCATCCCAGATCGCCAGCTTCTGCTTTACCAAAAATGGCCCACTTGGAGCTTCCTCATTCTGCGGCACGGCTCAACGGGCAGCCGCCGGCCCCACCTATTTAAAGTTTGAGAATAGGTCGAGGGCGCTATGCCTCCCCGCCTCTAATCATTGGTTTTACCCGATAGAACTCAAGACGCCGGCTCCAGCTATCCTGAGGGAAACTGAGGGGAACCAGCTACTAGATGGTTCGATTAGTCTTTCGCCTATACCCAAGTCGACTAACGATTTGCATCGCCAGATCGCCGCTGGGCCTCCACCGAGTTTCCTCCTCGGCTTCGCTTCCGCCGTGCATAGTTCACCATCTTTCGGTCCCGGCAGGTATGCTCACACTCAACCCCTTCTCAGAAGATCTAGGTCGGTCGACGGTGCAGCCCGCTAGGGGATCCCGCCAATCAGCTTCCTTGCGCCTTTACACGGTTTGGTCGCCCACCTGACTCGCACACATGTCGACTTTGGTCCGTGTTTCAAGACGGGTCGAATGGGAGCTCATTGCCGACGCCAAGAGCTGCCAGGTGCCACGAGGGCATCGCCCGCGAGGTCGCTACCACCCTCCTCGGTCACAGACGACGATCCAAGCGGGATCATCCGCCTCGGTTGTCGCCTCGCGGACTACAGCCGTCGACGCCTGAAGTCGAAGGCGATGACTCTCGCCGTCTCCGCGATAATGACCGAGGGCGATCGCCGCCCCCATCCGCTTCCCCCCCCCACAATTTCAAGCACTTTTGACTCTCTTTTCAAAGTCCTTTTCATCTTTTCCTCAAGGGTACTTTGTTCGCTATCGTCTTCGCCGCTATTTAGCCTTTGACGGAATTTTTCCTCTATTTGGGCTGCATTCCCAAACAACCCGACTCGCCGACAACGCCGCATATGGCGATTGTGGTCCGGCACAACGGGTTGTCACTCTTCGGGCGCCCCATTCCATGGACTTATACGTCCGTCAGAGAGGACGCCGACTATAATTGAACGCGCGAAGCCGCCGATTCTCATAATCGGCTCTTCCCGTTCGCTTCGGCCGCTACTAGGGGAATCCTTGTAAAGTTTCTTTTCCTCCGCTTTATTGATATGCTTTAAACTCAGCTGGTGTTCCCACCTGACCTGGGGTCGCATCCGAAAGCAAGGCCTCCGGGTCACGGAGGCAACCGCCGCGTGGGTCCCTTTCAGAGCCGTGGCCTCTGACACCCACTTCGAAGCCACGCAGGGGCTGGGAGGGCGGAGCCACCACTGTCAGGCCGGGCGCCCTTGGGGCAAAGTGTTTTTCAGCCAACCTCGCCAGGGGGGGGCAAGGACGAATCTGCTCGCCTCGACGACTACTGCGACCGCCGCGGTGGGGCAGCAGGGCACGGGGTGGGGAGAACACGCCGGGCGTGACGCCCAGGCAGGTGTACCCTGACCTAGTGGCCTCGGGCAACTTATGCTCAAAGACTCGATGGTTCGCTGGATTCTGCACCACACCAGCATCGTGATTTCGCCACGCTCTTCATCGGCGCGAGCCAAGATATCCGCTGTCGAGTCGCGGTTAGGTTACCGTGAAACTGAGGGTCGGACCGCCAAGGCCACGCTTCTTTCGCTTGGCACGATCGCCGAGTGGTTGTTCAGGTGTTCGCCCCTCCCCGCCACAAAGGTCGCCGCCGACGCTGAGCCTCCGTCCGCGCCGGTCGCTAACGCCAGGCGCAGGGATTCGACGGGCGTTGCATCCCGGCCACCGTCCGCCGCTGGGCATCGTGCAGCTCCTCGCTCGCTTGCCGCGCTTTCGCGGAATCGACAATGATCCTTCCGCAGGTTCACCCACGGAAACCTTGTTACGACACTTCTCCTTCCTCTAAAATGATAAGGTTCAGTGGACTTCGAACGCATCGGGCGGCGAACCGCCAACGCCGCCGCTGATCCAACACTTCACCGGACCATTCAATCGGTAGGAGCCGACCGCGGTGTGTACAAAGGGTGGATCGAGTCAACGCTGAAGCTGATGACTCGCGCTTACTAGGAATTCCTCGCTGAAGACCAACAATTGCAATGATCTATCCCCATCAATGATGAAATTTTCGGAAGATTACCCGGCCTGTCGGGCCAAGGCTATAGACTCGCTGAATACATCAGTGAAGGCGCCGCGCGCGCTGTGAACATCTAAGGGCATCACAGACCTGTTATTGCCTCAACTTCCGCGGGCCTAAACGCCATAGTCCCTCTAAGAAGCTGGCCGTGGAGGGTCACCTCCACATAGCTAAGTTAGCAGGTTGAGGTCTCGCTCGCTAACGGAATTAACCAGACAAATCGCTTCCACCAACTAAGAACGCCATGCACCACCACCCATAGAATCAAGAAAGAGCTCTCACCACCTCACAATCCTTACTATGTCCGGACCTGGTAAGCCCCCCTGTTGAGTCACTAAGCCGCAGGCTCCACTCCCCGGTGGTGCCCTTCCTCACAATTCCTTGTTTCAGCCTTGCACCATACCCCCCCCTGAACCCAAAAAAAACTTTGATTTCTCATAAGGTGCCTGGGAGTCCTAAAAGCAACATCCGGCATCCCTGGGTCGGCATCGCTTATGGTTGAGACTAGGACGGTATCTGATCGCCTTCGAGCCCCCCAACTTTCGCTTTGATTAATGAAAACATCCTTGGCAAATGCTTTCAGCTTGTTCGCCTTTTCATAAATCCAAGAATTTCACCTCTCTGACTATGAAATACCAATGCCCCGATGCCCCTCACCAATCATTACCCGATCCCGGGCTAGCCAACACAATAGGACCAAATCCTGATGTTATCCCATGCTAATGTATCCAGAGCTTAGGCTTTGCTTTGAGCACTCTAATTTCTTCAAAGTAACAAAGACCGAGGCACGACCCGCCAGTTAAGGCCAGGAGCGCAGATCGCCGTAGAAGGGACGAAGTCGACTGCAGGTAACACCGCGAGGCGGACCGATCGACCCAACCCAAGGTCCAACTACAAAGCTTTTTTTTAACTGCAACAACTTAAATATACGCTTATTGAGCTGGAATTACCAGCGGCTGCTGGCACCGGACTTGCCCTCCAATGGATCCTCGCTAAGGGATTTAGATTGTACTTATTCCACTTACCGCACTCGAGAGCCCGTATTGTTATTTATTGTCACTACCTCCCCGTCGATTGGGTAATTTATGCTCCTCGCTGCCTTCCTTGGATGTGGTAGCCGCTTTCAGCTCCCTCTCCGAATCAACCCACCTCCGCACCCCGCCAATACCATGGTAGGCCCCTATCCTACCATCGAAAGTTGATAGGGCAGAAATTTGAATGATGCGCCGCCGCACGAGAGCCATGCATCCGCCGAAGTTATCATGAATCAATAAAACAACGGCAAAGCCCGCTGACCTTTTTTTTATAATAAATGCATCCCTTCCAAAGTCGGGGTTTGGGGCACGATAGTTCTAGAATTACTACGGTTATCCGAGTAGCAGGTACCATCAAACAAACTATAACTGATTTAATGAGCTATTCGCAGCTTCACAGCCTGAATTTGTTCATACTTTACACATGCATGGCTTAATCTTTGAGACAAGCATATGACTACCGGCAGATCAACCAGGTAGCATCCTTCGAGAGACCGCACGACGCTTCAACACGCCGCCGATGCGAAAGCGCCCCAGCACGGGCCAGCATCGAGTTCGAAAGCAAAAGTTGGGACGATCGCTTATAATCCAACCAAGTCCATCGACTGCCGTGATTCACATGGGTCCATGAACACTGCAAGGCCGGGCGTTTCCGAGCACACCCGGGCGGAGACTAAGCCGGAGGGAAAGTAAACGCGACGCCTGACCTGCATTCCGCACGCATCTACACGGTCCGCGACGGGTTTCAAAGGGACTATACATCATATGAAGCCGCCCCTTTCGGGAAAAACACACAAGCACTAAATGCCAGCAACCCAACAAGGCCGCTGGAGGTCCGCGGCAAAGAAGGGAAGATCGGCACGAACACGACGGCTCATACGGCCCGAAGCACCACTCGCGATGTCCAACGCAACCACCATGCGCGTACGCTGTCCGCGACGCCTGATGCCCCGCCCGCCCTATGGCGAAGCAGCAAAAGGCTTAGGCCCGCATCGTGCAAGTCAAGATCGGGAGAGGGGGCACCAACGGTCCCCAGCAGAGAGCGAAAGATCAAAAACTGAAGTTGGGCAAAAGGGGGGTCGCTGGGCCACTTGGGTTTTCCCTCCAGAAGAGCTGAAGGCCATCGCCCAACGGAAGCGCCAGGGCAAATGGCCCTTTGCACTGCCTCACGCTGAGGGGCAAGCCATTGCACAGAGGCCGCTGGGGCAACAAGTCCTTCCCCTAGGCGCAAGCAGAGGGGGGCTGTGCCTTCCCCCGAAGCACGCAGGGGGCCAACAGGCCCGCTTACTCCCCGGCCCTCATGGGTTACGCCTACCGCCACCTACTTCAACCGCTCCCACCCACCTATTTAAAATCCCAAAAATATCCCCAGCCAATGCTAACCGCAAAAGTGTTCCAGACCACCACCACGAGTGGGGGGTCCACCACCCAAGTGCACTTAGGGAAGCTGACCCCCACCAGGTGGAGGAGGGGCCTCACAAGACCCAGGGTGGGGTCCCCTGAGAACCTGCCCAGTGTCCCCAGGCACTGGCCACGGGCAGGGCCCTGGAGGGGTGTCCCCATGCGCGCCAAGGCTGGGGAGGGGCTGGTTTGGCCCCACCATCACACAAGGCCGGAGTGGCTGGTCTGCCCTTGCGGCAGGTTTGAAACGGCAGGTACAGCTCCCCATACGCTGCTGGGGCCAGAGGGGGCTGGTCTCGCCTAAGCCGCTGACAAGCTACCAGGGCAGGCTCTGCCCTGGCGCCAAGGCCTGGTGGGATGGCCTGCCCTTGCGCTGCAATCCGCCTCCCCGCCGAACCCTGCTCCCCGCCTATGGAAATCCCAAAAATATCCTCAGCCACGCTGCACCGCTAAAAGTGTTCAGACTGACCACCACGCAGGGGCCCACTCAGCGAAGGTTGAAGGCAGCGGCGACCTGACCCCCCCCTGGCAAGACGCTAGAGAGCGGCAGGTTGCCAGCCCCATAGGGCCAAAGGAGGGGCTGGTCTGCCCTGCCGACGCTGCCTCAAACTCAGGGTTTGGCCAGCCCCATGCTGGGGCTGCCCCTTAAGGCTGGTCTGCCCCCTACAAAACCGCCCCTCGCCTGTGGGAACCCCAAAAATATCCCCAGCCACGGTACCGCAAAAGTGTCTGTACTGTCCACCACGCAGGGGGCCCACCGCGAGCTGGTTCAAGGTGCAAAGGGTGACCTGACCCCCTGGCAAGCCAGGGGGTGGCTTGTTCCATCCCAGGGCTGCCTTGGTGGGGCTGGCCTGTTCCAAGCGCCACGCCGCCCGGCTGGCTGGCCTGCCCCTCAGGCAAGCCAAATCCCGGATGGGCTGGTCTGCCCCTTTGGCGCCTGGAGGGCTAACATCGTCTGTTGCAGGCCAGGAGGGCTGAAAAGTGCCCTCTGGACCACACCACGTTGGGCAGGTTGCCCTTTTGCCAAGGCCACTAGATGCAGGTCGCCACCCCCGATGAAGGCCACTGGGTGGGGCTGGCCTTGGCTATGCCTGGGTGCCAGGAGGGCAGGTTTTGCCCCTCAGGAAGTGGGGCTGGTCTGCCCCAGCGCCGGCCAGATGGGCTGGCCTGCCCTTTAGCGCCATGGCTGGGCGTTTTCCGGGCTGAGGGCCTGGTTCGCTTTTCCAAATGGCTGGCCTGGCTGGTCTTTATGAGGCCAGCAGGGCTGCTGGCTGCCCCAGGCTCTGGGCGCCCCAAAGGCAGGCCTGTCTCCATGGCTGCTGCCTGCTGGGCTTTCCGCCGACCGCAGGTGAGTGCTGCATGAAGCCAGCGGGGCACGGGGACGGACTGGGACCACGAATACGGCCACGAGGACAGCCGTCTGCCAAGGCCCAAGGCCCAAGGCCCAAGGCCCAAGGCGCATATGGCATATACAAGGGCTACCTTTTGATATATAGGAGCCCCATGTTCTCGGAAGGGACTGGCGCACAGGCAGCGCCCCCCATGCCTGTGGGGGGATCTGGGGTGGAGGTGCTGACCCAACCCGCTTTTTCGCTTTTGCCCAACCCTCAAAGGCAGCTCGCACCTATAGAAAAACCCATTTTACCCTTTTCCCCACCAGATACCGCAAAAGTGTTCAGACCACCACCATGAGGTGGGGTCCAGCCCTCCCACGCAACCCCATCTCCAGCAAGAGACATCGCCGGCGCTCTGAGCCCAGGGGCTGGCTCATGCCTTGCCGCCGAAATTGGGGCTGGTCGAAGCCACGATCCGAAGCCGAGCATGCTGGCCAGGCCTAACGCCGAGCGGCCCTGCGCGCGCGTGCGATCTGCAGGGGCAGGCTACGCCACGCGCGCGCGTGGCTGAAGGCCTGGCTGGGTCGGCCTGCCATCGATACAAGTATGCCTGCTCAGGGCCAGCCTGATGGCCGGGCTACAAGTAAGCGCCTGTTGGGCTGGTTCATGCTTAATGATAAGGCGAATGCCTGCATGGCTGGCTAGCGCCTGATACAGCCAATTGCCAGATCGGTCTTCCCTTTGAGACCATGGCAGATTCCCATGGGGGTGCCCTGTTGCCAATGCCAAAGAGGGTCCTCATTAGGGTAATTCCCTTGAGCTGATTTTCATACATTGATTGGCCTCCCCCTGCCCTTTTTTTTTTTGTCAGGTTTTATAGTTCTCGGCCCCTTTTATGATTGAGCTATGTTGATTGACCCCGCCTCCCCCCCTCACATGCCTTTGTTGGCGGTCGATGGAAGGCATAATTGGTCGCCACGCAATGCGCTGAGATGCCGAGATTTATGCGCGCGAAAGCAAAGACGACGTTGGGCAATTTCCGCTTCAACGACGACGCCAGGCGCTGATTTTCGCTCACGCTTCCACGGCTTGAGGTGGCTCCAGATGTTATGGTTAGGCTGGCGCTTTTATAACGATCCAAGAACGGCCCCCCCTTTGTTCCCTTACTTGTTTTGCTGAACCTGACGAGGGTTCATGGGCGACGAGGGGATTCTCCCCTCTTTCCACAGCTGGAGCCCTGGGCCAAAAGGGCGACCAGAGGTCGCAGCCGGGAGGTTTCCCGACTACGCTTCACCAGTCGCCTTCAATTCGTCACCGGCCGGCTCCCGCACCGCACTCACACCCGGCAAGAATCACCGCCGCCACGGTGCTGCGGTTCGGGTCACACAGCCATGGGTTATCAGCCGCTTAGCTGTAAGGATCGTCAAGCATTACGCCACCGCCAGTCGGGCCATGGACTTGAGTTCGTCGATTCGCTGCCGAGGCCTGTCTGCGATGCATCGAACGCCTCCTGGCCGCTGAGTTTTCCTCCTCAAGGTCAAGGAGGGTCACATTGCCTCGGGTCCCTGCGTCACAGGACCTTTTTTTGCCTTTGTTACGTCAAGGAAGTGCTCTCCGTTTACGCACGCTGAGTTCTTCGCCTGGCGCCATGTAGGCCCTGCTCGGCCCTGGCGGCCACACTTCCCCGCCTCTCTCTCTTACCCCGTGACGACCGGTACTTGATCGATTCGCTGGCTCAGCGAGCGTCCCGCGCAGGGTTGCCCGTGAGACGGAATCAGTACCGCGCGCCCGAAAGTGGGGAACCCCGCCGCTCAACGCTTTTGTTTTCCTGATGTTTAGGACCGACCGCATGGCAACGGGGAGGGGAGGGGATTTAATCGCGCTACATGGGGCTGAATCTCAGTGGGATCGTGGCAGCAAGGCCACTCGCCACTTACAATACCCCCGTCACAGATTTAAGTCGCCCCTGCAAAGGATCTCAAATCGCCGGGTCTGAATTGTGCTTGGGCGGCCCCGCCGACCAGTCCGGCCATGCCGCCGCCACGACATCGCGTCTTGGGAGCCGGAAGGGCCCTAACGTGGTCGGCAAGGGCGAAGGTGGCGCCGGTCTAGCTTTGATTCTGACTTAGAGGTATGCCTCAGTCATAATCCAACACACGGTAGCCAAGGCCATCGCTTTTCAACCAAGCCGCCATGACCAATTGTGTGAATCAACGTTCCTCGCATTAGGTTGAATTACTATCGCGGGCACCGCCATCGGGGTAAAATAACCTGTCTCACCACGGTCTAAACCCAGCTCACGCTCCCCTATTGGTGGGTGAACAATCCAACACTTGGAATTCTGCTTCACAATGATAGGAAGAGCCGACATCGGCGGATCAAAAAAGCAACGCCGCTTATGAACGCTTTGGCTTGCCACAAGCCGCTTATCCCCTGTGGTAACTTTTTCCGACACCCTCTAGCTTCAAATTCAAGGTCTAAAGGATCGATAGGCCACGCCACGGTTCAGATTCAGACTGAAATCAGAATCAAACGAAGCTTTTACCCCTTTTGTTCCACACGAGATTTCTGTTCTCGCTGGAGCTCATCTTAGGACACCCCGGCTATCTTTAACGTGATGTGTGCCCCAGCCAAACTCCCCACCGACAATGTCTTCCGCCGGATCGGCTCGGGCCGAGGCGAGCCTTGAACCAAAAGGAGGGGCAATGCCCCATCCCCTCCTAACGGAATAAGTAAAATAACGTTAAAAGTAGTGGTATTTCACTGGCCACCAGAGACAGCTCCCACTTATCCTACACCTCTCAAGTCATTTTCACAAAGTCGGACTAGAGTCAAGCTCAACAGGGTCTTCTTTCCCATTGATTCTGCCAAGCCCTGCTCCCTTGCTGTGGTTTCACTGGATAGTAGACAAAAACAAGCAAATTGTTAATCCATTCATGCCCACTAATTAGATGACGAGGCATTTGGCTACCTTAAGAGAGTCATAGTTACCCCCGCCAAGCTTAATTCGCTATTGAATTTCTTCACTTTGACATTCAGAGCATCGGCAGAAATCACATTGCGGAGCATCCCAGGGACCATCGCGAATGCTTTGTTTTAATTAAACAGTCGGATTCCCTTGTCCCAGTAGGAAGTTCGAAGTCGGTCGTTCGACGCCGGAAGGTTCCCCCTCGGCCGCTCACTGGTCCCCCCTCGGGCCGGGCTGACGCACCTTGCTCGCCGCTGGAGCAGCTCGAAAGCAGTCCACCGACGACAAAGACGTGGTTCCTGACTGGACCCTGCGCCAAGCCCCTCGAGCTAAATCCTTTTCCGGTTACGGATCCATTTTTAACACTTCCCTGCCTACATTGTTCCATCGACCAGGTTGTTCACCTTTGAGACCTGATGCGCTATGAGGCAATGCATTCAGGCGTAAGCGGCATTCTGGCCCTCCGGATTTTCATAAGGGCGACCACCACACCGACGACACGCGGCGGTGCTCTTCCAGCCGCTGACCCTACCTCCCAGCCGCTTCCAGGGTGGGCAGGTTGTTAAACAAAGAAAGATAATCCTTCCCGAGGTTCCCCCGACGCCTCCTCCTAACTCCGCTAACCTGCCGCCAACGCCCCCCCGTTCAGGGAATTTTAACCCGATTCCTTTCGAGGTTCAGCGGATGCACGCCATCTTACTGGCTTCCCCTGCCTCTTAGATCGACTCAACCCATGTGCCGCTCACATGGAACCTTTCCCCTCTCGCCTTCAAAGTTCTCATTTGAATATTTGCCAGACCACCACCGACCACGACAATCCCGACGGTTTTCCCGCCTTCAGGGTTTCATGCGGCAGCCATGCCTCCTCCATCGAGGCCTGGCTGCCTCCCCCAATTTTGCCGGTCATAGGGTCGCTTTGCGCCCATCCATTTTCGGGGCTAGTTGATTCGGCAGGTGAGTTGTTACACACCCCTTAGGATTTCTGACTTCCATGACCACCACCGCCCCGCCGTCTTAATCGACCAACACCCTTTTTGTGGGTTCTAGGTTAGCGCGCAGTTGGGCACCGTAACCCTTTCGGTTCATCCCGATCGCCAGTTCTGCTTACCAAAAATGGCCCACTTGAGTTTCTCTCGATCTGGGGTACGGCTCAACGGCAGCCGCGACCGCCCTACCTATTTAAAGTTTGAGAATAGGTCGAGGGGCTATGCCTCCCATGCCTCTAATCATTGGCTTTACCCGATAGAACTCGTGCACCGGGCTCCAGCCATCCCCTGAGGGAAACTTGAGGGAACCAGCTACTAGATGGTCTGATTAGTCTTCGCCCCTATACCCAAGTCGCACGAACGATTTGTACGCCAGATACCGGGCATGGCCTCCACCAGAGCTTCCTCTGGCTTCCCTCCGCCAGGCATAGTCTCACCATCTTTCGTCCCGACAGGTATGCTCACACTCAACCCTTCTCAGAAGATCTAGGTCGGTCGACCTGCAGCCCGCTAGGGGATCCCCGCCAATCAGCTTCCCTTTTTGCGCCTTACGGGTTTGGTCGCCCGCTGACTCGCACACATGTCCGATTTCCTTGTCCGTGTTTCAAGACGGGTCGAATGGAGCCTGCTGGCCGACGCCCCAGAGCTGCTGCGAGGTTAACGAGGGCACGCCCCGAGGTCGGGTCAATTCCTCCTCGGTCACAGAGACGACGTGATCCGCTGGCGGATCATCCGCCGGCTTTGTCGCCTCACGCAAGCTGGCCGCGCTCGAAGCGAAGGCGGGATCGCTCGCCGCCCCGCATACTTAATCGGAGGCGACGCCGCCCCCATCCGCTTCCCCTCCCCGGCTAATTTCATGCACTTTGACTCTCTTTTCAAAGTCCTTATCTTTTCCCTTGCGGTACTTTGTTCGCTATCGGTCTCGCCGCTATTTAGCCTTTGACGAATTTACCGCCTCTATTTGGCTGCATTCCCAAACAACCCGACTTCCGCCGACAACGCCATAAAGGCGACAGGTCCGGCAATAACGGGTTGGTTGCCTCTCTGGCGCCCCATTCCATGGGACTTGCGTCCGTCCGTCCGAGGGACGCTTCAGATTACACCAACGGCGGCGAAGCCGCCGATTCTCATACCGGGCTCTTCCCGTTCGCCGCCGCTACTAGGGGAATCCTTGTAAGTTTTTCTCCTCCGCATTGATATGCTTAAACTCAGCTGGTGTTCCCACCTGACCTGGTCGCATCCCAGCAAGGCCTCCGTCACACGGAGGCAATCACGGGGGGGTCCTCTTCGAGCCGTGGCTTCTGACACACACTTCTCGAGCTAAACACGCCAGGCCAGGGAGGGCGGAGCCACCACTGTCGCGGCCGGCGCCCCTTGGGGCAAAGTGTTTTTCAGCCAACCTCGCCAGGGGGCAAGGACGACCATCTGCTCGCCGACGACCCCTGACTTTCTCGGATGGGGCAAAGGCAGCAGGGCACGGGGAGAACACGCCGCTGGACGCCTAGGCAGGTGTACCCCTTTGACCTAGTGGCCTCGTGCAACTTATGCTCAAAGACTCATGGTTCGCTGGATTCTGCAATTCACACCAAGCACGTGATTGCCACGCTTCATCGGCGCGAGCCAAGATATCCGCTGCCGAGAGTCGCGGTTAGTTACCGTGTTCGGAGGTCGGACGCCATACACGCCAAGCCTTTTCTTCTTTGGCACAGATCGCAGAAAGAGTGGTTGTTCGGGTGTTCAAGACTGACCGCGTCATCGCCAGACGCTGAGCCCGCCGGGCGCTGGGTCGCTAACGCCAGGGCGAGGGATTCATGCCGACCGCGGCCATACCGCCATCGTACCGCAGCCTGCTTCGCTGGTCGCGCTTCCGTGGAATCGCACGATCCTTCCGGAGGTTCACCCACGGAAACCTTTGTTATGACTTCTCCTTCCTCTAAATGATAAGGTTCGTGGACTTCTCGCGAACGCGGGCGGGCGAACCGCCAACGCCGCCGCCATCCAACACTTCACCGACCATTCAATCGGTAGGGAGCGACGGGCGTGTACAAAGGGTGGACGTAGTCAACGCCGAGCCGATGATGACCCGCTTACTAGGGAATTCCTCTGAAGACCAACAATTGCAATGATCTATCCCCATCAATTTGGCGAAATTTTCGAAGATTACCCCGGCCTGTCGCCAAGGCTATAGACTCGCTGAATACATCGCTGCCGCTGCGCCTCCGTAACATCTAAGGCATCACAGACCCGTTATTGCCTCAACTTCCGCAACAAACGCCATAGTCCCTCTAAGAAGCTGGCCGTGGAGGGTCACCTCCACATAGCTAGTTAGCAGGCTGAGGTCTCGCCTCATAACGGAATTAACCAGACAAATCGCCTCCACCAACTAAGAACGGCCATGCACCACCACCCATAGAATCAAGAAAGAGCTTCGGGCCTCATTAATCCTACTATGTCTGACCTGGTAAGTTTCCCCCTGTTGTTGAGTCAAATTAAGCCCAGGCTCCACTCCCTGGTGGTGCCCTTCCACACCCTTTAAGTTTCAGCCTTTATGCACCATACCCCCCCCCTGAACCCAAAACTTTGATTTCATAAGGTGCCGGGCGAGTCCTAAAAGTAACATCCGCATCCCCGGTCTGCATCGCTTATGGTTGAGACTAGACGGTATCTGATCGCCTTCGAGTCCCCAACTTTCGCTCTTGATTAATGAAAACATCCTTGGCAATGCCAGCAGAAATTCGCCTTTTCATAAATCCAAGAATTTCACCTCTGACTATGAAATAATGAATGCCCCCGACCGTCCCTCTGCAATCATTACCCATCCCAAGGCCAACACAATAGACCCAAATCCGTGATGTTATCCCATGCTAATGTATCCAGAGCGGTAGGCTTTGCTTTGAGCACTCTAATTTCTTCAAAGTAACAGCACCGAGGCACGACCCGCCGCTAAGGCCAGGAGCGATCGCCGTAGAAGGGACGAAGTCGACTGTGTACACCGCTGAGGGCGACCGACCCAATCCAACCCAAGGTCCAACCACGCTTTTAACCGCAACAACTTAAATATACGCTATTGAGCTGGAATTACCGCTGCTGCTGGCAACCGGACTTGCCCTCCAATGGATCCTCAAGGATTTAGATTGTACTATTCCAAATTACCGCTCCAGAGCCCGGTATTGTTATTTATTGTCACTACCTCCCGTGGTCGATTGGGTAATTTTATGCTTGGCCTTCCTTGGATGTGGTAGCCGCCAGGCTCCCTCCCTTGAATCAACCCTACTCCTCCTGCCACCCGCCAATACCATGGTAGGCCCCTATCCTACCATCGAAAGTTGATAGGGCAGAAATTTAATGATGCGCCGCCGCACGAGCCATGCGATCCGGCCGAAGTTATCATGAATCATTAAAACAACGGGCAAAGCCCGCTGACCTTTTATCTAATAAATGCATCCCTTCCAGAAGTCGGGGGCACTGGGCACGATTAGCTCTAGAATTACCACGGTCCCAGTAGCAGGTACCATCAAACAAACTATAACTGATTTAATGAGCCATTCGCGAGCTTCACAGTCTGAATTTGTTCATATACTTACACATGCATGGTTTAATCTTTTGAGACAAGCATATGACTACTGGCAGGATCAACCAGGTAGCATCCTTCGAGAGACCAAGACGCCAACACGCCGCCGAGCGAAAAGCGCCAGCACCGCCGTGGGCATCGACGGCCGAAAGCAAAAGTTAAGGATCACTCGCTTTCATAATCCAACCAAGTCCATCGGACTGCCGCGATTCACATGGTCCATGAAACACTGTAAGGCCCCTGGCGTTCGTGCACACCCGCGTGGAGACTAAGCCGAGGGGAAGTAAACGACGCCCGGATTACAGTTCCTGCATTCGCACGACATCGGGTCCGCGCGACGGTTTCAAAGGGACTATACATTATATGCCCCTTCGGAAAACACACAAGCATGAATGCCGACCCAACAAGGCCGCTGGAGGTCCGCGGCAAGTGAAGGGAAGACGGCGCGACGAGACGACGGCTCATACGGCCGGGAAGCACCACTCGCAAGATGTCCAACGGCACCACTGCAGACGCCACGCTGTCCGCTTGGTCCGCCCCGCCCGCACGTATGGCGAAAGCCAAAAAGCCATGGCAGCGCCGCAGGCAAGTCAAGATCGGGAGAGGGGGCACCGGAACGGTCCCGCAGAGAGCCGGAAAGATCAAAAACTCGAAGTTGGGCAAAAGGGTCGCCAAGGGCCACTTGGGTCCCTGCGCTACGAAGAGAGCTGAAGGCCATCGCCCACGGAAAGCGAGGGGCAAATGGCCTTTGCACTGCTTCACGCTGAGGGGCAAGCCATTGCACGAGCCCCACCCAAGCCCTTCCTAGGCAGAGGGGCGACAGGCCTTCCTGAGCACGGGGGCCAACAGGCCCAGGCTTACCCCCGCCTGTCTGCGGCTCGTCCACGCCACCACCGCCTCAATCCAATCCGTTCCCACCCATTTAAAATCCCAAAAATATCCCTCAGCCACGCAGAACCGCAAAAGTGTCAGACCTGCCACCACGGGGGGGCCCACCGCGAGCAGGCAGGTGGCACCAGGAGCTTAGCTGACCCCCCCAGCCAGGAGGGGGGGCCAGACCTGCCAGCGGCGCGCGCCCTGAGTGGCTGCCCAGCCCTCTTAGCGCGCAGCAGCAAGCCCCGGTGGGGCAGGCGGCTCTAGTTGCGCGCAGCCAGAGGGGGGCTGGCCCCCCCCCCACGCGCGCGCCCGGAGTGGCTGGTTCTGCCCCTGCGCGCGCACGCCAGAGAGCGGCAGGCTGGCCCCATGCGCGCGCCAGGAGGGGCTGGCTCTGCCCCTGAAGCGCGACGCGCCTGGGGCTGGCCAGCCCCATGAGCGCGCGCGGGTGGGGATGGCCTGCCCCTTGCGCGAATCCGTCTCCCGCCGCAACCCGTTCCCTCCCATGGGAAACTCCCCAAAATATCCCTCAGCCACGCGGTACCGCAAAAGTGTTCAGACCGTCACCACGAGGGGGGGCCCACCGCGACAAAGAAGGTGCGGCGACCTGACCCCCCGCATTCCAGTTCACAGGCCAGTCTACATATGCCAGCCAGCCAGGAGGGCTGGTCTGCCAAGCGCGATCGCGCCTGGTGGGGCTTGCCAGCCCTGCGTACGCGCGGGTGGGCTGGCCTGCCCTTTGCGCGCAATCCGTTCCCGCCTGTGGGAAATCCCAAAATATCCTCAGGCACGCGGTACCGCAAAAGTGTCTGTACCGTCACCACGTGGTGGGGCCCACCGCGAGCGGGTTCATAGCGGCGACCCCGCGCGCGCCTGACTCAGGTGGGGCAGGTTTGCCCCGGCGCGGCGCGCGCCTGGTGGGCTGGCCTGCCCGCGGGCGCGCCTGGCGGCTGGCCTGCCCCTGTGGCGCGCGCCAGGATGGGCTGGCCTGCCCCGGGCGCGCCTGGTGGGCTGGCCCTGCCCGTTGCGCGCGCGTGCCAGGGGGGGGCTGGCCTGCCCCTCTGCGCGCGCCTGGTTGGCAGGCCTGCCCTTGGCGCGCGCCGGGATGCAGGTCAAGCCACTTGCGAGCCGCGCGCCTGGTGGGGCTGGCCAGACCCCTTGCCCTTGCCTTGCGCTGCCTGGTGGGCAGGCTTGCCCCTTGCGCGCTCACGCCTGCAATGGCTGGCCTGCCCTTGCAGGCGCGACAGCAGGGGCTGGCTGTCCCATGCGCGCTGGCGCTTCGCAAAGGCAGGCCTGCCCCACGCCACCTTGCGCCTGTTGGCTTTCCTGTCAACCGCAGGTGAGTGCTGCATGAAGCCAGCGCACACGGGCACGGGACTAACCGGACCCACACGCCACAAGGCCGCCGGGTCGCCTGGCCCCCAAGGCCCAAGGCCCAAGGCCAAGGCGGGCGGTGCTAAGACAAGGTGCTAGGCCTTCTTTGATATATAGGAGCCCCCATGCTCGAAAGGACGCGGCACAGGCAGCGTCCCCCATGCCTGTGGTGGGATCGGGGGTGGGAGGTGCTGACCAACCCGCTTTTGCTTTTGCCCAACTCGAAAGGCAGCTTCAACCTATAGAAAAAACCCATTTTTACCCCTTTTCCCACCAGATACCGCAAAAGTGTTTGTACAGGTCACCATGAGGTGGGGCCCAGCCTCTCTCCTGGCAACCCCATCTCCAGCAAGCAGGTCATCGCCCGCGCCCTGCGCCTTCGCGTTATCCCCTGCAGGGGGCCTGGTGCCAAGCGCGCTGAAGCGCCTGCAGGGGGCCTGACCTGCGCCACTGATGCTTGCTGAACAGCGCCTGGTTGGGACCGCCAGCGCCGCGCCCGCGAGGCCCGCTGGGCAGGCCAGCGCCACGCCCGCGCCTGAGCCTCCTGCTGGAGACCGACCAGCACTTCCTGCGCGCGCGTGCGCCTTATTACTCCCCAGGGGCCTGAGCCTCGCCACCTTGCGCAAGACGCTCCCTGGAGGTCTGCGCCACGATATTGAGCGGCCTGCATGGGTTTTCCCGCGCCTCATGCGAGCGCCTGGCTGTGGTGCACCTGCCCCTTTGCGGGTAAACTGGGCATGCCCTGCCCCACGCCAGTGGGTCCACCCCTTTACCCAGATTTCCCTCAGGCTGTTTCTCTGGTCTCCCTGGCCCTTGTTATGATTTTTTACTGCCGTTAGGATTGCTTTTATCCGGTGCCCCTCGGCGTGATTTTAGGCGTTTCGAAAGGTTGACCCTTGCCCTCCCCTGATGCCTTTTTGGCGTCGGGATGGATGAAGGTATGAAACTGTCAGCGCCACAAGCAATGCGCCGATATGTCGAGATTTCACCCGAAAACAAAGATCGACGTCTGGCGCACTCGTCGCTCTCAACGACGACGATCTTGGCGCTTTCGATGGCCGCTTCCGGCGCTTGAGGGGGGCGTCGATTCGTTTACCAAGGCCGGGCGCTTTGGTAACTTTGATCCAAGAACAGCCCCCCCTTTTGTTCTCTTTACCTGCCTGCCTTTGGTGAATTGATCTATAGTCGATATTGGGGCGACGAGGGGATTCTCCCCTTCCCGGGCTGCTCCCGCCTCCCCGCCACCCAAATGCCCAGCGCGACCAGAGGGTCGCAGGCGGCGAGGAAATTTGATTCAAGGCCCATCTCTTCAGTAGTTGCCAGCAGCCACAGCCGGCCCTGAACGCATCTCCCCTGCCCCTCGCGCGAATCACAGTCGGGCCAAGGCCCAGGTCGGGTCGCCAATAGCCGGGCATGGGTTGGTCAGCCAGTTATTGTATGAGCTCTGTCGCTGGCATTGACGCTCACCGCCGTCAGCATGGGACTTGGACTCGGGTCGGGGCTGATTGGCTGAGGGCCCTGCCTTCATGACGAACCAAATGGCCTGTCTGGAGGGCGTTTTTCCTCTGGCCGTCATGAGTTCTGTTTGCCTCGGGCTGTCCCTCGGTGCCGCTGGTGACCTTTTTTGCCTTTGTCACAAGGTCGAAGGAAGTGCTTCCCTGGCATGAGAACAAGCGAGTGCCCTTCTGGCCTCGGCCTGAGGCCTGCTCGCCTCAAGCGGCGCAGCCAGCCCCCCCCTCTCCTCTTGGCCCCAAGGACGACCGGTACTTGACGATTCGCGCGGCTCGCGAGTCCCGCAGGTTGCTCGGGGTGAGATCTAACCGCGACCATCGGTAAAACCCCGGAACCTGCCGCTCAACGTTTTGTTTTCCTTGATGTGTTTAGGACCGACCCATGCAAGGAGGGGAGGGATAATCGACCGGATATGGGGTTGAATTCAGTGGATCGCGGCAGCAAAAGTACACTTGCCACTTACAATACCCCGTCGCGTATTTAAGTCGTCTGCAAAGGATTCAAATCGCCGCCGGTCTGGAATTGTGCTTCAGGGCTGCCCCGACCGGTCCACAATAGCTGGGCGCCACGACCACACGTTGCCTTGGGAGCCGGAAGGCCCCTAACGGGTCGGCAAGCAGGCGGCGGCGGGTGGCGCTGTCTAGCTTGGATTCTGACTTAGAGGCGTCAGTCATAATCCAACACACGGTAGCACAAAGACCTGCTTTTTCAAACCAAGCGCTGATGACCAATTGTGTGAATCAACGTTCCTCCGTAATTAGGTTGAATTACTATCGCGCAATCGTGGGGTGTAAAACTAACCTGTCTCACGACGGTCCAAACCCAGCTCAGCGCCTCTATTGGGGTGAACAATCCAACACTTGGTGAATTCTGCTTCACAATGATAGGAAGAGCCGACATCGGCGATCAAAAGCAACGCCGCTATGAACGCTTACGCTGCCACAAGCTATCCCTGTGGTAACTTTTCTGACACCTCTAGCTTCAAATTCAAGGTCTAAAGGATCGATAGGCCACGCTTTCACGGGTTCAGACTCAGACCGGAAATCAGAATCAAACGAAGCTTTTACCCTTTGTTCCACACACGAGATTTCTGTTCTCGTTGAGCTCATCTTAGGACACCTGCGTTATCTTTAACAGATGTGCCGCCCCAGCCAAACCTCCCCACCGACAATGTACTCGATCTGATCAATGAGGCGCCTTGAACCGTAAAAGGAGGGGCAATGCCCCGCCCCGACTAACGGAATAAGTAAAATAACGCAATAGTGGTATTTCACTTTCTCACGGTGACAGCTCCCACTTATCCTACACCTCCACAAGTCATTTTCACAAAGTCGGACTAGAGTCAAGCTCAACAGGGTCTTTTCCCCGCTGATTCTGCCAAGCCCGCCCCTTGTCGGAGTTTCGCTGGATAGTAGACAAAATACAAGGGGAATCTCGCTAATCCATTCATGCCACTAATTAGATGACGGGCATTTGGCTACCTTAAGAGAGTCATAGTTACCCCTACCAAGCACCCGCTTTGGTTGAATTTCTTCACTTTGACATTCGTGAAAGCACCGGCAGAAATCACATTGCGCGCAGCATCCGGGACCATCGCAATGTTTTGTTTTAATTAAACAGTCGGATTCCCTTGTCCTGCATTAAGTTCTGAGTCGGGTTGCTCGACGCCGGAAGGCTCCCCCAAAGCCGCCTCAGTCCGTCTCCGCCGGCATCGCGACGACCCCGCCGA
This sequence comes from Aristolochia fimbriata, assembly GCA_019845555.1. Taxonomy (NCBI): domain Eukaryota; kingdom Viridiplantae; phylum Streptophyta; class Magnoliopsida; order Piperales; family Aristolochiaceae; genus Aristolochia; species Aristolochia fimbriata. The sequence continues at coordinate 19,741 of JAINDJ010000161.1, read as the reverse complement.
GCAGCTCGAGCAGTCCAACGACAGGAGACGGTTCGACCCCCCGCACCCAGCCCCCGAGCCAATCCTTTTCCGGTTACGGATCCATTTTGCCGACTTCCCTTGCCTACATTGTTCCATCGAACGAGGCCCACCTTGAGACCTGATGGTTATGAGTACTTATTTTGCGTAATGCACTCGGTCCTCCTGATTTTCATTTTTATGGCACCGACACCCACGATTATGGTCCAGCTTCCAGACACCACCTGGCTGCGAGCTGCTGCTTCCAGGGGGGCAGGCTGTTAAACAGAAAGATAACTCTTCCCCGAGGCCCCCGCCGACGCCTCCTGGACTTAATCGCTGGCTAACCGCCCACGTCCCGGTTCAGAAATTTAACCCGGATTCCCCTTTTCGAGACCATGTGATGCACGCTATCTTACCGTATTTTCCCTGCCTCTTAGGGATCGACTAACCCATGTGGTGCCAGCCATGAACCTTTCCCCTTCGCCTTCAAAGTTCTCACTTGAACATTTGTTACCCACCAAGATCTGCACCGACGGTCGCCTCCGCACCAGGTTTCACGCCTGAATGGCAGCCTCCCATCATCCTGCCCAGGCCTTTGGTTGTTGGATCGGTTGGTATAATGTCAAGGCTAAGCGCCATCCATTTTCACAGCTTGATTTGCAGAGTTGAAACACTCTTAGTGATTTCCACCTCCATGACCACCGCCCTGTGTTTTGAATCAATTAACACCTTGTGGGTTCTAGGTTATTTGAGTTAAAACGTCAGAATCCCGCTGCTCCCATCCCGCATCGCCAGCTCATGCAATCACCAAAATGGCCACATTCACCTTGAGTTTTCCTCATCTGCGGTAATCTGCTCAACCCAAGCACTGCCCTACCTATTTAAAGTTTGAGGAATATCGAGGCTATGCCCCTGGATGCCTCTAACGCTGGTTTTTACCCGATAGAACCCGACCGCCAGCTATCCTCGAGGGAAAACTGAGGGAACCAGGCCACTTAGATGGTCTGATTGGTCTTTCCTATAACCCAAGTCTGACGAATCCATTTGCACTCGCCAATAGCTAAGTGGCCTCCACCGAGTTTCAAGGCTTCGCCAGCTAGTTCACCATCTTCGGTCCCGGCTGGTATGCTCACTTGAACCTCCTCAAGATCTAGGTCGGTCGGACGCGGTGCAGCCCGATCCCTGACACCCGCCTCCCCATTACCTGACTCCTTCCCCACCTACTCGCACACATGTCGACTCTGTCCCAGTGTTTCAAGATCGGTCGAATGGGGAGTCACACGCTAAGAGCTGCAGGTGCCATCGGCATCAGCCCGCGAGGTCGCCAAGGCCACCTCCTCGGCTTTCACAGACGACGTGATCCGTGGGCGGGATTATCCGGCCGCTTGGTCACCCTCGCGACTCAACATACGGCCACGCCTGGCCGAAAGCGCGATCGGGCTCGCCGCCCCGCGATATCGAACACCGAGGCGCATCGCTGCCCCCATCCGCTTCTCCCCGCATACTTTCAGCACTTTTGACTTTCAAAGTCCTTTTTATCTTTCCTCAAGGCAGAGGTTTGTTCAAGCATTCTGCTTCGCCGCTATTTAGCTCGACGGGAATTTACCGCCTCTATTTGGGCTGTATTCCCAAACAACCCGGGATGGCTGCCACAGAAAGGACAGAGTCCGGCAACGGGTTGTCACCTCTCTCTCGGGTGCCCCATTCCATGGGACTTATACCGTCCGCTGCAGGACGCTTCAGAGACTACACCCGAACGCGAAAAGCCGCTCGATTCTTTACCAGTTCTTCCGTTCGTTCGGCCAAGCATAGGGGGAATCCTTGTGCTTTTCCGCTTTATATTGATATGCTTAAACTCAGCTGGTGTTCCCCACCCGACCCGGGGTCGAGTAAGGCCTCCCAATCATTTGAGGCAACCCACGGCAGGGGGGTCCTCTTCGCAGCCTGTGGCCCGGACACACTTCTGAGCCACCAAAATAGGGAGGGCGTGGGAGCCACCCACCGTCGCGGCCAGCAGCCTCGGGGCAGCCCAGCCAACCTCGGGGCGGCGACCCACCACCTGCTGCTCCCTCCTGACCACAGACCGCCCGCTGGGCAGCAGGGGTATCAATTGGGGAGGAACACGCCGGCAGGACGCCCAGGCAGGTGTGTACCTTGACCTAGTGGCCGGTGAAAATTTGCTCAAAGACCTCATGGTTCATTCCGGTAATTCACACCAAGTATCGTGATTTCGCCACGTTTTCATCGATGCGAGCCAAGATATCCGCCGGTGAGCTCGGTAGATTACCGGAAATTCGGTCGAACCGCCCTCAAGGCCTTCCTTTGGCACAGATCGCGCCGAGAGTTGTCAGGAATAGCTGTCCCGACCGTCGTCACACCGCTTGAGCCGTCCGGGCGCCGGTCGCAACTGGCGACCTCGATCTGCCGTTGCGATCCGGCTCGGCCCGTCGGCCGCTGGGTATCGTGGTGTAAGCCGTTCGCCAGTCCGCCGTTCTATGAATGACAATGATCCTTCCGCGAGGCTGCCCACCCAACCTGTTGCTGAATACCTTCCTTCTAAATGATAAGGTTCAGGACTTCAACGCGAACGTTATCATAACCGCCAACGCCGCGCATGATCCAACACCGCCACCGACCATTCAATCGTAGAGCCGCCCACGGCATGGTAAAATAAGCGTGGATCGATTAACGCGAAGATACACTCGCCACCAGGGAATTCCTCTGAAGACCAACAATTGTAATTAATCTATCCCTCATCAATGAGGAAATTTTCGGCAAGATACCCTGCCTCCGGGCCATAGTAGACTCAAGAATACATCAGTGAAGGCTACAGGCGGCCTGTAACATCTAAGGGGTATCCCAGACCCAAGCTATTGCCTCAACTTCTCCATGGGTAAAACGCTATAGTCCCTAAGAGCTGGCTCGTGGAGGGTCCACCCTCCCCACATAGCTAGTTAGTAGGCTGAGGTCTCGCTCTCAGCAACGGAATTAACCCAGAAATCGCCTTCCACCAACGGCAAACCGCCATGCACCACCACCCATAGAACGAGAAAGAGTCAGCCGGCAACCTTACTATGTCTGACCTGTGTTTCCCCCCGCGGTTGAGTCACTAAGTCAGCAGGCTCCCACCCCTGGTGCCCCTCACACCTCCTTTAGCTTCAGCCTTGCACCCATATCTCCCCGGAACCCAAAACTTTGATTTCTCTCTAAGGTGCCAAAGAGTCCTGCGCAACATCCAATGACCTGGTCATCGGGCATCAAGGTTGAGACTGAGACGGTATCTGATCGCTTCGAGCCCCAACTTTCGCTTGATTAATGAAAAATATCCTTGGCAAATAAGCCGTTGTTCATCTTTCATAAATCCAAGAATTTCACCCTCACTATGAAATACCTAATGCCCCACATCGTCCCAGCAATCATTACCCGGAACTCCGGCGTACAAACACATAACGAACCTGTGGATGTTATCCCATGCTAATGTATCCGTATCTAGGAAGCGTTGGGCTTGCTTTGAGAGCACTCCCACTTTCTTCAGTAACAGCACCGGAGGCACGCACCGCCAGTTAAGGCTGTGGGAGCGACGCCGGTGGAAGGGATCTAGCTCCATCTGTGCACACCGCTGAAGCGGACCGATCGACCCAACCCAAGGTCCAATCCACGAAGCTTTTAAATCAAGCAACAACTTAAATATACGCTATTGAGTCGGAATACCGCTGGGCTGTCGGTAACTGACTGCCTCCAATGTGGATCCTCGCAGGATTAGATTGTAATTTCCTTCCAATTACCAGACTCCCCGTGCAGATTTATTGTCACTACCACCCCGTCGATTGGGTAATTTGGCAGTTGCTTCCTTGATTGGTAGCTGCTCAGGCTCCTCTCCCGGAATCGAACCCTAATCCTCGCCACCACAATACCACCCCTATCCTACCATCGAAGTTGGGTAGAAATTAACGGGTGCATATCGCAGCCATGCTATCCGGCCGAAGCATTGGCGAATCATCAAAACAACGGGCAAAGGTTGACCTTTTTTTATCTAATAAATGCATCCCTTCCAGAAGTCTGGGGTTTTAAAGCACGTGATAGATAGCTCTAGAATTACTACCGTTATCCGAAAGCAAAGAAAAACATCAAACAAACTATAACTGATTTAATGAGCTATTCGCAGAGTTTCGCAGTCTGAATTTGTTCATAATTTTACACATGCATGGTTAATCTTTGAGACAAAGATATGGACAAGTGTGATCAACCCAGGTAGCATTCGAGAGACCGCTTCAACAACGCCGATGCGAAAGCGCGCCTCAGCACCGGGCCAGGGGCATCGACGGCTCAAAAGCAAAGTTGGTAATCAGACTCTCTTGGCCAACCAAGTCCATCGGACCGCCGTGATTCTCACCATAACACTGCGGCGCCGGGCGTTTCCAGAGCACACCCGCGTGAGACTAAGCCGGAGGGGAAAGTAAACGCTGGACGCCCGATATACCAGACCTGCGAGACGCATCGAACGGGTCCGCGACGGGTTTCAAAGGGATCATACATCAGGTGCGCGAGCAAGCTGCCCCTTTCGGGAAAAAACACACAGCACCAGAATGCCAGCGACCCAACAAGGCCGCTGGAGGTCCCGCAGTGAAGGGAAGACGGCGCTGACGAGATTCATCGCCCATACCGCCGGAAGCACCACCATGATGTCCAACGTGTACCACTAATCGCGCGCCGCCAAGTCCGCACGCCCTCGATGCCCGCCCGTGCATGGCGAAGCAGCAAAGGCGCCATAGGCGCCGCACAGGCAAGTCAAGATCGGGAGAGGGGGCACCGAACGGTCCCGCAGAGAGCGTGAAAGATCAAAAAACTCGAGTTGGGCAAAAGGGTCGCGGGGCCACTGGGTTTTCCCCTGCGCGCGAGAAGAGCTGAAGGCCATCGCCCAACGGAAGCGAGGGGCAAATGGCCTTTGCACCGCTCACACGCTGAGGGGCACAATTGCACAGCGCTGGGGCAACAAGCCCCACCTAGGGCGCAGAGGGGAAGACAGGCCTTCCCCGAGGACGCAGGGGCCAACAGGTCTGCTTGCCTGCCCGGCTGCCTGCCACAACGCGCCCACCGCACGGTCGGCCACAACTGGTTGCCACCCATTTAAAACCCAAAAATATCCCTCAGCCACGCTGGTAACCGCAAAAAGTGTTCAGACTGTCACCACGAGTGGGGGTCCACCGCGAGCAGGCACTTAGAGCGCCTAGCTGACCCCCCCCCCCCCCCGCGGGGGAGGGGCCAGACCCATAGCAAGGCGCCTGGAGGGGCCCAGCCCCAGCGGCGCGCGCCCGGTGGGCTGGTTCGTCCCATGCGGGCTGGCAGAGCCGGGCTGCCCCACGCGCGCGCGGGAGTGGTGGCTGGCCTGCCCCCCTGCGCGCGCACGCCAAGAGCGGCAGGGTCCCCCAGGCAGGCAGGCGCCCAGGAGGGCTGGCCTGGCTGTCTGCCGCCGACGTGCGCCTGGAGGGCTGGCCAGCCCCATTACAGGCAAGCGCGCCTGGGGGATGGTCTGCCCCCAGGCGCGCAATCCGTTCCCGCCGCAACCCGTTCCCGCCCATGGGAAATCCCAAAATATCCCCCCAGCCACGCGGTACCGCAAAGTACAGTGTCACCCACGAGGTGGGGCCCACCGCGGGGGGCTGGGTGCGGCGACCTGACCCCGCGGCAAAGCGCATGAGCGGGTTCCAGCCCCAGTCGCCAGGAGGGGCTGGGCTGAGGCACCTGCCGCGAGGGGACGCCTGGTGGCTTGCTAAAACGGCGCGCGCGCCCCAGGGCTGGCTCTGCCCTTGCGCACAACCGTTCCCGCCCGTGGGAAAACCCCAAAAATACCCCCCAGGCACGCGGCACCGCAAAAAGTCTGTACCGTCACCACGTGGGTTCAATCCGGAACCGCAAGGTGCGGACCTGACCCCGCGGCGATCCGGGGCAGGCTTGGGCAGGGCAGGTTTGTCCCTGGTGGGGTCCCCATGGGGGCAGCCCAAAGCTGGGCGCGCCTGGCTGGCTGGTCCCCCCAGGCAAGTCTTAGGATGGCCTGGCCCCAGGCGCTCATTGGCTGGCCACCAGCGCGCGCCAGGAGGGGGTGGCCGGGGGCTGTCTCCAGCGCGCGCGCGCGTGGTTGGGCAGGTTCCCGTGGCCTGGCGAGCCAGGAGATTGTCTGGCGAAGCCTGGTTTAGAATGGCTGGCGCGCCTTGAGGGCCTGGGTCCCTTGCGCGCCCGCGCCCATCGCCCGCAATGGTTGGTCTGTCGCCCTTGCGAGGCCAGCCAGGGGGCCCCGCCCCATGCGCGCTGGCGTTCCGCAAAGGCAGGCCTCGCCCATGCGCCGCCGCTGGCGCCTTTCCCACCTCCCGACCGCAGGTGAGTGCTGCATGAAGCCAGCGCACGACGCAACGGACGAACGGGACCGGGAATACGCCACGGGCCGCAGACCGGTCGCCGGCCCAAGGCCCAAGGCCCGGCGGGCGCGCTGAAGGTAGGGCGCGCGTTTGATATATAGGGAGCCCCGGCTCGGAAGTTAAGACTCGGCTACGGCACAGGCAGCCCCCATGCCCGTGGTGGACGGGGGTGGGAGGTGCTGACCCAACCCGCTTTCAAGCTTTGCCCGCTCAACCTCAAAGGCAGCTCGCACCTATAGAAAACCCATTTTTTACCCCTTTCCCACCGTGATACCGCAAAAAGTTCCAGTACTGTCATGAGGTGGGGCCCAGGCAACCCAATCTCCAGCAAGTAGGTTTTATCGCCTCCCGCCTGCGCTTATGTACTTCGTAGGCGCTGGCCTGCTGCCGCTGAAGCGCCTGTAGGCTGGTTTGCCGCCAGCTGCTGGCTAGCTGTTTGCTGCTATGGTTAGCGCTGCGCCAGTGCTCCATGGCAGGTTAAAGCGCCATCGCTGCGAGCGCGCCTGCTGGGGCCGCTGAGCCACGCTGCGGTGCCTGCGCCTGCCAGCTGGCTGCGCCATGCGCTGCCAGGCGCTTCGTTGGCTGGTGCCGTTTACGCTGAAGCGCCCGTGATGGGCTGGCTAGCGCTCGCTGCTGCTGAAGCTGGCTGTGACGGGTTTTCCTTTGAAGGCTGGCAGACTGGCGGGCATGCCCCCTGCCCCATGCCGGTCCTCGCTTGCCAATGGCGACTTCGGTAGTTCTTCCCCTTTATGCTGGCTTCAAGCAGCATCGCCTCTTTGGCGATATTTTGCCGTTGCTTCGTGTTTTATGCGGCTCCCTCGGCGCTGATTTGGCGATTTCAGCCGGTTGACCCTCGTGATGCCCCGTTGATGGGTTGCGAAGGTTGTCGATGAAGGTCGCTGGCCGGGCGCGCTGATATGCCGAGATTTATGCGAAAAGCAGACGACGCCATGCAATTGCCGCCTTCAACGACGACTGGCATGCTGATGCCGCTTCGCTTGAGGTGGGTCGGTATGTTTGCCATATAAGGCCGGCGCTTTTAACGATTCAAGAACGCCCCTTGTTCTCTTACTCTGCCTTTTGGGAATTGACGAGGGTCACAGCGAATGAGGGATTCTCCCCTTCCCACACCGGCCCCTCACCTCGAGTCTAGCTGGTGCAATGAACCAGAGGGTCAGGCGGGCGCTGGAAATTGATTGACGCTTCCACCAGGCCGCCTTCACAGCGTTGTCATGGTCACCCCTGGGTAATCCACGACCTCACACCCCTCACAAGAATCAGTCACACGGCCACGGTCGTATTCGGTCACATTAGCTGTAAGGGTTATCAGCCAGTTAGTTGTAAGGAGCCTGTCGTCAGCTTCAGCCACATGGGACTGAGTGGCCGGACTTGAGGTCGCCGAGGCGCTGACCAGGAGGCCTTCCCATGACCGCCACCATGGGTCAGGAGGGGAAGGCCATGTCTAGGGTCCCCGGTGGTCCCTCGGTGTCACAACAGGACCTTGTTCTTTGTCGCGTCAACAGTCTCCTCCGCTTTCCTCACATGTCGCGAGTGCCCTCCTGGGTTCAGGGCCTGAGGCTCCCGTCGCCCTGGCCAGCTCCCCCCCCTCCCCCCCTTGCCCAAGGACCACCTGGACTTGGGATCGATTCGATCAGCGCTGAGTCCCGCAAGGTTGCTCGGGGTGAGGTGGAATTCGACCACCGAAGGCCTGAACCCCGCCGCTCACCGCTTTGTTTTCCTTGATGTGTTTAGACCCACCGCGGGCAATGAGGGGGGGAGGGGATCAATCGGTGCGACATGGGTTGAATTCGCCGGATCGCAGGCAGCACTCGCCACTTGCCACTTACAATACCCCCGCTGATTTAAGTCGCCCAGTGATTCAAATCGCCGCCGGGTCCGAATTGTGCTCGGCTGCCCCCTGCCGACTCCGTCCGGCCATGCGCCACCATCGCGTGCCCTTGGGAGTCGGAAGGCCCCTAACGGTCGGCAAGCAGCGGCGAAGGTGGCGCCCGTCTAGCTTGGATTCTGAACTTAGAGGCGCTCGGCCCATAATCCAACACACGGGTAGCACACCGCTTTTTCAACCAAGCGCCACCACCACCAGGAATCAACGTTCCTCTCGCATCAGGTTGAATTACTATCGCGACCGCCGCATCAGGGTAAAACTAACCGCTCTCAACGACGGCTAAACCCAGCTCACGCTCCCTATTGGTGGGTGAACAATCCAAATATTTGGTGAATTCTGCTCACAATGATAGGGAAGAGTCGACATCGGCGGATCAAAAAAAGCAACGCCGCTATGAACGCTTGGTTGCCACAAGCCGCCATCCCCGTGGTAACTTTTCCGCACCTCTAGCTTCAAATTCAAGGTCTAAAGGATCGATAGGGCCACGCCACTGCTCAGATCTGATCGACCGGAAAAATCAGAATCAAACGAGAATTACCCTGTTCCACATTGAGATTTCTGTTCATGGAGTTCATCTTAGACACCTCAAGCCTTAACCGTGTGTGCCCCAAGCCCAAACTCCCCACCGACAATGTCTTCCGCCTGATCGACATTGGCCAGGGCGAGCCTTGAACCATGGGGCAAGGAGGGCACGCCCCCGCCCCGACTAACCAATAAGTAAAATAACGTTAAAGTAGTGGAGCCTCCCACTCTTCGCCGACCCCACTTATCCTACACCTTCAAGTCAAGTCAGTTCGATCAGAGTCAAGCTCAACAAAGGTCTTCTTTCCCCTCTGATTCTCTGCCAAGCCCTGCCCCTTGGTCGTGGGTTTCACCGATAGTAGACAGGGACAAGTGGGAATCTCGTTATCCATCTACGCGCTACCACCAATTAGATGACGAGGCATTTGGCTACCTTAAGAGAGTCATAGTTACTCCCTGCCAATTTTACCCCAGCTTGGTTGAATTTTTCACTTTGACATTCGTGAAAGATCGGCAGAAAATCACATTGCGAGCATCCGGCAGGACCATCGCAATGTTTTGAGCCGAATTAAACAGCCGGATTCCCCTTGTCCCGTATCTTCAGCTCTGAGAAGGCGCATTGTTCGACGCCGGAAGGTTGCCCTAAAGTATAAAGCCGTTTCCTGGGCCTGCTCAAGGTTTTACGATTGCGACGCACTCGCCTTCGCTGGAGCAGTTTCCCACCGACAAAGCCGACGGGTTCGACTGGGACCCCGTGCCTGCCCCCCTCGAGCTGCATCCCTTTCCCCGGTTACGTTCCATTTTGCCATTTCCCTGCTTCCATTATTGTTCCATCGGGACTGTAGGTCAAGTCAACTTGAGATCCGATGCGTTATGAGTAACACCGCAAGCGGCACCTCACGGTCCTCCGGATTTTCATGTCACGGGGAGACCGACACCACGCTGACGCAGCCTTCCACTGGACCCTACCTCCTGACCGAAGTCACGCCTGTGGTGGGTATTGTTAAACAGAAAAGATAATTCTTCCCCGAGGTTCCCCGCTGACGCTCTCCCGGATCCCCTAACGCTCGCCAACCGCACATGCCCGTTCAGGGAATTTTAACCCGATTCCGAGGTTCAAGGTGGATGCACGCTATCTTACTGGGTTCCCGCCTCTTAGGATCGACTAACCCATGTGTAGTGCCGCTCACATAACCTTTCCCTCTTCGCCTCAAAGTCTCATTTGAATATTTGCTACTACCACCAGATCTGCACCGGACGGTCATTCCGCTTCAGCTCAAGGCCTGAGAGCCATGGTACCAACCCACTCATCGAAATAAATGCCGGTCTCCATCGCCGGTATGCCTTTGCCGCATCCATTTTCGCTAGTTGATTCGCGTGAGTTGTTATGACACCTTAGCTGGATTTCTCCATGACCACCGCCCGCTCGTCTTTAATTCCACCAACACCCTTTGTGGGTTCTAGGGTTAGCGCCAAGAGCTTGGCAATCCCAATCCGCTTTCTGCTCATCCCCAGATCGCCGCCTGCTTGCACAAAAAACAGCCCACTTGAGTTTCATTCCCCGGGTAACGGCTCAACGGCACCGCACCGGCTCCCACCTATTAAAAGCTTGAGAATAGGCTCGAGGCGCTATGCCTCGACATGCTCTAATCATTGGTTTTACCCGAGAACTGCGACGCCGGCTCCAGCGTCCCTGAGGGAAACTTCGGAGGGAACCAGTTACTGATGGTTCGATAGTTCTTTCGCTTCCCTTTATACCCTGCAAACGTGAACTGAATTAGAATGTTGATGAACGCCAAGGGGTCCACTAGAGTTTTCCCCTGGTTTCAGCTTCCTCCGCCAGGCATAAGCCCACTATCTTTCAAGGGTCCTGGCTGGTGTATGCGGGAAATCTTCTTCAAGATTCAGGGCTCTGCCCACGCTTGTGCAGCTCAGGGGATCCCACACCAGGCTTCCCGCGCCTACTTGCTTACTCACGACTCAGACACATGTCGTACTCAACTGTGAGCCAAGATCTGGGTTTAATGGGAGCTCACGGGTTTACCAAGAGCGCAGGGGTGCCGAGAGGGCATCGCCCGTGAGGGCTCAAGGCTCTCCTCGCCGCCAGACGATGAACGCCAAGGGATCATCCGCCTGCTGGTCGCCTCAGACCTGCCATGCCGACGCCGAAATGAAGCATGGACTGCTCGGGTCTCCGTGATACTCCATCAGGGAGGGCGCAGACGCTGGCCCCCATCCCTCCCTCACAATGGGCACCTTTGACTCTCTTTTCAAAGTCCTTTTCATTCTTTCCCTCACATGGTCTGAGAGTTCACTGCCATCTGGGCTTCCTCGGCCATTTAGCCTTTGGACTAACCCCACCACCTCATTTTTAGCTGCATTCTAAATAACCCGACTCGCCGAATAACGCCATATGGTATGCCAGGGTCCCGCACAACGGGCTTGTCATCACCCTTCTCGGGCGTCACCCATGGACTTATTCATGGGTCCGCCGTCGAGAGGACTTTCTCCTAGATTAAACGGCGAAAGTTGCGGCTCTTGGCTCATATCGTTTTTCCCCCGTTCGTCATTGCAATTTATAAATCCCTTGTAAAGCTCCTCCGCTATTGATATGTCGAAACCTGCTGGTGGTTCCCATTCGAATTGGGTCGCATCTGAAAGTAAGTCCTCCCATCATCGAGGCAACCGGCCGGGCTGGGTCCTTTTCAGAAGTTGTGGCTACATCCACTTCGCTGACACGCTAGGCTGGGAGGCGAGCCACCACCGTCGTCGTGCCGGCGCTCCTTTGGGGGGGTAAAGTGTTTTTCAGCCAACCTCGGCTGGGGGGCAAGGATCGACCACTGTCCAGCGACTCGACGACTACTGCCTTGTGGGGCGCAGGGTAACGGTGGGGACATCGCCGGCGCGGACTGGTGGTGTAAAAATCGAACCTAAGGTCAGTAACTTATGCTCAAAGACCTGGCGGGTTCGCGGATTCCGCAATTCACCTGCGACGATTTCACGCTTCACTCAGCGCGAGCCGCCATCCGCTGGGCCGGTAGAGTCAAGTAGGTTACCGTTCGAGGTTTCCGACCGCCGCTTTCGCTGGTACAGATCGCTGGAGTGGTTCGTGTTCAAGGGCTGTCTCCTGACCGTCATGGGTCGCCGACGCTTCGAGTCTGCTTCATACGAAGGCCGCTAACGCGAGGGCGAGGGCTGGACGGGCGTTGCGACGGCCGCCAGCGGCATCGGTATGCAGCTCGCTCGCTAGTCGCGCCGCTTTCAGAATCGATACGATCCTTCCGCGAGGTTCACCCACGAAACCTTTGTTACGACTTCTCCTTCCTAAATGATAGTAAGGTTCAGTGGACTTCGAACGTTGCTTCCAACCAATCGCCGTTTATCCCAACACCACCCCGACCATCTAAATTGCAGAGGAGCGACGGGCGCAGGTAAATAAAGGGACGAGTCAACGCTGTCATGACTCGCCGCTACTAGGGAATCGCTGGAAAATCACTGCAATGATCTATCCCCATCAATGCATGAAATTTAAGATGTTCCAAGGCCTGTCGCCAAGCAGTGACTCGCTGGAATACACGGGCAGGCGCGAAACCATCTGGGCGGCATCACGCACTGTTATTGCCTTCAACCTGTAATTTTAAAACGCCATAGTCCCTCTATATACTGGAGGGTCACCCATAGCTAGTTAGCAGGCTGAGGTTCCCTGCTGCTCATACGGAATTAACCACAAATCGTCACCAACTAACGCTCATGCACCACCACCCATAGAATCAAGAAAAGAGTTCACCACAATCCCAACTATGGTTCCAATCTGGGTTCCGTGAGTCAGCTCAGTCAAGCAGCTCCACCCCCAGGTGCCCCCCTTCCACACCTCCCTTGAAAGCTTCAGCCTATGACCAATTATATCTCAAACAAACAAAACTTTGATTTCATAAGGTGCTAAAAAGCACATCCTCACCATCCCCTATCGCCATGCAGTGGCTTATGTGACTAGGGACTGATCGCCTTCGAAAGCCCCAACTTTTTGATTAAAGAAAAACATCCTTGGTAAACATTTCGGTTGTTCTGCCTTTCATAAAAATCCAAGAATTTCACCTGGACGTCATGAAATAATGAATGTCCCCACTCGTCCCCTAATGACCATTACTCCATCCCAAGGCCACCACACAGGACCAAATCCAGCGATGTTATCCCATGTTATCAGAATCTCGTGAAAGGGGAGAGTTTGGAAAGAGACTAATAATTTTCGTATCAAAGAGCGGAGAAGACCGCCAAGAGATCAGGCCAGAGCGAATGGACCTAGGGAGGTCGACCAGTACACACCGCGAGGCGGACCGACCAATGACAACCCAAGGTCCAACTACAGCTTTTAAATCAACAACTTAAATATACGCTTGAGTTGGAATAATGGCAATCGACTGCCCCTCCAATGATCCTCCAAGGACTTAGAATTTCATTCCACTACCAGACCAGAGAGCCCGCATTATTTAGATTGTACTTATTCTACCCAATGGCTCCGCCTTGATGATGTGCCAGCTCCCTCCATCGGCCCATCGGTTGATAGGCATGGAAGGCCCTATCGATGCATATCAGAAGTTGAGAGGGCAGAAATTATCCGGCTTAGCGCCGCACGAGGATTGCCAGTCGAACGCCTGAAGTTATCATGAATCATCCTTTTAACGGCAAAAATGCATCCCTTTCCTGCAAATGCATCCCTTCCGTAAGTCGGCCAGTAATGATAGTTTTAATTCATCCGAAAGTAGCAGGTACCATCAAACAAACTATAATCGATGAATGAGCCATTCGTAGCTTCTCAAATTGAATTTGTTCATACTTACACATGTATGGTTTAATCTTTTGAGACAAAGCATATGACTAAGGTGGATCAACCGTGTAGCATCCTTCCTCGAGACCGCGACGGCCATCTCAACATGCGAAGCAGTATGCTCTCCCAAGACTGGGTGCGGGCATTTAGCCGAAAGCAAAAAAAGGGGTATCGGGACTTAAGCGTAATCCAAACTAAGTCCACTCTGGACCCGCATTCACATGGTCCATGAACACTTCCGGGTTTTGAAAGCACACCCGGCATGGGCGGAGACTAAGCCGGAGGGGAAAAACGCTGAACGCCTGATGACGCTCGACCCCCGGACGATCAACGGGTCCCACCACGGGTTTGGTTAAAGGGGACTATACACTCATATGAGCTGCCCTCGGGGAAAACACACAAGCACCCGAATTTTTTCAGCGACCCACAAGGCCGCTGGACCCGGCAAAGGAGCTGATGACGATAAGATCAATGGCCTATAATGGCCTTTAAGCAACACTTCATGATGTCCAACGGCACCACTGCGCTGGCTGCCGCGAACCCTGCGATGCCCGATGCCCGCTCAGACAGTTTGCGCGGCACAGGTGCCGCGACAGGCAGATCGAGAGGGGCACTGAACGGCCCGCGCGAGGGGCTTTAAAAGATCAAAAAAAACTCGAGTTGGGCAAAAGGGTCATACGGCTAATTTGCTTTTCCCCCGCTACGAAGAGTCAGAAGGCCATCGCCAACGGAAGCCGAGGGCAAATGGCCCGCTGCACCGCCACACAGCAAGCCAGCCATTAGGCCGGGGGTAAACAAGCCCACCAGCGCCAGGCGACAGCCTTTCCGAAGAACGCTAGGGGCCACCGTGCCCAGTTTACCCCGCCTCCATGCCCGCTACGCTACCATCGCTACCGCCACAACCGCTCCCACCCATTTAAAATCCCAAAACCGCCAGAACCAGAACCGCAAAAAACGTTCCACACCACCAGTGTGGGGCTCACCGCCGAAAGGTGGCACTAGGGAGCGCCTGGCTGATTCCCGCCGTGAGGGGCAGGCCAGACCCGCGCCGCTGAGAGTGGCTGCCCAGCTCCCCCAGCAAAGCCTGTGGGGGCAGGTTGCCCAGGCGCGCGCTGGGAGATTGGCTCAGCCAGCGCGCGCGCCCGAGTGGCTGGTTCGGGTCCCTGCGGCGACGCTCAAGAGGCGGCAGGTCAGTCTCGCGCGGTGCGGGCGCCCAGGAGGGGGCTGGTCTGCCCTGAAGACGTCGGGTGGCTGGCTGGGGGCCATGGCTAGTCTCCCGGGTGGGGATGGCCTGCCCCTGCGCTGCCAACCAGTTCCCCACCAGCAACTGTCCCCCTATGGGAAATCCCAAAAATATCCCTCAGCCACCGCCAAAAATCGCAAAGTGGTCAGGACCACCACCAGAGGTGGGGCCCCAGGGCTTGAAGGGGGCTGAAGGTGCACCCTGATCCCCCACAAGACGCCATGACAAGGCAGGTCTAGTGCCTGCAGGCTGCAGAGGGGGTTATTGGAGGCGGTTCTGCTGGCGACGGGCGCCTCAGGTTTGTTGTTCAAGCAGGCATACAAGCCTGGTGGCTGGTCTCCGCCGCATGCATCCCGTTCCCCTCACTGCGGGAACCCCAAAAAATATCCCACGCTTTGAAACCCATCAGGCACCGTC
Source organism: Aristolochia fimbriata (assembly GCA_019845555.1). NCBI lineage: Eukaryota > Viridiplantae > Streptophyta > Magnoliopsida > Piperales > Aristolochiaceae > Aristolochia > Aristolochia fimbriata. The sequence continues at coordinate 4,415 of JAINDJ010000161.1, read as the reverse complement.
TGGTGGGGGTCTGACCATGGGTTCCAGGCAACAAGTGGACCCTCAGCCTCAGGTGGGGGGCAGGGTTGGTCTGTCCTTGGGCCAGCCTGGTGGGTTCGTCTGGCAAGGGGCCAGGATGGCTGGTCTGGGCCTGGTCTGCCCCTTGCGCTGGTCTGTCTGCCCCAGGGCAAGGTGTCAGGAGGGCTGGTCTGTCCCGTTGCGCGCGCCCGCCGGGCAGGTTCGTCTGGCCCGCGCGCCTCAGGAGGCAGGTTCGTTCCGGCGCGCTAGGGGGCCAGGATGGTCCCAGCCAGCTGGCCAGTTGCCCGGTGGGTGGTTTAAGTCTGCGCGTCAGGCTGGTTTGCCCCCCCGTGGCCCTTGCGTGGAGCGCGCGTCAGCCGGGGGGCTGGCTGTCCTGATGCGCTACCGGCCTGCAAAGGCAGGTTCGTTCCATGAGGCCATGCTGGGCCGGGCTTTTTCCCCGTCGACCCAGAGGCTGCATGGCTGCATGAGCCAATGACCGGCACCCGGATCCGCTAACGGGGACACACGCCGCCGGGCGCCAGCCTAAGGCCCAAGGCTGGGCATGGAGACAGGGGCAAGGGACAAGGCTGCCTGATATATATAGGAGCCCCATGGGCTCGGAAGGGACGGGCGGCACAGGCAGCCCCCCCATGCTGCCAGGGATCTGGGTGGAGGTGCTGACCCAACCCCTGCTTTTGGTCAACCCGAAAGCAGTTCTCACCCATATAAAACCCATTTTTACCCCTTTTCCCCACCAGATACCCCGCAGGCAAAGTGTTGCCACCATGAGGGGCCCAGCCTCCTGGCAACCCCATCTCCAGCAGCAGGTTATCGCCCTGGCGTCCAGGCCCATAAGTTCCAGCAGGTTGGCTCATGTCGCCGCCGCCGTGAAGCGCCGTGGGGTAGGGTCGGTCGGCCTGAAGGCCAAGGAAGGCCTGCTATTATTGGCTATGTTACAAGGCTGAAGCGCCTGGCTGGGTAGGCTAGCGCCATTGGGCGCGAAGGGCCAGTTGGCTGGGCTGGCTACGCCAGGCGCGCAGGCCATATTGGCTGTCGGTTATCGCTGCTGCGCTCGCTGGCTGGGTTTGCGCCACGCGCGAAAGCGCCTTCAGAGGAGTTGGAGCACTACAAGGAGCTTCCATTGTGGACGGGCTCTCCCTTTTATTGCTACAGACCATGGCATGCTCCTCACGAAGCTGGAATCTCGCTTTGCCAATGGCGACGCAGGTTCTCCTTTATGCTGATTTCATACGTTGTTATCTCCCTGGCTCCCGCAGCATGATTTTTACAGGTTACTGCGGTTTTATGTGGCCCCTGGCTGCGATTTTGCGATTTCAGCCGCTGACCCCCGCTGATGCTGCCTTTGCTGGATGGCTCTGATGAAGGTGACATCGGTTATCGGCCGAGGTTTCAGCTGGGCGCTGATATGTCGAGATTTTATGCTAAAAGCAAAGACGACAATTGCCGCTTTCCAACCCAACGACGACGCCAGGCGCTGAGGTGCCTCGGTGATGTTGGTTTGTGAGTCGCTGGTTAAAGCGGCAGGCCGGCGCTTTATAATCGATCCAAGAACGCCCCCTTTGTTCTCTTTACCTGCCCAGAATTGATGAGGGGCCTGGCATGAGACGAGGGGATTCCCCCTTCCCACGTCCCTGCCCCCCCCCCGGCAGGCCACCAGTGAGGGTCGCGGTGGTGCGCGGCGAGGCGTCCTGATTACCATGTTTTTCCTGAATGTTGTCAGTGCCGTCTCCGCAATCCACCCCCCCGCAATCCGCGCGAATCACAGCCGCCACTAAGGCGCTGGGTGGTCGGGTCGCTGGCCGGGCGGTTGGTCAGCCAAATAGTTGTGGGACTGTCACAGACATTACCAGCATACCGCCAGCCGGCTTCATGGACTTGAGTCGGTCGAGCGCCGATTCGCTGGGCGCAGGGCCTTCCTCGCCTTGGCGACGAACGCCTCGGGCGCTGGGCCAAGGCGAGGGCGCTGCTTCTTTCCTCAAGGCCGCTAGGGCTCCGCTGTTCTGGCCCTCGCAGGCCGCCACAGGACCTTAAGAGCCTTTGCCGGGCCGGGGCGAGTGCCTCCGGGCTTCCTTTGGCGCAGGTCAGCAGTGCCCGCCTCTGGGCTGGGCCAGGGCTCGGCTCACGCGCTGGCCAGCTCCCCCTCGGGCCCCCTCTCTTGGCCCCAAGTGACCGTACTTGGGATCTATCTGCTGGCTCAAGTGAGTCCCGCGAGGGTTGCTCTGGGTGACGGAACTGCCACTCAAGGCCTCGAAAGTGGGGGAACCCCACGCTCAACGCTTTTGTTTTCTGATGTGGTGCTTAGGACCGACCGTGGCACGGAGGGGATTTAATCGGGTGCGACATGGGGCTGAATTCGCGATCGCGGGCAGTAAGGCCACTCTTACCACTTTACAACACCCCGTCAGCGATGGTTCGCCCAGGATTCAAACGCCGGAATTGGAATTAATGCCCTCGCCCCGACTAGTCCGCCGGTGGGCGTCGCCACGACATGCCCTTGGAAGTCGAAGTTAACGCACGGCATTTGGCAAGGTGGGCGCTCACCAGCTTTGATTCTGACTTAGAGGCGCTCACCATCATAAACCAACACACCTGGAAGCCACGGCCAATCGGGCTTTTCAAACCAAGCGCCACACCACCAGGTGGAATCAACGGTTCTCTCGTATCTAAGTTGACACATGGCCCGCACCCGTTACCCAGGTAAACTAACCTGTGTTCCACCCGCCCATACCCAGCTTACGCTCCCCGCTTGGTGGGGCACCAACCAACACTTTGCGAATTTGCCTCACTTTTCAGATAGTTTTATATCGGAAAGGATCAAAAGCAACGCCGCTATGAACGCTTATTGCCACAAGCTGCTATCCTCTCAGAACTTTTCCGACACCCCTAGCTCAAATTCGGTCTGTCTAAAGGACCGAGTAGGCAATGCGTTCAGCCCATTCGCATTTGAAACGGAGAATCAAACCCAGCTTTTACCCCCTTTGTTCCACACGAGATTTCTGCTCGCTGGAGCTCATCTTAGGGACACCGCGTAAGTATCTTTAACAGATGTGCCGCCCCAAAACCCCCACCCGACAATGTGTCTTCGCCGGATCTCCGGGCCGAGGCCTTGGGAACCAGGAGGGGCACGCCCTCATCCCGACTAATCTGAATGGGTAAAATAACGCTAAAAGTAGTGGTATTATTTCAATTTCTCACAGACACGCCCACTTATCCTACACCTCTCCTGTCATTTCACAAAAGCTCTGACTAGAGTCAAGCTCAACAGGGTCTTTTCCCCATTCCGCCAAGCCTGCCTCCCTTGGCTGTGGTTTCATCACGATAGTAGACGTGGACAAGGGAATTCTAATCCATTCGCGCGCTACCACTAGATGATGACGGCATTTGGCTACCTTAAGAGAGCTATAGCATTCCACTGCCAATTCAAGGGCTATTGAATTTCTTCACTTTGACATTCAGAGTTAAGACCGGGCGTAAAATCACACATTGGCGGAGTATCCGCAGGGACCATAATGCTTTGTTTTTAATTAAACAAATGGATTCCCCGTCAATATCGTAGCTTCTCGAACCTGTTCGACGCCTCTGGGAAGTTGCCCCCAGTGGGGCCGCTCTCAGCCTCGCTCTCTACGCAAGACGACGACCCGCCTCGCCGGGAGTAGCTCGCCGAGTACCCACCGACAAATGACGGGTTCGGACCGGGACCCCCGTGCTCCAGCCCTCGATGTAGCCACAATCCTTTTCCCTAAGTTACTATCCATTTTGGTCAATTTCCCTTGCCAAGGTTTCACATTAGTTCCATCACTCAGAGGTCGTTTCCACCTGAGACTCCCTGAGGCAGAGGTACGAATTGTATGCGACCTTCGGTCCTCCTCGGGATTTTCAAGGGTCGGCCGGGCGACCGACACCACGACGACGGCGTGTTCTCTCCAGTCGCTGGACTCCCACCGCCGGAGCCAGTCAGTTTGTGGTGGGCGTAAAAGCAGCAAACGTAAAAGATAACCTTCCCAGGCCCCGGCCGACGCTCACCGGACTCCTCTAACGCCGTCCGCCAACCGCCACACGCCTGCTCAGGAATTTTAACCCCACTGAAAAGGTTCAAAGTGATGCACTTTATTCACGGCTTCCCCTGCCTCTTTAGGATCGACTAACCCATGTGTAAGTGCCGCTCACATGAACCTTTCCCCTTCAAAGTTCTCATTTGAATATTTGCTACTACCACCAAGATCTGCGACTGACGCCCACCAGTTCTCATACCGTGGTTTTCATGCAAGAACAAGGCCTCCCACCGAGTAAGGCCTTTGGTCGCGTTCCATCACGGAGGGTCAGCGCTTAAGCTACCATCCATTTTCAGCTAGTTGATTCGGGCAGGTGAGTTTGTTACACACTCCTTAGCGATT
>JAINDJ010000160.1:47500-52378 GCA_019845555.1 Aristolochia fimbriata | reverse complement strand
CAGGCTCCACTCCTGGTGGCGCCCTTCCCACACCTTTAAGTTTCAGCCTTTGGCACTATACTCCCCGAACCCAAAACTTTGATTTCATAAGGTGCCGGCGGAGTCCTAAAAACATCCGGGCCGCATCCCTGGTCGGCATCGCTTATGGTTGAGACTAGACGGTATCTGATCGCCTTTCGAGCGTTCAACTTTCGCTTCCTGATTAATGAAAACATCCTTGGCAAATGCTTTGCAGTTGTTCGCCTTTCATAAATCCAAGAATTTCACCCTTCGACTATGAAATACTTAATGCCCCCTGGATCGTCCCTCGGCATCATTACTCCGATCCCGGAAGGCCAACACAATAGGACCCAAATCCTGTGATGTTATCCCATGCTAATGTATCCGTGAGCGTAGGCTTGCTTTGAGCACTCTAATTTCTTCAAAGTAACAGCACCGAGGGTAACGACCCGCCAGTTAGGCCAGAGCTTCGCCGGTAGAAGGGACGAAGTCGACATTGCACACCGCTGAAGGACCGACCGACCCAACCCAAGGTCCAACTACGAAGCTTTTAACCGCAACAACTTAAATATACGCTTATTGAGTTGGAATTACTCGCCGCTGTTGGCACTGGACTTGCCCTCCAATGGATCCTTCGGTATGGGATTTAGATTGTACTTTTATTCCACTTACTGCACTCCCCTGAGCCCGCATTGTTATTTATTGTCACTACCTCCCCGCGGTCAGGATTGGGTAATTTGCGCTACCGCTGCCTTCCCTTGGATGTGGTAGCCGCTTCAGTCCCCTCCTCCGAATCAACCCTCTCCGCCACCCGCCAATACCATGGTAGGCCCCTATCCTACCATCGAAAAGTTGATAGGGCAGAAATTTGAATGATGCGTCAGCCGCACGAGAGCCATAACACCGGCCGAAGCACATCATGAATCATCAAAACAACGGGCAAAGCCCGCTTGACCTTTTATCTAATAAATGCATCCTTCCAGAAGTCGGGGTTGGGGCACGATAGCTCTAGAATTACTACGGTTATCCGAGTAGCAGGTACCATCAAACAAACTATAACTGATTTAATGAGCCATTCGCAGCTTGGCACAGTCTGAATTTGTTCATACTTACACATGCATGGCTTAATCTTTTGAGACAAGCATATGACTACCGCAGGATCAACCAGGTAGCATCCTTCGAGAGACCGACGCTTCAACACGCTGCCGATGCGAAAAGCGCCAGCACCGGGCCGTGGGTATCGACGGTCGAAAGCAAAAGTTAAGGCGATCAGACTCGCTTTTTTGCGACAACCAAGTCCATCGGGACCGCCGCGATTCACATGGGTCCATGAACACGCGGGCGTCCGGGCGTTTCGAGCACCACCCGCGCGAGACTAAGCCGGGGGGAAAGTAAACGCTGACGCCTGATTGCACTCGCCGCATCTCTGCACGCATACCAGGTCCGCGACGGTTTCAAAGGGACTATACATCATATGAAGCTGCTCCTTTCGAAAAAACACAAGCACCAGGGGAATGCCAGCCCCCAACAAGGCCGCTGGAGGTCCGTGGTGAAAGAAGGGAAGACGGCTGCCACGACGGCTCATACGGGCCGGATGCACCACTCGCCAAGATGTCCAACGTGGCACCACTCGCGACGCGCCATAAACCGCGACGCCGATGCCCCGCCCGCGGTATGGCGAAGCAAAGGCGCCATAGGCGCCGCACAGGCAAGTCAAGATCGGGAGAGGGGCACCGAACGGTCCCCGAGAGCGCGGAAAGATCAAAAAACCTCGAGTTAAGGCAAAAGGGTCGCTGGCCACTTGGGTTTTTCCCCCTCACTGGAAAGAGCTGAAGGCCATCGCCTAACGGAAGCTGAGGGGCAATGGCCTTTGTGACCGCCACACGCTGAGGGGCAAGCCATTGCACAGCTGGGGCAACAAGCCCTTCCTAGGGCGCCAGAGGGGCTTACAGGCCTTTCCCTCAGCACGCAGGGGCCAACAGGCCCAAGGTTTATTCCTCCGCCAAGGTCCAGGGACCGCCTGAACGCCTCTACACCATCCACAACCGTTCCCACCTATTTGAAATCCCAAAATATCCCCCAGCCACGCAGAACCAAAAAAGTAGGTCTCAGGACCACACCACGAGTGGGGCCCCACCGCGAAAGGCACTAAGGAGAGCCTAGCTGACCCCCCCCCCCCCCCCCAGGCCAGACCCAAAAGCCAGGCCAGCCAGGAGTGGCTGCCCAGAAGGCCACGGGCAGGCTTGGGTTTGGCCCAGGGCTACCGCCCAGGGGGGCTGGTTGGCCCCCACCGGGCCACAAGGCCAGAGTGGCTGGCCTGCCCCTGTGGCGACGCCAAGAGCGCCAGGCCAGGTTCCATATGCCAGAGGGGCTGGCCTGCCCCCATGCTGACGCTGCCGGCAGGGCCAGCTGGCCGTCCATGACAAGATACAGCGCTGCTGCCTGGTGGGATGGTCTGCCCCTCATGCAATCCCCTGTCCCCGGGCCAGAACCCGCTCCCCGGGCCTGGGAAATCCCAAAATATCCCCTCAGCCACGCCAGACCGCTAAAGTGTTCAGGCCACCACGGTGGGGTCTAATCACCTCGTGTCTGGTTCAAGGCGGCGACCTGACCCCCTCGCCAAGACGCCAAGAGCCGGCAGGTCAGCCCCATGGCCCCGCCAGAGGGGCCAGGTGCCCCTGGAGGGTTGGCCTGTCTTGGCTTGCCGCCCCGGGCTTGTACAGTAGGGTTTTGGGAAGGTCCCATGCCCTTGCACCGCCTGCTCCCCACCAAGAACCCGCTCCTCACTGGGGAAATCCCAAAATATCCCTCAGCCACGCCAGCACCGCAAAAAGTGTTCCAGACCGGCACCATCGCAGGGGGCCCACCGCGAGCTGGTTCAAGGAAGGGCGACCTGACCCCCCAGCAAGGCGGGTAGGGTTTGTCCCCATACAGCCACAGCAGGTGGCAGGTCGCCCAACGGGTGCTGGCAAGGGTCAGCTGCCTGGCTCCCATCCCAGGCCGCCAGATTTGGCTGGAAATGCCCCTTTGCGCGGCTGGTGGGGCTGGTCTGTCACCCAGGCCAGAGGGGCTGGTCTGCCCCAGCGCGCCTGGTTGGCAGGTTCGTCCTTGGGCCACAGCCGGGCCAGGAGATGCAGGGGGCGCTGCTTGCCGAAGGCTGCGTCCGGGGCTGGTCTGGTCCTGCCCCCCGCTGCCACCCTGGTGGGCTGGTTTGCCCTTGAGGGCTGGCCACAAGAAGAATGGCTGGTCTGTCTGAACTGCCCTTAGCTGCCAATAGCCAGCCAGGGTCGGGCTGCCCCATGGCGCCAAGGCCAGCAAAGGGCAGGTTCGCCCCATACTCCTACCAACCCCATCTATCCCGGCCGATCGCAGGTGAGTGCTGCATGAAGCCAGCGCACGCGGCACGGGATCTAACGGGACTGACGAATATGCCACTGCCAAGGACCGCCGGGCCGCCAAGGCCCAAGGCCCAAGGCCCGGCGCCGGGCGCAAGCGTTACAAGGCGCCTGCCTTTTGATATATAGGAGCCCCCGTGCTCTGGAAGGGACGGGCGGACAGGCAGCCCCCCCCATGCCTGTGGGGGATCTGGGGTGGGAGGTGCTGACCCAACCCGCTTTGGCTTTTGCCCAACCTCGAAAGGCAGCTCGCACCTATAGAAAACCCATTTTACCCCTTTTTCCCACCAGATAATCGCAAAAGTGTTCCAGACCACACCATGAGGTGGGGCCCAGCCTCCCCAGTAACCCCCATCTCCAGCAAGCAGGTCATCGCCCGGCGCCCAAGCCTTATGGCAGGCCCCCCAGGGCTGGCGCATGCCTGGGGCTGGTCAAGGCCATAGGGCAATGGAGCGCCTGCTTGGTTATTGCGCTACAGCCGCGCGAGCTGAAGGCCAGTTTGGGGCAGGGGCATTTAATGCTGAGCGCTGTTCCTGTCAATCGAATGGTTAGCTATCACACGCGGGCTGGCTGGCTAATATCGCTGGGCTACACGCTGTTGGCTGGTATTGGCTGCCAAGAAGCCCAGATATTATGGCGCAGGGCTACAAGGAAGAATGCCTGTCGCTGTGGATCTGCCTTCCTTTGAGGCTATCCATGGCATGCCCCGTCCCCCATGCCAAGAGGTCCTCGCTCTGGGTGGCGACTTCGCAGGTTCCTTCCCTTTATGCTGATTTCCAAAGGTTGTTGGCCTCCCCGGGTTCTTGATTTTTTTTTTGTCAGGTTGCTCAGGTTTATGCGGTTCCCCTCGGCGCGATTTTATGATTTCGAAAGCCGTTGACCCCTGCCTCCCCCTCCCATGATGCCTTTGTTGGCGGTCGGATGAAGGTGACACGCGCTGGCCACCGGCTAGCCGGGCGCTGATATGCCGAGATTTATGCGAAAAGCAAAGATCGACGTCGGGCGCAATTGTCGCTTCAACGACGACGCCAGGCGCTGATTTCAGGTACCGCTTCACGGCTACAATGGGTGGGTCGGTTGCGGTTAGTTTCACAGCGTCGCCGGCGCTTTGGTAACGATCCAAGAACGCCCCCCTTTGTTCTCTTACTCTGCCTTTTTGTGAATTGATCGAGGGTCGACATGGCGACGAGGGGATTCTCCCCTTCCGTCGGCCCCCCCCGCCCCGAGCCCAGCGGGTGTAGGCGACCAGAGGGTCGTGGTGGCGGCGGTGTTGATTCATACTTCACCAGCCGCTTCATGAAGAGTTGTCGGTCGGGTTCCCGGCAAATCGCACCCCTGCCACCCCGCAAGAATCACAGCCACACGGCGCGCTGGTCGGGTCGCTGGCCAGCAGCGGGTTGGTCAGCCAGGGCTTAGGTTGTAAGGAGCTCACAGCTGGCAGACATGCCACCGTCACCAGTCGGGCCATGGACTTGAGTCGGCC
>JAINDJ010000160.1:37500-42500 GCA_019845555.1 Aristolochia fimbriata | reverse complement strand
CCACCAACTAAGAACGCCATGCACCACCACCCATAGAATCAAGAAAGAGCTCTCACCTGTCAATCCTTACTATGTCCGACCTGGTAAAGTTTCCCCCGTTGAGTCAAATTAAGCCGCAGGCTCCACTCCTGGTGGTGCCCTTCCGCCACCCCTTTAAGTTTCAGCCTTGCACCATACTCCCCCCGAACCCAAAAAACTTTGATTTCTCATAAGGTGCCGGGCGAGTCCTAAAAGCAACATCCGCCGATCCCCTGGTCGGCATCGCTTATGGTTGAGACTAGGACGGTATCTGATCGCCTTCGAGCCCCCAACTTTCGCTTTGATTAATGAAAACATCCTTGGCAAATGCTTTTCGCAGCTTGTTCGCCTTTCATAAATCCAAGAATTTCACCTCTGACTATGAAATACCTAATGCCCCCCCCGATCGCCCCTCGTTAATCATTACCCGATCCCGGGCGGCCAACACAATAGGACCAAATCCTGTGATGTTATCCCATGCTAATGTATCCAGAGCGTAGGGGCTGCTTTGAGCACTCTAATTTCTTCAAAGTAACAGCACCGAGGCACGACCCGCCAGTTAAGGCCAGGAGCGCATCGCCGTAGAAGGGACGAAGTCGACTGCGGCACACCGCGAAGGCGGACCGATCGACCCAACCCAAGGTCCAACTACACGAGCTTTTTTAACCGCAAATAACTTAAATATACGCTATTGAGTTGGAATTACCATGCTGCTGGCACCGACTTGCCCTCCAATGGATCCTCGCAGGGGATTTAGATTGTACTCATTCCACTACCAGACTCGAGAGCCCGGTATTGTTATTTATTGTCACTACCTCCCCGCGGTCGATTGGGTAATTTGCGCCGCTGCCTTTCCTTGGATGTGGTAGCCGCTTTCTCGCTCCCTCCCGAATCAACCCTACTCTCCGCCACCCGCCAATACCATGGTAGGCCCCTATCCTACCATCGAAAAGTTGATAGGGCAGAAATTTGAATGATGCGTCGCCGCACGACGAGCCATGCGATCCGCCGAAGTTATCATGAATCATCAAAACAACGGGCAAAGCCCGCTGACCTTTTATCTAATAAATGCATCCCTTCCAGAAGTCGGGTTTGGGGCACGATAGCTCTAGAATTACTACGGTTATCCGAGTAGCAGGTACCATCAAACAAACTATAACTGATTTAATGAGCCATTCGCAGCTTCACAGCCTGAATTTGTTCATACTTACACATGCATGGCTTAATCTTTGAGACAAGCATATGACTACCGGCAGGATCAACCAGGTAGCATCCTCGAGAGAGACCGACGCCAACAACACGCCGATGCGAAAAGCGCCAGCACCGGGCCGGGGCATCGACGGTCGAAAGCAAAAGTTAAGGCGATCGAGACTCGCTTATAATCCAACCAAGTCCATCGGACTGCCGCATTCACATGGGTCCATGAACACTGCGGCGTCCGGCGCTCGAGCACACCCGGGCGGAGACTAAGCCGGAGGGGAGAAAGTAAACGCTGACGCCTCGATTGCGCCGCCCGCCCTGCACCCGCACGCACACGGGTCCGGGCGACGGGTTTCAAAGGGACTATACATCATATGAAGCTGCCCCTTTCGGGAAAAAAAACACACAAGCACCAGGGGAATGCCAGCGACCCAACAAGGCCGCTGGAGGTCCGCGGCAAAGAAGGGAAGACGGCGCTGACGAGACGACGGCTCATACGGGCGGAAGCACCACTCGCAAGATGTCCAACGCGGCACCACTCGCGACGCCGCCAAGGTCCGCGACGCCGATGCCCCGCCCGCGCATGGCGAAGCAAAGCAAAGCCATAGGCGCCGCATTGTGCAAGTCAAGATCGGGAGAGGGGGGCACCGAACGGTCCCGCAGAGAGCGGAAAGATCAAAAAACTCGAAGTTGGGCAAAAGGGTCGCTACAATACTTGGCCTTTTCCCCTCCGCTACAGAAGAGCTGAAGGCCATCGCCCAACGGAAGCGAGGGGCAAATGGCCTTTGCACCGCTCACACACGCTGAGGGGCAAGCCATTGCACAGAGCGCTGGGGGGCAACAAGCCCCACCTAGGGCGCCAGAGGGGGGGCTTACAGGCCTTTCCCCGAAAGCACCCAGGGGGGCCAACAGGCCCAGGCTTACCCCCCGGGCCAAGCCATGCCTCGCACGCCGCCACCGCCTACCCCAACAATCCGCTCCCACCCATTTAAAATCCCAAAATATCCCTCAGCCACGCAGAACCGCAAAAGTGTTCCAGACCGTCACCACGAGTGGGGGGGCCCACCACGAGCAGCAGGCACTTAGAGCCTAGCTGACCCCCCCCCCAGGGCAGGGGGGCAGGCAGACCCAGGCTGCCACCAGCCTGAGTGGCTGCCCAGCCCCCTAGCTGCTGGCACCGGCTGGCCGGCAGGCAGGTTCTGCCCCATGCGCGCAGCTGCTAGGAGGGGCTGGTCTGCCCCACGCCAAGCGCCCTGGAGTGGCTGGGTCTGCCCCGCCCCCACAAGACGCCAAGAGCGGCAGGCCAGCCCCATGCCAAGCCCCAGGAGGGGGCTGGCCTGCCCCAAGCTGACGCTACCTGTGGGGCTGGCTGGCCCCATGGCCCACGGCCAAGGCCTGGTGGGATGGTCTGCCCCCTTGCGCGCCAACCGCTCCCCCCCAGAACCCGCTCCCCGCCTGGGGAAATCCCAAAAATATCCCTCAGCCACGCTGGGTACCGCAAAAAGTGTTCCAGACCGTCACCACGAGGTGGGGCCCACCGCACAGGGGGTTCAAGGTGCGGCGACCTGACCCCCCACAAAGACGCCATGAGCGGGCAGGCCAGCCCCATGATGCGCCAAGGCCAGGGGGGCTGGCGTGCCCTGCTGCCGACGCGCCCTGGGGCTTGCCAGCCCCATGCCCCAGCCCAAGGCCCCTGGTGGGGCTGGCCTGCCCCTTTGCGCCTAACCGCTCCCCGTTCCCCACCGTGGAAAACCCAAAAATATCCCTCAGCCACGCCAAAATCGCAAAAAAGTGTTCCAGACCGTCACCACGCAGGGGGGCCCACCGCGAAGCTGGTTCAAGGTGCGGGCGACCTGACCCCCCAAGGCTGCACAGGTGGGGCAGGCTTGTCCCCCTCAAGGCTGCCTGGTGGGGCTGGCTGGTGGGATGGCCCCTGCCAGCGCCTCGGGCTGGCTGGCTGGGCTGGCCCTCTTGCGCTCAAGGGCAGGATGGGCTGGTCTGCCCCTTGGGGCCTGGTGGCTGGGCTGGCCTGCCCGCTGCGCAGGCAGGCTGCCAGAGGGGCTGGTCTGTCTCCAGGCGGCCAAGGGTGGTTGGTTCAGGTTCGTCCCTTGGCGCCAGAGATGCAGGTCCACACACTCATGAAGCCACACCGGGGCTGGCCCCTTCCCTTGCGCGCGCCTGGGGGCGGTGGGCTGGTTTGCCCCCTTGCGCGCCACGCCTGCAATGGGCTGGTCTGTTCCCTTGCGAAGCCCAGCCAGGGCTGGGCTGCCCCATGCCCCATGCGGCCGGGCCCCGCAAAGGCAGGTTCGCCCCATGCCATACACACCGCCTGCTGGGCTTTCTCCCGCCGACCGCAGGTGAGTGCTGCATGAAGCCAGCGACGCGGGCAACGGGACTAACGGGACCACGAATACGCTGCCAGGCCAAGATCGCCGGGTCAAAGGCCCAAGGCCCAAGGCCCAAGGCCAAGGCGGGCGCTGGGGCAAGGCAGGCGCTGCCTTTTGATATATAGGAGCCCCAAGGGTCTCTGAAGGGATCTGGCATGGCACAGGCAGCAGGCCCCCCATGCCTGTGGTGGGATCTGGGGTGGGAGGTGCTGACCCAACCCGCTTTTCGCTTTTGCCCAACCTCGAAAGGCAGCTCGCACCTATAGAAAACCCATTTTTACCCTTTTCCCACCAGATACCGCAAAAGTGTTCCAGACCGTCACCATGAGGTGGGGCCCAGCCTCCCCCTGGCAACCCCATCTCCAGCAAGTAGAACATCGCCTCATGCCTAGCGCCTTAGTGTTTCAGGGCTGGTTTCATGCTTGCCGCCGAGGAATCCTGGGGGCTGGGTCGGCTGGCCACGAGCGCCTGGTTGGGTTGCGCGCCGCGAGGTCAGGTTGGGCAGGCCAGGCCACTGGCGCGCCAGCTGAAAGCGCTGCTGGGCCGGCCAGCGCCACGCACGCTGCGCGCGCGTGTTGGGCTGGTTAGCGCCATCGATTGCTGCATGGCATCAGCTGGTTGGCTGGTCTGGCCACAGCGTTGGCTGAAAGCCAGGTTAGCTGCTGCCAAGCTGAGCCTGGCTGTGATCGGGTCTTCCCTTTGGCCTAGTGACCATGGGGGCATGCCCTGCCCCATGCCAAGAGGTCCCTCGCTTGTTAATGGCGACTTCAAGAGGGTCCTTCCCCTTATACTGATTTTCAGTTGGCCTCCCCCCCTTTCTTTATTTTTTTTTTTTGTCGGTTGCTCAGGAAAGCTTTATGCGGTTCCCTCAAGGCTGATTTTATGATTTCGAAGGCCGTTGACCCCCCTCCCCCCCCCCTCACATGCCTTTGTTGCGGGGTCGGATGAAGGCATACGCTGAAGCCGCCACAAGCAATGGCGCTGATATGCCGAGATTTATGCGAAAAGCAAAGATCGACGTCGGCGCAATTTCGTCGCTTCAACGACGACGCCGCGGCGCTGATGCCAGCGCCGCTTCACGGCGCTTGAGGTGGGTCGGTATGTTGCGGTTAGCTACAGGTCAGGCGGCGCTTTGGTAACGATCCAAGAACGCCCCCCCTTTGTTCTCTTTTACTCTGCCTTTTGGTGAATTGATCGAGGGGTCGACATGGCGACGAGGGGATTCTCCCCTTCCCGCCGCCCCCCCGCCCCGCCTCTCGAGCCCAGCCGGTGTAGCGACCAGAGGGTCGTGTGGCGGCGGGAGGTTCTGATTCATACCACCAGTCGCTTCATGAAGCTGCTGTCACAGGTCGCCCCCAAACGCATCAGACCCCCACCACCCCACAAGAATCACAG
>JAINDJ010000160.1:27500-32500 GCA_019845555.1 Aristolochia fimbriata | reverse complement strand
TAAGGGCATCACACCTGTTATTGCCTCAAACTTCCGTGGCCTAAACGGCCATAGTCCCTCTAAGAAGCTGGCCGGGAGGGTCACCTCCACATAGCTAGTTAGCAGGCTGAGGTCTCGCTCGCTAACGGAATTAACCGCACAAATCGCTTCCACCAACTAAGAACGGCCATGCACCACCACCCATAGAATCAAGAAAGAGCTCTCCAGTCTGTCAATCCTTACTATGTCCTGACCTGGTAAGTTTCCCCGTTTGAGTCAAATTAAGCCGCAGGCTCCACTCCTGGTGGTGCCCTTCCGCAATTCCTTTAAGTTTCAGCCTTATGACCATACTCCCCCCGAACCCAAAAAAACTTGATTTCTCATAAGGTGCCGGGCGGAGTCCTAAAAGTAACATCCGCCCCATCCCTGGTCGGCATCGCTTATGGTTGAGACTAGGACGGTATCTGATCGCCTTCGAGCCCCCCAACTTTCGTTCTTGATTAATGAAAACATCCTTGGCAAATGCTTTTCGCAGTTGTTCGCCTTTCATAAATCCAAGAATTTCACCTCTGACTATGAAATACTGAATGCCCCCGACCGTCCCCTCGTTAATCATTACCCGATCCCGGGCCAACACAATAGGACCGAAATCCTGTGATGTTATCCCATGCTAATGTATCCAGAGCGTAGGCTTGCTTTGAGCACTCTAATTTCTTCAAAGTAACAGCACCGAGGCACGACCCGCCAGTTAAGGCCAGGAGCGATCGCCGGTAGAAGGGACGAAGTCGACTCTGTGCACACCGCGCGAGGGCGGACCGACGACCCAACCCAAGGTCCAACTACGAAGCTTTTAACCGCAACAACTTAAATATACGCTATTGAGCTGGAATTACCATGGCTGCTGGCACCGGACTTGCCCTCCAATGGATCCTCGTTAAGGGATTTAGATTGTACTCATTCCACTTACCAGACTCGAGAGCCCGGTATTGTTATTTATTGTCACTACCTCCCCGTGTCGATTGGGTAATTTGCGCCGCCGCTGCCTTCCTTGATGTGGTAGCCGCTTTCTCAGCTCCCTCCCGAATCGAACCCTAATTCCTCCGCCACCCGTCAATACCATGGTAGGCCCCTCCTCCTACCATCGAAAGTTGATAGGGCAGAAATTTGAATGATGCGTCGCCGCACGAGAGCCATGCGATCCGCCGAAGTTATCATGAATCATCAAAACAACGGGCAAAGCCCGCTGACCTTTTATCTAATAAATGCATCCCTTCCAGAAGTCGGGTTTGGGGCACGATAGCTCTAGAATTACTACGGTTATCCGAGTAGCAGGTACCATCAAACAAACTATAACTGATTTAATGAGCCATTCGCAGCTTCACAGCCTGAATTTGTTCATACTTACACATGCATGGCTTAATCTTTGAGACAAGCATATGACTACTGGCAGGATCAACCAGGTAGCATCCTCGAGAGACCGCGACGCCAACACGCCGCCGATGCGAAAAGAGGCCTCAGCACCGGGCCAGGGCATCGACGGTCGAAAGCAAAAGTTGGGCGATCAGACTCGCTTTGCAATCCAACCAAGTCCATCGGACTGCCGCGATTCACATGGGTCCATGAACACTCGTAAGTCCCGGGCGTTCCGAGCACACCCGGCGCGAGACTAAGCCGGAGGGGAAAGTAAACGCTGACGCCTGATTGCGCCGCCCTGCACTCCGCACGCACACACGGGTCCGGGCGACGGGTTTCAAAGGGACTATACATCATATGAAGCTGCCCCTTTCGGGAAAAACACAAGCACCAGGGGAATGCCAGCGACCCAACAAGGCCGCTGGAGGTCCGTGCGGCAAAGGAAGGGAAGACGGCGCTGACGAGACGACGGCTCATACGGGCCGGAAGCACCACTCGCGATGTCCAACGCGGCACCACTCGCGACGCCGCCGCTGGTCCGCGACGCCGATGCCCCGCCCGCATGGCGAAGCAGCAAAGGCGCCATAGGCGCCGCACAGCAAGTCAAGATCGGGAGAGGGGGCACCGAACGGTCCCGCCAGAGAGCGCGAAAGATCAAAAAACTCGAAGTTGGGCAAAAGGGTCGCTACTGGGCCACTTGGGCTTTCCCTGCGCTGAAGAGAAGAGCTGAAGGCCATCGCCTAACGGAAGCGAGGGGCAAATGGCCTTTGCACCGCTCACACGCTGAGGGGCAAGCCATTGCACGAGCGCCGGGGGGCAACAAGCCCCACCTAGGGCGCCAGAGGGGGCTTACAGTGCCTTTCCCCGAAGCACGCCAGGGGCCAACAGCCCAGGCTTACCCCCGCCCTGCCTCAGGCCTCGCGCACGCCTACCGCCCCGCCACAATCCGCTCCCACCTATTTAAAATCCCAAAATATCCCTCAGCCACGCAGAACCGCAAAAGTGTTCAGACCGTCACCACCACGAGTGGGGGCCACCGCGAGCAGGCAGGCACTTAGGAGCCCTAGCTGACCCCCCCCCCCAGCCAGGAGGGGCAGGCCAGACCCAGCGCGCGCGCCGCCCTGGAGTGGCTGCCCAGCCCCCCCCAGCCGCCCCCCAGTGGGGCAGGCCTGCCCCATGCGCGCGCCCCTTAGGGGGGCTGGCCTGCCCCACGCCACGCCGCGCCGCCGGAGTGGCTGGCTGCCCCCCCCCGCAAGACGCCGCCAAGAGCAGGCAGGCCAGCCCCATGCGCCGCGCGCCAGGAGGGGGCTGGCCTGCCCCAAGCGCGACGCGCGCCGGTGGGGGGGCTGCCCCATGCCACGCGCCGCCTGGGTGGGGATGGCCTGCCCCTTGCGCCAAGAACCGCCCCCCGGCCAAGAACCCGCTCCCCGCCTGGGGAAATCCCAAAAATATCCCCTCAGCCACGCTGGGTAAATCGCAAAAGTGTCTCCAGACCGTCACCACGAGGGTGGGGGCCCACCGCGAAGGGGTTCAAGGTGCGGCGACCTGACCCCCACAAGACGCCATGAGCGGCAGGCAGGCCAGCCCCATGCCCAAGCTGGCCAGGAGGGGCTGGCGCGTCCCCAAGCCGACGCTGCCTGGTGGGGCTTGCCAGCCCCATGCCACAAGGCTGGGCCGGTGGGCTGGCCTGCCCCTTGCGCCAACCGCTCCCCGCCAACCCCCGCTCCCTCACTGTGGGAAATCCCAAAAATATCCCTCAGCCACGCTGGGTACCGCAAAAAAGTGTCTGACCCGGCCACCACGCAGGGGGGGCCACACCGAGCGAAGCTGGTTCAAGGTGGGCGACCTGACCCCCCACCAGCGTCAGGGGGGCAGGCTTGTCCCCCGCCAAGGCCACCGGGTGGGGCTGGCTCTGCCCCCTGCTGCCAGCTGGGCGGGGCTGGCCTGCCCCTTGGGCCAGGCTGCCCCAGGATGGGCTGGTCTGCCCCTTTGGGCGCGCCTGGTGGGGCTGGCCTGCCCGCCCGCGCGCGCCAGGCCAGGGCTGGGCTGGCCTGCCCCTCTGCGCGCGCGCCTGGTTGGGCAGGTTCGCCCTTGGCGCCGCGCCAGGAGATGCAGGCCGCCACTTCATGAAGCCAGCCTGCCGGGTGGGGCTGGTCAGGCCCTTGAGGCCACGCGCCACTGGGGCGGTTTGTTCCCCATACACGCCTGCAATGGCTGGTCTGCCTGTCTTGCGAAGCGCCAAAGCAGGGTCGGCTGCCCCATGCGCTGGCCATACCTGCAAAGGCAGGCAGGTCCCCATGCCATGCACACCGGGTGGGCTTTCCCGCCGACCGCAGGTGAGTGCTGCATGAAGCCAGCGCGACGCGGGCACGGGACTAACGGGACCATTGAATACGCTGCTGCCGCCGCCGCGCCGCCGTCCACGCCCAAGGCCCAAGGCCCAAGGCCAAGGCGCTGGAGGGGGCAAGGCTTTTTTTTATAT
Organism: Aristolochia fimbriata; assembly: GCA_019845555.1. Lineage (NCBI taxonomy): Eukaryota > Viridiplantae > Streptophyta > Magnoliopsida > Piperales > Aristolochiaceae > Aristolochia > Aristolochia fimbriata. Next base: position 28,626 of record JAINDJ010000160.1, on the reverse strand, counting down.
ATAGGGAGCCCCAAGGGTTCTGAAGGGATCGGGCGGCACAGGCAGCCCCCCCATGCCCGTGGTGGGATCTGGGGTGGGAGGTGCTGACCCAACCCGCTTTTCTTTTGCCCAACCTCGAAAGGCAGCTCGACCTATAGAAAACCCATTTTACCCCTTTTCCCACCAGATACCGCAAAAAAGTGTTCCAGACCGTCACCATGAGGTGGGGGTCCAGCCTCTCCTGGCAACCCCATCTCCAGCAAGTAGGTCATCGCCTCGGCCCCCGCCCTTATGCGTTCCCCCAGGGTGGGCTGGCCTGCTTGCCGCCAAGCCAGCAGGGTTGGTCGGCCCACATCGACAGCTGCTGAAGGCCTGTTTGGTTGGTTAGCATTGGCTGGCCACGCCAGGCTGAAGGCATGGCGGGGCAGGCCAGCCAGGGTCGCGCGAGCCTGCCTGGCAGGCTTAAGGCCATTGGGTTCAGGCCATTGGCGCATACAGCGCTCATGCCATACCTGGCTACGATCGCCACTGGAAACATTGGCTGGTTGGCTCCATCGGCACAAGGCCAGGCTGGATGGCTGGTTAGCATACAAGCTGAAAGCCACTGCTGTGATCGGTCTTCCCTTTGCCACAAGAGATCCATGGGCATGCCCCCGCCCCATGCCAAGAGGGTCCCGCTGCTTAATGATGGCGACTTCTCAGGGTTCCTTCCCTTTATGCTGATTTCATTTGTTGGCCTCCCCCCTGGCCCTTGGCGATTTTTTTTTTGTCGTGGTTGTTCAGGCTTTTATGCGTTCCCCTCGGCGCTGATTTTATGATTTCGAGCCGCCGTTGACCCCTGCCCCCCCCCCCCCTCAAGATGCCTTTGTTGGCGGTCGGATGAAGGCATACACTGCTGAAGCCGCCCGCAAGCCGGGCGCGATATGCCGAGATTTATGCGAAAGCAAAGACGACGTCGGGCGCAATTTCGTCGCTCAACGACGACGCCGCGGCGGCGCTTTCTCTCGCCGCTTCACGGCGCTTGAGGTGGGTCGGTATGCTGCGGTTAGCTTCGCGGTGCGTCGGGCGCTTTGGTAACGATCCAAGAACGCCCCCCCCTTTGTTCTCTTACTCTGCCTTTTGGTGAATTGATCGAGGGGTCGATGGG
>JAINDJ010000160.1:12500-20000 GCA_019845555.1 Aristolochia fimbriata | reverse complement strand
TATTTGAAATCCCAAAAAATATATCCCTCAGCCACGCCAGAACCGCAAAAAAGTGTCTCAGACCGTCCACCACGAAAGTGGGGCCCACCATCAGCAGGCACTTAGGAGCTTAGCTGACCCCCCCCCCCAGGTGGGGCAGGCAGACCCAAGCCCACAGACGCCAGAGTGGCTGCCCAGCCCCCAGCTGCCACAGCCTGGTTGCAGGTGCCTGGGGCAGGCTCGGCTCTGGAGGGGCAGGCTGCCCCATCGGCGCCGCTAGGGCTGGGGGCTGGCCAGGCCCACGCCACGCCGGAGTGGCTGGCCTGCCCCTTGCGCTACAAGACGCCAAGAGCAGCAGGCCAGCCCCCATGCTGCCAGCAGCCGGGCTGGCTGGCCTGCACCAAGCCGACGCCACCGGGTGGGGAACTGGCCCCATGCTTGTACAAGACGCCTGGTGGGGATGGCCTGCCCCTTGCGCCAAACCGCTCCCCGCCGCCAACCCGCTCCCCGCCTGGGGAAAATCCCAAAAATATCCCTCAGCCACGCTGCACCGCAAAAAGTGTTCCAGACCGCCACCACGCAGGGGGGCCCACCGCGAGGGCGAGGGTTCAAGGTGCGGGCGGCCTGACCCCACCGCCAAGGGGCGGCCAGGGGGGGGCAGGCTTGCCCCCCGCGGGTGGGCTGGCCTGCCCCAGGGGCCCAAAAATGCCCCTCAGCCACGGGGATGGGAAGGGGGCCCACCATGGCTGGCCTGCCCGGCTGACCCCACCCACAGGCGTGAGGGGGGGCAGGCCCCATCTTGAAGGCCAAGACCTGGTTGGGCAGGCTCCTGCCCATGGCTGGCCCCTTGCCCAGAGAAGCAGGGCGCCACTTGCTGAGCCCCTGGTGGGGCTGGCCCCGCCCTTGTGGCCAGGAGGGGCTGGGGGCTGGCTTGCCCCTTTGGCGCACGCTGGTGGCAATGGCTGGCCTGAACTCTGGGCCGGCCAGCCACCTGGGCTGCCCCATTGTAACGGGGCTGGAGAATGCCTAGAACCAGTAGCTAAGCCTCCCCACGCCACGCCAGGCACGCACTAAGTCTCGCCTAGCACGTTAAGCCTTCCTCAACACCTTCCCAAGATACTCAAACGGATTACAAACCTCAAGAGGGGTGTACTTCCACACCAGCACGAGAGAGAGAGGGGAGAACACCAGGAGAATGAGAGAAGCTCTCCTTTAGCTTTCTATGAAATTTGCAAAACCAAAACTAAGTACAAATGAGAGGTTTGTGCCCCTTTTATACCCTAAGGCTACCCCCTATGTACATGTATTGTAATTAATACAATAAATACATTAAATACACTCTATCCCCCCTTTATCATGCACCTGGAAGAGCCCCTTGAGATTTGGAGGTCGAGTCCCAAACCGGGTTCCCACCTGAACAGGTTTGCCAGCCGCCATGACCAGATATAATATGACGCTACGCTGCAAGCGGCTGCGCGGGTTGCCAGCGCTTGCAGCTTACGGCTATGGCTGCTTATCGCTTTGCGCCTCATTGTCTGCCTGCCATACGCACTCAGCCAGCATCCCTCACAGCGCCCATACGCCCGTTACTTGGCCTTGCCTTCCATCTCAGCCAGCGTCATTTGGCCACGGGTTAGCCCTCACCCTCCCTTCTTCAAGGTGGCCCACCCGAACAGCCGCCTCAGGCGTCCTAGGATCTTCAGCCCCCTTCTGGCGACTGGTCCTGCCCGGCGAAGGCCTGGCCCGCTCGTTTTTTCTTCACCCTTCCATATTCCGACCTGGCCACCCTGAGCCCGACCCCAGGCGGCTTTTGATCTTCCATTGCGGCGGCCCACGCCCATGAGTCCGGTAACCCTTTGGTCTTCAGAGCCTTCGGCTGGCACCTGGCCCGGCGTTGCTGGCATGCGCCAGCGGCAGGATTGGCGATGTTACTGCCAAGACACACCGATAGAGCCTATGTGGTATTGCGCCAGGATCTTGGTGACCCTTAGCCGGCTTGACTCCCGGACCACATGGCCTGCTGGCCCCATGGCCCGTGAGGACTCATGCTGCGCTTATGCCACGCGTAGAAGCCCTGCATGCTTGTGGGCAATGTCTTGCCCGTGCTTGCACGTACCTGTGCTTGCACAACCATCCTCCTCTGAGTCTGGTTCTTCGACAAAGGGTATCTCCCCTTGTCCCGACGCCCATCCTCGCTAGCACCGGCGGTCCAGTGTCCCCTTCCTCGCTAGGCTCACCGTACCCACATGCCTTTAACTCGGCATGCATGCCTGCAACCCCCTTGCAAGCAACTATGCTGTACACACATAGATTTAACCTACGATATGCGTCCATACCATTGGTTTTACATAACAAAGAGAAGTGCCCCTTACATTCTCCCACACCCATTGTGTCAACGCCCTCGTTGACATATACAATGAAAAAGAAGTAAGTACACCTCACGGGCTACAACTATCCCCACTCACTTGACAAGTATAATTGCCCCCATGAATTGATAGTCTTAGTAGCCATGCTGGCCCTCTGCCAGCATATGGTCGCCATGCGTGCCCTCACACCTAGAGACCAGCACATCGATATGCTCCACCAATGTGCTACCATCATTGGGTTTCTCATTGACGCCCTCCTTCTGCTCAATGCATCCGCCACAATGTTGGTTCGCCCGGCTTGTACTCCATGCTGAAATCAAACTCAGCCAAGAAGTCTTGCCAACGAGCCTGTTTTGGAGAAAGCTTCTTTTGAGTTAGAAAGTAAGAAGATGCTACATTATCAGTCTTGACCACAAAATTGGCCCCCAACAAGTAATGTCTCCACGTCCTTAGGCAGTGCACCACCGCGGTCATCTCCCTCTCTTGGACAGTGTATCTTCTCTCCGTCTCATTAAGCTTTCTGCTTTCGAAGGCCACGGGGTGACCCTCTTGCTCTAGGACTCCTCCTATTGCAAAGTCAGATGCATCCGTATGCACCTCAAATGGCTTACTGAAGTCTGCTAAACATAGCACTGGTTCTTGCATAATGGCTGCCTTCAGCCGATCAAACGCTGCTTGGCATGCCCCCGACCATACCCATGGAGCTTTTTTCTTGAGAAGCTCGGTAAGAGGACTAGCTATTGCTGAGAAAGAACATATGAACCTCCTGTAATAGTTAGCCAAACCAAGAAAACTCCTCAATTCACTTACCCCGGTAGGCTCGGGCCAATCGGCTATGCTCTCCACCTTTTTGCCATCCATCCATATGCGTCCACTTCCTATCCAATGCCCCAAGAAAGATACTTCACTTAGAGCGAATGAACACTTCTCCTTCTTTACAAAGAGTGAGTGCTCCCTCAATGTCCCAAACACATGAGCTAAGTGACGTACATGGTCTTCCATTGTTTTGCTATAGATTACAATATCATCCAAGTAGACCACCACAAACTTATCCAAATAAGGCCCCAACACCTTATTCATTAGAGTGCAAAAGGTGGCTGGTGCGTTAGTTAGACCGAATGGCATAACTAGGAACTCAAATGCCCCATACCTTGTTACACATGTGGTCTTCCCCTCGTCGCCCTCCGCGATCCGGACTTGGTAATACCCCGACCTCAAATCCAACTTGGTGAACACCGTTGCCTCCCTCAATTGATCAAACAAATCTGAAATCAGGGGAATAGGGTAACGGTTCTTGATTGTCACCTTGTTGAGAGCTCGGTAGTCTATGCACAAACGCATGGATCCATCTTTCTTCTTTTGGAATAGGACTGGAGCCCCATATGGTGCCTTTGAAGGACGAACGAACCCTGCTTCCAAGAGTTCATCTAGCTGCCTCCGCAACTCCTCCAACTCCTTAGGTGCCATACGGTATGGTGCTTTTGCTGGTGGCTTGGAACCTGGTTCCAACTCAATAGCATGATCCACCTCTCTCCTAGGTGGTAGCCGCTTTGGTAATTCTGCAGGAAACACATCTACATACCTTTGTAGAACTTCAGCAATCCGGGGTGGAATGTCTCTCATTCCTCCCTCCTCATCATCATGACCCCTCACCAGCGTAGCTATGTAAGTGTCATGGCCGTGTTGAAGACCCCTCTTCAACTGCATAGCTGAGAGCATCGAACTCCCAGCACTTGTCGACTGAATCTCCTTCACGTGACATGGCCCTCCTTCATCAAGGATACAAAGCAACCCCAAGTAGGGCAGTACAAACCCTTTGCACAAACACAAGAAGTCCATTCCAAGAATGAAGTCAAAATCATCCATATTGACTACGGAGAAGCTCAATTTACCTTCCCACTCCCCCACGACGATTGGTACATCACGAGCAACTCCACTAATCGCCCTTGCTTCAGAATTGACCGACTTGACAATGCTTCCATCGTCCACCCATGTCAGCCCCAATCTGATAGCCTCCCTTGTAGAGAGAAAGTTGTGTGTTGCACCTGAATCAATCATGGCCTTGGCCTCCTTGCCTCGGACTGTGAGTTTGATGTAAAAGAGCTCCCTCCTTGACCTCCTTGTGCTGCCCTCGTTGCCTCGTAAGGCCGCCACCATCTTCAGCGAGCCTATCCTTGCATTGTCACTAGATCCCTCGCTCTTGTCCTCCATCATTGAGTTTAAGAGCTTCTTCCTTGGACAATCCTTTAAGAAGTGGTCACCATCACAAAGAAAGCATTTAGGCTTACCGTCTCCCTTCTTCTTCTTATCGTCCGTCCTCTCTAACTTGCTGTCCTTCTTCTCCCATGGCTTCTTGCCCTTGCTGGTCTTGCTGCCCTTAGAGTTGGATGTTGAGACTTCAGTCCTCTTCTCAAACTCAGTCAGCTTCTCAGCCGTGGAGAGGGCCTCTGCCAATGTCTTGACATCCCTCCTCCTTAGCTCTTGTTCAGCCCAAGGCTTGAGTCCATCAAGAAAGGCAAACATCCGATCTTCATCGGTCATGTTAGAGATACTTAGCATAAGAGAAGTAAAACGAGAAACGTACTCCTTTATCTTTCCTGACTGTTTCAAGGCCCTCAACTCCTTGCGAGCCTCAAACTCAGCATTCTCCGGAAAGAATTGCCTCTTCAATTCTGCCTTGAAGTCGACCCAAGACAAAATTGGGTTGGTGCTAGCCGCTCCGTCTCCGGTCCGCCGTCTCCACCACAAGATGGCATCATCCACAAGGAACATAGACGCACCCATGATCATATGCTCATCTCCATGAACGTTGCTGACCAGTAGGTATTGCTCTACCTGCCAAAGGAAGTTATCAATTACCTTTGGATCCCTTTGTGCCATCATAGACCTTCGGCTTCGCACCTTGATTTTGTCACTAGAGGATGGCTGGGAAGGTGGTTGGTGTAGACTCCTCCACACGGGTTGGCTCTGCCTCTGCTAGAGCCCTTTCCTCACCCCACCACCACACCGGGGGGCTGAGGTTGTGCCCCACCTCCTGCCATGTACTTTTCCCATAAGCTTACCCGTGCGCCAACGCCACAATTTCCCCAATGAGGGTCTCTTGGACGCCCTGGATCTCCTCCTTGATCCCACGCGACGCTGGCTGAGAGTTCCTCCTTCCAAGTGACAAGAGTTTGGTTAATTTCATTAAGCATCGAAAGAGAGACATTACCCGAGTGTTCTCCTTGCTCATTCATGCTCGCCTCCTCTCCCTTCATGCCTAAACGTTTGATCGCTCTGATACCAGTTGTAACGGGGCTGGAGAATGCCTAGAACTCTAGCTAAGCCTCCCCACCACGCCAGGCACGAACTAAGTCACGCCTAGCACGTTCAGCCTTCCTCAACACCTTCCCAAGATACTCAAACGGATTACAAACCTCAAGAGGGGATGTACTTCCACACCAGCACGAGAGAATGAGAGAGGGGAGAACACCAGAGAATGAGAGAAGCTCTCCTTATTGCTTTCTATGAAATTTGCAAAACCAAAACTAAGTACAAATGAGAGGGACGCGTGCCCTTTTATACCCTAAGGTTACCCCCTATGTACATGTATTGTAATTAATACAATAAATACATTAAATACACTCTATCCCTTTTATCATGCACCTGGAAGAGCCCCTTGAGTTTTGGAGGTCGAGTCCCAAACGGGTTCCCACCTGAACAGGTTTGCCAGCCGCCATGACCAGATATTATTGTGGCAAAGGCTGCTGCATGGCTTGCGCAAGCTGGGCTGCCTGCCAAGAATCTCAGGCCTGCTTACCGACCTCAGCCGGCTGCTGTGGCCGCCCCAACACCCCAGGTTCCTTACGCGTGCGGCTTCCGGCGTCCGGCCTCACGTCGCTGGCAAGGGTTAAGGCCAAAACCCCAAGGGCTGCGCCCCCAGGCGTCTTTTGATCTTCAGCCCCAGCCTGGCAACATCGACTGAACAGCCTAACAGTTCCCCACCTCTTAAGTCATCTGCCGCGGTCTTCCGCGCACGCTGGCATGGCCCGTGGTGACCCGGCGACCGTTGCGTGCTTGCCTCTTTGCCCTTCAGTCCTTCCATACTCAGTGGCACCCTTGGTGACGGCTTTCACATGGCCTGCTGTAAGAGACTCCCTTCCGCGCGCTTCTGCGCCAGAAGCCCCAAATCTGCATGCTTGTGGGCAATGTCTTGCCCGCGCTTGCACGCACTGTGCTTGCACAACCATCCTCCTCCTGAGTCTGGTTCTTCGACAAAGGGTATCTCCCCTTGTCCCGGCCGCCCATCCTCGCTAGCACCGGGCGGTCAGTGTCCCCTCCTCGCTAGGCTCACTTGTACCCACATGCCTTTAACTTCGGCATGCATGCCTCGCAACCCCCTTGCAAGCAACTATGCTGTACACACATAGATTTAACCTACGATATCGTCCATACCATTGGTTTTACATAACAAAAGAAGTGCCCCTTACATGGGGCTTGCCAGCCCCATAGTGGCCACAGCCCTTGGTGGGCTGGCCCCTATTGGCGCAATCCGTTCCGCCTGTGGGAAATCCCAAAAATATCCCTCAGGCACGCGGTACCGCCAAAAGTGTCTGTACCGTCACCACGTGGTGGGGCCCACCGCGGCGGTTCAAGGTGCGGCGACCTGACCCCCACAGCGGCGTCAGGTGCATTGCACAACCATCCTCCTCGAAGTCTGGTTCTTCGACAAAGGGTATCTCCCCTTGTCCCGACGCCCATCCTGGTGGGGCTGGCCTGCCCGTTGCGGTCCAGGAGTCCCCCTCCCTCTGGCGCGCACCGCGCCCACATGCCTTTAACTTCGCATGCATGCCTGCGACCCCTTTGCAAGCAACTATGCTGTACACACATAGATTTAACCCCACGATATCGCGCGCATACCATTGGTTTTACATAACAAAGAGAAGTGCCCCTGGCCTGCCCCATGCGCAAGCCAGCAGGGCTGGGCTGCCCCAGCGCGCTGGCGCCCCATGCTGCCCCATGCGCGCGCGCGCCTGCTGGGCTTTCCTGCCGACCGCAGGTGAGTGCTGCATGAAGCCAGCGCACGCGGCACGGGACGAACGGGGACCACGAAATCTGTGGCCCCGCGATCGCCGACACGCCCGGCCAAGGCCCAAGGCCCAAGGCCAAAGGCGGG
>JAINDJ010000160.1:0-2500 GCA_019845555.1 Aristolochia fimbriata | reverse complement strand
CGCAGGTGAGTGCTGCATGAAGCCAGCGCACGTGGCACGGGACGAACGGGACCACGAAATACGCGCGCGCGCCGCGACCGCCGGCCGCCGGCCAAGGCCCAAGGCCCAAGGCCAAGGCGGGCGGTGCGGCGCGCGCGCGCGCGTCTTTGATATATAGGAGCCCTGCGGCTCGGAAGGGACGGGCGGCACAGGCAGCGTCCCCCCATGCCTGTGGTGGGACGGGGGGGTGGGAGGTGCTGACCCAACCCGCTTTTCGCTTTTGCCCAACTCGAAAGGCAGCTCGCACCTATAGAAAAACCCATTTTTACCCTTTTCCCACCAGATACCGCAAAAGTGTCTGTACCGTCACCATGAGGTGGGGCCCAGCCTCTCCTGGCAACCCCATCTCCAGCAAGCAGGTCATCGCCCGGCGCCCTGCGCCTTTGCGTGTGCTCCCCTGCAGGGGCTGGCCTGCGCCAAGCGCGCGAGCGCCTGCAGGGGCTGGCCGGCGCCACGCGCGCGCGAGCGCCTGCTTGGGTTGGCCAGCGCCGCGCGCGCGCGAGCGCCCGCTGGGGCAGGCCAGCGCCACGCGCGCGCGCGAGCGCCTGCTGGGGCCGGCCAGCGCCACGCGCGCGCGTGCGCCTGCGCCTGCTGGGGCTGGCCAGCGCCACGCGCGCGCGTGCGCCTGTTGGCTGGTTGGCCTGCGCCACGCGCGCGCGAGCGCCTGCATGGGCTGGCCAGCGCCTCGCGCGCGCGAGCGCCTGCTGTGACGGGCCTTCCCTTTGCGCGCGCGTGCATCTGCGGGGCATGCCCTGCCCCATGCCAGTAGGTCCTCGCTTGCCAATGGCGCACTTCGCAGGCCCTTCCCTTGCGCGATTTCGCGCGTTGCTGGCCTCCCTGGCCCTTGGCGATTTTTTTGCCGTGCCGTTCGTGCTTTGCGTGCCCCTCGGCGCGATTTTGCGATTTCGAGCGCCGTTGACCCCTGCCCCTCCCCCCCTCGCGATGCCTTTGCTGGCGGTCGGGATGAAGGCATCTGTGGCCGCCCGCCCTTGCCGGGCGCTGATATGCCGAGATTTATCGAAAAGCAAAGACGACGTCGGGCGCAATTTTTAAAATTAAGCTCTCAACGACGACGCCCGTCGGCGCTGATTTCTCGTCGCCCACTTCGCTTGAGGTGGTCGGTATGCTGCGGTTAGCTTCAGCGGTCGTCGGCGCTTTGGTAACGTATCCAAGAACGCCTCCCCTTTGTTCTCTTACTCTGCCTTTTGGTGAATTGACGAGGGCTCAGCGGTGCGGCGGGGGATTCTCCCCCCTTCCCGCCCGGCCCCTGCCCGCCCGAGCCCAGCGGTGCAGCGACCAGAGGCGGGCGTGTGCGGCGGGTGCTCTGATTCGCGCCACCAGCCGCCAGCGGCGTTGCGCGTGCCGGCCCGACAGCGTACCCCTGCCACCCTGCGCCAATCACAGCCACGCGGTCGCGGCGTGGGTCGGTCGCTGGCCAGCGGCGGGGGGTTGGTCAGCCAGTTGGGGTTGCAAGGAGCTCTGTCGCTGGCATTGGCGCCCAGCGCTGCCGCCAGCCGGCCATGGGACTTGGAGTCGGCCGAGGCGATTCTTCGCTGGGGCCTTCCTTGCCTTGGCGACGAACGCTCTGCGGCGTCGCGAGGGCGTTCTTTCCTCTGCGGCGTCGCACAGGGCCTGCTTGCCTCGGTCCCCGGTGCACATGAGGACCTTTTGTGCGGCGTCGCGAAGTGCCTCCGCTTTCCTTGGCGTGTTGCGAGTGCCCTCTGGCCTCGGCGCCCTTGAGTAGGGCCTGCCGGGCTCTCGGCGGCGCCAGCTCCCCCCTCCCTCTCTTGGCCCAAAGGACGACCGGTACTTGGGGCGATTCAGCGCTGGCTCGCGAGTCCCGCAGGTTGCCTGGGGGTGAGACGGAACTGCGACTCGCCGCCCGAGTGGGGAACCCCGCCGGCTCAACGTTTTTGTTTTCCTTGATGTGTTTAGGACCGACCGTGCGGGCACGGGAGGGGGGAGGGACGAATCGGTGCGACATGGGGCTGAATCTCAGTGGATCGTGGCAGCAAGGCCACTCTGCCACTTACAATACCCCGTCGCGTATTTAAGTCGTCTGCAAAGGATTCAAATCGCCGCCGGTCTGGAATTGTGCTTCAGGGCGGCCCCCGTCGACTAGTCCGCCGCGGGGGCGTCGCCTACGACACGTGCCCTTGGGAGCCGGAAGGCCCCTAACGTTGGTCGGCAAGCAGGCGGCGAAGGTGGCGCCGGTCTAGCTTGGATTCTGACTTAGAGGCGTTCAGTCATAATCCAACACACGGTAGCTTCGCGCCACTGGCTTTTCAACCAAGCGATGACCAATTGTGTGAATCAACGGTTCCTCTCATACTAGGTTGAATTACTATCGCGGCAATCGTCATCAGTAGGGTAAAACTAACCTGTCTCACGACGGTCTAAACCCAGCTCACGCTCCCTATTGGTGGGTGAACAATCCAACACTTGGTGAATTCTGCTTCAC
>JAINDJ010000159.1:0-52429 GCA_019845555.1 Aristolochia fimbriata | reverse complement strand
TCATTTGGTTTATAATCAAAAGAACATGATATTTTAGAATCATAATTCTCCATGAATCATGATTGGAAGATGCATATATTGGAGAAATTCTGAATATGAGTTAGAATATGGATTTATCTCATTTTGCACGCTCTTTCCACCTCTCATCCGCGTTTGAAGTTATACCATTCCATTAAAGTCACAATACAGATCATGGTTACTCATGGTCTTTTCGATTCGATCAATTCTCAGCAAGTGGGTTTCCACTCCATTCTGGTTTCATGCACCGATCCGAAATAATCCCTGAAATGATAGAATAAAAAATTATAATCTCAATCAACAAATCAAAATTCACTTTAAACTTACTCAATTCAATCGCCCCTAAGAACGGCCAAAAACTTGTTGGGTGTCTAGCAACTGCACTAGGGTCAGCAAGTAATATAGACTCCGAGAATCCGGATATCGATCCGACAAAGACCTTGATGAGAACTCATTTTAAGTAAAAATTTTTCTACTCATTGAGGAAAAGAATTTTTTGGTTTTGAGAACTGGAAAACAAAACAGAATTAAACTACTGGAAAACTAATAGAGATGAGATATTGGGGAAGAATGTCAATCCTCCTAGTTGCTAACATGCAAAGTTCTGATTTTATAGCTCACACCCATACCTTTGACTTAGCTTTGGAAACCTGGTTACCCATGTACAACTCTTTCACTTATTCTTTTGAACTCCTTTCAACCGAACATTCAAATCCTAAGTGCATAAATATAAAAGCTTGAAGATTAACTTTCTATTCAGAACAAGAGTTTAATAAGTCACATCGCCTTCCACGAAGCCCCTTCAAATCTAAAACAATCTAGTTTTAAAAGTTTAATTATTTTAGAAAACAAAGAATTATATAACTAACCCAAATCTTACTGAAATTTAACTTTCTCAATCCCACTTCATTAAACTTTCAGATATCAATCTAAATTAGCAATAAGCAATGAATACACAGATTCTAAAACTAAAAGCAGAGTACTTTTATTGCTATAGAATTCAGAACTTAAAAAATAAACAACTAGGAGTTCATGACTTCCAACAAAGAGAGACTACTCCATAATAATAGAATAAACACACAGTAAAAAAGGATTCAATTACAGCCATGGAAAATAAGAAGAAAACAAGTACAAAAAACCCCCTTTTCAGAACCGCCCCTTAGCTTCAACTCTCCTGGACGAATTCTTCCTTTTCTCTCCAAAGTGCCAAGAGGTCGGTAAGACTTCCTGAACTTTTCTCAACCCAAACTAACTACAAAAATAATGAATTGAACAAAAATCGTACTTCAAGAACTATATATTTTACAACCTAAAAACTGACGATGATTTGCTCTCACCTCGACCTCTATTTTTATAGTTGGGCTTCAGCCCGTTAACTTGTAAATTGGTCTCCTGTCCCAGGGTATGAATTATGCTTTCCAATTCCACAAAAATCGCTAAAATTACTACTTAACTTTTCCTTTCCTTCATTGAGGTCCTTGCCTTGATCACTTAAATTTGAGTTCAATCTGAATCCTCGAAACCTCGATATATATGATGTGAATAGCTGCTTGATTCTCAAGGCCAATTCAACACTGGGTCCACCACTTTGAAGATGTGAAACATGAAACCACGACTTGGACTTGACTGAATTTCTGATATGATACTTTAATATCCTCAGAATCTTCAGTCCAAATTTGGCTTCAATTGAACAATGAACTCCAGATATGTGATAAGTGTCCTAAAGGCACTTATTTATGCATGATTTATCGAGCATAAACTTCCATTTTGTTAATTATGAGCATCAAAATGAATTATATAACTGAAATTCATGTTTTGTGTCTCAGGTACCCAAAGTGGAAGAAGAAAATGGGATTTGGAGCAAAACTAAGAAAAAAATGAGCAAAGAGGCCAAAAAGAAGAACCATGCACCGCCAAACAAATCAGCAAAATTCAAATTAAAGTGAAAAATGTCCAATCCACCCAACGGTCAGTGGTGCTGCCAACGCTTGGGGAATGGAATTTGGCGCATCAGCGCTTTACCATCGCTAGCGCTTATTGGCGCCAATTGGCTTCTCATGGCCAGAATCGACGCTACCAAAGTGAGCTAAAAAGCAGAAAGAAAAGTTGTCATTTGGGGACCAAGCAATTGTCTGTGGACTGGCGACCGCCAGCCACCTCGTCAGCATTATTTGGCACGACCGCGCTATGAGGTTCCAAACTGACGGATATCGATTATGGCTCGACCATAGGCCAATAATGGCTACGCTGACTACTGATGACCTGCCAGCAGAGAATACAAAAAATCTCGAACCTGCAATCAACCATCAAATCCAAACTTGGGAGAAGGAGTCTCAGACGCCTAAGGAAGGTACCTAATGGCTAGCGCTAAGGCAATGTAATTAAGTCCAGGTGCATTGAATGGTCCAAAAGAAGAAGTTAGTTTAAAATAGGAAACTGCTGCTAATGGAAGGAGATAAATCCGAATTTTGTAAAGAGCAGAGAAGGAGTTTCACAATTCCAATTAAAGCCAAACTTGGAACGAACTATCCTGGCACTATAGAGGATTTTTTCACGCAAAATCAGATCAATCCAAGCCAGGATTCTTGAGTTGCACATCTTCAAAGTGGTGGACCCAAACCAGGAATTGGCAGCAGAAATCAGGCAACTTCCTTCTTCATATCTCGAAGCCTCCCATCCTTCGCATCGGATTCAAATTTTGTACACAAGTCAAGGACTATGTGGGAAGGTTCGATGCACTTTCAGCAAATTCTGAGGTCGGGAAGTCACAACTCATGCCCCCTGGACAGAGGGTTAAAAATTACGCCTTCTGGGCAGAACTTCTGCTATAAAAAGGGGTGAGGTGGTAGAGATCATGCATAATGTTTTGATCAAGTTTTCATCCAGTTTCGAGTTTTCATCCAGTTTCGAAGTTGTAAATACAGAAGGCTTAGGGTTTTATTGTTTTAGTCAGTGTGGAGTTGAGAGAGAGAGAGAAAGATGGAAGAGATTTCAATCAAGGAGGAGTTAAGCTAAGGGGCAGTCCTCAAAAGGGGGTTTTCTCAGATACTTTATTTTTCTTTCTTGTTTTCATGGTTGTAATTAATAATTCTTCAGTGTTTGTTTGATTATCATGGAGCAGTCTCTCTTTTGTTGGGGAAGTCATGAACTCCTAGTTTGTTATATGTTTGAATTTGAATTTTATAGCAATAAAATATCCTGCTTTTGTTTAAGAAACCGACTTCATTGCTTATTTCTTGATCTGAATTGATATTTGAAGTTTAAAAGAGGTTCGAATAGAGAATAAATTTCCAGTGGAAAAGTTTGGTTGGTCATAAGGATTCTTTGTTTTCTAGAACAACTCGCTTAACTACTAGTTTCCGATTGTGATGGAGACAAGGAAAAGTGATGTGACTTTTTATAACCCTTTAATTCTGAATGAGAGAGCTGACATATTTATGCACTTTGGATTAGAATGTTTCCTGATTGTGATGGAGTTCAAAGAATAAGTGAAAGTTAACTTGTTTTTTCACTAGTTATTTTTATTGAGATGGAGACTAGGAGTTAATTTGACTCTTTTTAAACACTTTTGTTCTTTGAATAAGAGTTGATCTTCAAGCTTTTATATTTATGCACATAGACCCGAATGTTTTCAGATTGTGATGGAGTTCAGAGATTAGGGGAAAGTTATTTCCTGTATATGGGGTAAACAGGTTTCTTTTCAAAAATCTAAGTCAAGGTAAGGATACGGAGCACAAAATCAGAATTCCTGCATATTGACAACTAGAGGGATTGACATTCTTCCCCAACATCTCATCTCTATTAGTTTTTCCATTAGTTTAATTATTTTTCAGTTTTCAAACCAAACCAAAAAACTTCTTTTTCCCAATCAATAGAAAAATCTTTTGCTTGAACTGAGTTCTCATCACAGCCTTTGTGGGATCGACATCTGACTCTCGAAGCCCATATTACTTGCTGACCTAGTGCACTTGTTAGACACCCAAACAATATGTTCTTCACAATTTTCGGATTTAACTTCTCCATCTGGCAGTAGTTTCGCTTCTTAGTGGAACTTCTCCTTTTCTTGATCATTCAATGCACCAAGACTCGAAAGCAATATTCCATAAAATCTTCGTGATACCTTCCTTTGGACAATTAGGGACTTCCTCTCAAGTTTGGTCTTGATTAGTAGTCAATCCCCGGATTTTCGTAATTTACGCTTCGAGTCAGCGGCGCTGGGTCGTGCAATTGTTCTTGTTTTGGCGCCGTTTGAAGCATCAGAGGTGAAATTTTGTCCAAATCTGGAACATTGCCTTCAGGTCCCTTATGAGGAAGGATTCTTCATGGCTAGCCGAGCCATTTTATGTTTGAACTGGGCCATCGCTTCCTAGGACTCTTTCCCACTTCCCCAAAATAGAACTTGACATCTTTGTAGGAATGGGGCACCCCTTCGCGGCTGTGGCGCCTCGGCGCTGTGGCCTTCGGTAGAGAGGTCGCCATTTCACATTCAATAACGGTCCTCCTTTCAAAATTTTTTACTAGCCGCTGGGAATTTCCAAGATTTATTTGAATTTCCACGCTTTTCCCGCTGTTATGCTTAGACCGGGCGCACAAGGCCATTTTTGGCAGACCCTTTTTGTCCTTTCTTCTTCAATTTCCCTTAGATTTGAGCTTTTCTTATTTTATCAGGCCTCGGACACACAAACATGAATTTGAGTTATATAATTCATTTTCAAGCTAATAATTAACTCATAATGGGAGTTTATGCTCATTAAAAAAATGCATAAATAAGTCTTTTTAGACACTTCATTTAATGACAACTTTGGCTTGCAAAACTGGTTTAGTGACTTCTTCGCTGTTGCAAAACGCTGCGTTTAGCAAACAACTTTGGTTCTTGAAAACGTGGTTTTTACGACAACTTTCGCTTCTTTACCAAAATGGGTAAGCGCCTACATCTACGCATTGCCAACAGTTTTAAGCAACATGATCATCCGCTGCAAAATGGGTTTAGCGCCAAAATGGATGCAAAATGGGTTTAGCGACAACTTCAGCTGTAGCAAAATGGGTTTAGCGACAACTTCGACAAGAGCAAAACGGGTTTAGCGACAACTTCGACCGAAAGCAAAAACTACGAAGCGACAATTTTTGCTCGTGCATATACAGCTTCAGCCGGCCAACTTTGGCTATAGAAAAACAGGTTTACGACAACTTCGCTGTTGCAAAACGGGTTCAAACCTAAAAACTTCCGCCATTAAAAATGGGTTTAATGACAACTTCCGCCCGTTGCAAAACTGGTTTAGCCAATAATTTCCGGCAATTGTAAAATGGGTTTAGCGACAACTTCTATTTTCGGATAATGGGTATATCAAACAACCGCCATTCCAAAACAGGTTTAGGTGACAACTTCGCCTGTAGCAAAACGGGTTAGCAACAGCTTCACCTTTTGCAAAACGGGTTTAGAGACAATTTCTTGCTGATGAAAAATGGGTTTATCGAGAACTGGGCTATTGTAAAACTGGTTAAGCGACAACTTTGGCTTTGCAAAATGGGTTTAACAACAACTTTGGCTGTTTCAAAACGCGTGTTTAGCGACAAACTTCTGCTGTTACAAAACTTGTTTTTATACTACTTTGGCTGTTCAAAAGCGGGTTTTGTGACTACCGGCTATAGCAAAAATCGTTTAGCGGCAACCGGTTGTTGGAAAACAGGTTTTACGATAACTTCCGCCTGTTCAAAATGGGTTTAGCAAACAACATCGATTGTTGCAAAATGGTTTAGCAACAACATCGGCAGTTGCAAAAATCGTTAGCGACAACTTTCACCGATGCAAAACGGGTTTAACGACAACCGGCTCTTGGAAAGCGGGTTTGACGACAACTAATCGATGTCAAAATGGGTTTATCGAAACTTCAGCTGTTAATAAAACCGCCCGGCGTAACTTTGGCTTCGAAAATGGGTTTTAAGCGACAACTTTGGCTGTTTCAAAACGGGTTTAACGACATCGCGGCTGATACAAAACTGGTTTAAGCGACTACTTTGGGTTCCAAAATGGGTTTTAGCAACAACTTTGGCTGTTGCAAAATGGGGATTAAACAACATCGCGATTTATAAAACGGGCGAGCGACAACTTCCACTGATCCAAAATTGGTTTACCCAGAACTTCACTGTTATAAAACGCGTTGAACGACAACATTGGCTGTTTCCAAAGCGGGTTTAGTTTCAACTTCGTCCCGGTTGCAAAATGGGTTTAGCGACAACCGGGTGTTCCAACACTGGTTTAGCAACAAAGATCGGCTGTTACCGAAATGGGTTTGGCAACAACTTTGGTTGTTACTCTATGGGTTTTGCAACATCTTCTGACGTTGGAAAATGGGTTGAACGATAACTTCCACTCGATGCAATATGGGTTTGGTGACAACCCGGCCAAGTTAAAAGCGGTTTTAGCGAATAACTTCAACTGTTGGAAAACGGGTTTAGCGACAACTTCTGCTGCTACAAAATGGGTTTAGAGACAATTTTGGCATTTGGAAAATGGGTTTAATGATAACTTTGGTTGTTGCAAAACTTTTTAGACAACTTCGACTGTTTGAAAACGGTTTTTGCGACAACTTCGGCTATTGGAAAATGGGTTTGGCACCAACATCGGCTGTTACAAAAAGGTTTTAGCAACAACATCGTCTATTACAAAACGGGTTTGGCGACAACTTCCGCTGATGCAAAACGGGTTTAACGACAACTTTGGCTGTTGCAAAATGGGTTTACCGAAAATTTTGGCTGCTGCAAAATGGGTTTGGCGACATATTTGGTTGTTGCAAAACGGGTTTAGCTAATAACTTCGACCGTGAGCAAAACTGGTTTTGAGATAACTTCGCTGTTGCAAAACGTGGTTCAACGACAACTTCGGCGGTTGCAAAATGGGTTTAATGACAACTTTGGCTGTTGCAAAACTGGTTTAGCGACAAAATCGGCTCTTAAAATATAGGTTTAGTTACAACCGTTGTTGGAAAAATGGTTTAACGACACCTTCCTTCTATTCCAAAATGGGTTTAACGACATCTTCGGCTATTCAATATGGGTTTAGCAACAACTTCTGTAGTTGCAAAATGGGTTTAGCAACAACATCGGCTGTTGCAAAACAAAGGTTAAACAACATCTGCCGTTGCCAAAAAAGTTGTAAGCGACAACTTCCATTGATGCAAAATGGGTTTATCGACAACATCGGTTGTTGCAAAATGGGTTTAGTGACAATATTTGCTGCTACAAAATGAGTTTAGCGACAACTTTATTGTTGCAAGACGAAGTTTAAAAGCGAAAACTTCGCAATTACAAAACTGGTTTAGCGACTACTTTGATTGTTGAAAAAACGGGGTTAGAGACAACTTTAGTTGTAGAAAACTGGTTTAACGACAACTTCAAATTGTTGCAAAATGGGTTTAGTGACAACTTTGGCTGTTGGAAAACTAGTTCAGCAACAACATCAGCAGTTCCAAAATAGGTTTAGAGAGAACTTCGGTTGTTTCAAAACTGGTTTAGCGACAATTTTGGCTTCTACAAAATGGGTTTAGGTGCAAATTTTTTAGATTGAAAAAGGGTTTACCGACAACTTCGGTTGTTTTGAAACTGGTTTAACGACTACTTCGACTGTTGCAAAATGGGCTTTGTGGCTATTTCATTTGTTGGAAAACAGGTTTAGCGGCAACTTCGGCTATTGCAAACTTAGTTTAGCAACTACTTCCACTGTTCCAAAACGGGGTTAGCAACAGCATCGGCTGTTGGAAAACGGGTTTAGCGACAATTTCTACTGAAGCAAAACGGGTTTATCGAGAACTTCATCTGTTGCAAAATGGGTTTAGCGACAATTTCCACTAATGCAAAACGGGCTACATCGAGAACTTCAGCTGTTGTAAAACTGGGTCAGCGACAACTCTGGCTTCTCAAAATGTGTTGATCGACCATATTGGCTGTTTCAAAATGGGTTTAGCGACAACTTCGCTGTTGCAAAACAGGTTTAGCTTACTACTTAGGTTGTTGCATAAAGGGTTTTTTGACTATTTCGGTTCTTGGAAATGGGTTTAGCAATAACTTTGGCTGTTACAAAATGGGTTTAGCGAAAACTTTGGCTGTTTGTGACACTGGTTTAGCAACAAGATTGGTTATTGCAAAACGGTTTGGCAACAACTTTCGGCAAAGGGCAAAATGGGTTTAGCAGCAATTTCGGGTGTCGCCGCAATGGGTTTTGCAACAACTTTATACGCTGGAAAACGGGCTTTTGATTTCTTCCACTGATGCAAAATGGGTTTGCTGACAAGTTCAGTAGCTATAAAATGGGTTTAACGACAACTTCAGCTGTTAGAAAACAGGTTTAACGACAACTTAGGCTGTTGCAAAACGGGTTTAGAGACAAATTTGGCTTCTGAAAAATGAGTTTAACGACAACTTTGGTTGTTCTTTGATGCAATCCTAGCTACTCACTAGAAAGAGGACTAATCAAAGTAACATAGACTTATGCAAGTCCGAATATTGTCCCACAAGGACCAAGCGGCGTTAATTGCTTTCTGAATAAAAAATCTTCAGTTTGGGAATCCTAATTTGAAATATAGAAATTTAAACTAAACAAGTACTTGAAAACTGTTGAGAAAGAAGCCTTTGAGGAATTTCAATAAGGAGAGAAGACGTTTGGAATCCAATTCCCTGCCTAGACAGTTCTAAGATTGAATAGAAATTATGTTTATGAAATCAATTTCTGACGAAGTTTATAACACCATGGCTACTATCCTCATCGGCATCACCTTTTTCTCTCTCCTAGAGTAAACTAGCGGCATAATCTACTCTACTTTGATAGCATAAACAAGAAGCTCTTATGTTATAGACAAATCAATCTAATCCAACAGGTATTAATATAAGGTCGAGCCTTAACCCAAGGATTAATTGATCTACCTAGTGTATGAAACTCAAAAAGACTTGTAAACCCTATCAACATATCTTACTTTAAGTCTAGCGTCACCTTATAACCAGTACATAGCAAGACAGCAAGTATGAATCAATAATTAAACAACTTTGGAAAACACATTCATGCACCAAATTGAAATCAAATAAAATTTAATATATCAATGTCATTACATGCCTAGGGTGTAATGGACTCCTTACTACAAACGACTACTCCATACTGAAAATAAAAACACACATCAAGGTTTTGATAACAACCATAAAAGAAGAAAACTAAGTATAGAAAACTCCCTTGTGAAGGCTTCTCTCAATGACTCTTGCTGCTTGGCTGAATTATCCACCTTTCTTCCTCAAAGTGGCCAGAGGTCGTGGTGAGACTCCCCTGACCTTCTCCTCTCTCTAAACTAAACTTGAACTCTAAATTGAATGCAAAACTCGATGCCTAACTCTCTGCCTAGGACCCCTATTTATAGTTGCTCTCGCTTTCCTGGCCTCGTAATTTTAGTCTTTGTCCAGGGGTATGAAATATGCCTTCCCGACCTCAGAATATGGCTAAATTACACCATAACCTTCCTTCGATGGTCTTTTCCCTGTGTACTAAATTAGAGTTTAATCTAAGTTGGGAAACTCAAGATATGACATGGAGAAGTTTGTTTGATTCTGGTGCCAATCCCAAAGACTTGGGTCCACCACTTTGGAGATATAAAACTTGAGAAGAACGATTTGGATTGGCCTTATTTTTCTTGACATGATCCTCAATATCCTCAGGAATCTTTAGTCAAAATTTGGCTTCAATTGGGATTCGTAACTCCAGGTATGCTTTTCATAAAATTCGATTAATCTTCTTCTTTTGGTACCAGCCCTTCTTTGAATTGATCTTCACTTCTTGGTCATCCAAAGCACTTAGAACTCGAGTATATTTCCTTAAAATCTTCGTGGATACCTTCCTTAGACGATTAGGACTTTTTTTCCCAAAATATTTGCGACTTATCACTGCTGAGTCATCGGCGCGGTCGCTCAAAAAATGTGCAAGAGAACGGCGCGGTCGCGCCACTGGAGCAGAATTCTTTCTAAGTCTGGAAACGGTCATCGAACCCATGCTGAGTTTGGAGACTTCGGTAGCCGGCAGCGCAAATTGTCTTAAGGTAGTGGCGCCGACAGCCACACTTAGACTTTTCGTTTGTCCTCAAAAGCGGCAACTTCTCATTCTGCATTTAGCTCCTCTTTGGCGTCCCATTCTGACTTCTGTGTGAGATAGCGCCAGTTCCTTGGCGCGGTAGCGCCTTCCGAAGCCGCGGTCGCACCATTTCACATTCAGCTCTGTTGGCTTTCATGACCGTTAAGTCGTTGTGCATCTTTCTTCATTATTTTGAATATTCGCTTATTTTCCCCGCGCAGTGGCGCCGATTATGGCGCGGACGCCCAACTTTCTTTTTGGCTTCTTTTGCTCATTTTTCCTCTATTTTTGCTCCAAATCCAGTTTTTCTTCTTCCACTGGGCACTTGAGGCACTGAACATGAAATTGAGTTATATTTGTTGGTTTTATACTCGAAATTTACTCATAATTAGGTTTTTCAATCGATTTTCATGCCGAAAGATAGTGTCTTTCAAACACTTATCACAACCCCAAACTTTTATCTTTGCTCGCCCTCGAGCAAACACTAAAAAAAACAACCAGATAAATGTGCAGAGATTGAGAAAAGATCAGTGGCACTCCCTCTAACAAGTTTCAACATGGATGATTCACTCCTTTCGAAAGTGATGGTTCTCCTTAGCCCAAACTGAATTCAAAATTTTTTCTTTAAATTTTTCAAGATTCTTATCCCCATACAAGTGAGAAGTCTCAGTTAACTCCATACGCCAACCCTTAGTCCACTCTCCACTAACCTGACGGAATCCATAATCCTGATCAATAGGTCTTTTCTAGGTTGTAATGGGGCATGGGAAATGGGTATGATGAAACCGGTTAAGCATTTCTTTGGGTTTTATCCTCCTCCTTATATCCATGTTCCATCATTTCTGGCATGAATTTTTTGTGATCCTCCCCTAAGTTTTTCCACCCCAAACTTATTTTTATGCATTGATCTCATATTCTTTTCTTCTTCCTTTCCTTCACATATATTCTTTTCCTTGGGTTGGTCCAGAGTCTAGCTTACCCTCGCCGGTTGACTCAGAGTCCCTAAGCATGTTGAGGCCCCGAGACCCGATGCACAAACGAGGTGTCCTTTTCTCCTAACTACCCCTCAACCTTTTCTTTCTTTTTTTTTTTGTTTTGTCTGAGTCCAGCTTACCTTGTCGGGTTGACTCAGAGTCCCTAAGCTTGTTGAGGCCCGAGACCCGTGCACACACAAGGTGGCCTTTCTCTGACTTTGCCTTCATCTTGCTCCTTCGTCCCACTTCTCAAAGAAAAACTCTATACCCTTCATCCTTCCCACCTTATAAATTTAGATTTTTGTCTATGCTCATTCAAACAGAACACTTCAATAATTTGAGAGATATAGGCCAGAGTGAAACAAGTTGGTTTATCACAAAGGCTGGTTCATGTATTGTGGGATTTGAAATAAAACAGGGATCTTGTTGGCTCAAGGTGTTTGACAAAAAAGTGATGCATCTTGTGCATTTAAGTGGGTGGTTTGAAAAAGGCTCAAACATTTGAAATCAGGTGCATAAATCACTTCAAGATTTTTTAAAAACCTTTCTCTATTTTGCCTCAAGCTTTCCTCAGGTTGGTTCTAGTGGTTTACATCCACTTGCTCACTTATACTTTGTTTTACAAAAACTGTTTTAAAGAAAATTCTTCTCCCTGTTAGGACTAAGCAATTTGAACTAAGTTATTCCTTTAGAAAGTGAATCATGCTTTATCTTTACTCAGGGTTTTCCACTGATGTTTCCCAAATCTCTTTGGATCTATTTCTTGTGTGAAAGTTTTTGAAAACAGAGATTTTGAAAACATGAAGAAAGAATATCCCTCCCCAAACTTAAAAACATGCTTTTTCCTCAAAGCATAATAAAAAATTAGAAGTAGGATTAATTCTTCCCTGATCAATCTGGGTATGCCTGAAGTGGAATGGGACTTCTCCATGTTTGCTCTTTGAATTGAAATCTGCCTTCATGGGTTAGTGCCCAATATTTGTGCATGGATTATAACAAATTGAATTGGCAATGAAATTAATTTTCTCTCATTCAAAATAATGAGTCTGAGATGCATACGTGCAGTGGAATTTTCCTTTTCTGAGCTCTGGAATGGGTGTTGCACAATGAGACAGTGACGCAGTAGCGCCAGAAAATGGCGCGGACGCGCCAAGTTATTCCATCAAATTTCAGCATCCTGAATGTGTTTTTACAATTTTCCACTTTGAACAAGATTTTATCAGTTAGATGTATATGCTGATTCGGTTATAACACATTTTCATTGGAGCAATCATGCTTTGGGACACATTGAGTACATATTAATGAACATTGCAAGCAAAACATCGCTCTAAGACATCTGATACATAGACACCAAAGCATATTCTCCCAGAGCCTAATTCAGTCATTGTGCTCAAAAAAATTTTTTCGAACTGGTGCGGGCGCCCCAATTCTGCTTATTATTATTTTTTCTGAACTGATACATTGACACCACAGTTTTTTTTTGTTTTTTATTATTAATTTTTTTCTGCTAATTGTGAAGAAATATAAACTATTTCTATCCTAACTCTATCCTAATCATGATCATCAATCAACTATTCATGCAAGTCCAAAAAAAAAAAACATGCAAAAATCCAAGCAATTACAATGCAGTCCTACTCTAAGGCACACGATTAGTTCTGGTTTATAGTCCCAACTAGACTTTGTGACTCTCTCTAGTCAAACAAAATTGTGAAGATCCTGTCCAGATGAAAATCAGGAGAGATATACCTTTTCAGCCTTTGTCCATTCACAATAAAGGTGGATTGATCTTTTGGATTTCTGATTTCTACTGCCCCTGATTTCAACACTCTTTCCACTACTAAAGGACAAGTCCATTTTGATCTAAGCTTACCAGGGAACAACCTAAGTCTGCTGTTAGACAAGAGGACAAGTTTACTAGGTTTGAATTCCTTAGGTAAGATGTGCTCATCATGCCATTTTTTTTGTTTTTTTTTTTATACATATTGGCATTCTCATAGGACCAGTACCTAAACTCATCTTGTTAATTTAATTGCAGCAATCTGCTTTCTCCTGTAGCATTGATATCAAAATTCAAGAATTTGGTTGCCCAGTATTCTTTATATTTCAAGTCCAAAGGGAGACGGCAAGCCTTTCCATAAACCAACCTATAGGAGTCATGCCTATTGGGGTTTTGAAAGTTGTCCCATATGCCCATAATGCATCATCTAGCTTGGTTTTCCAATCTCTTCTTGAAGTGTTAACAGTTTTCTACAGAATTCTTTTGAGCTCCCTATTGGACACTTCTACTTGGCCACTTGTTTGGTCATGGAATGGGGTGGCTACTTTGTGGGTGACTCCTTATTTTTTCAACAACTTTTTGAGAGGAGTCTTGCAAAAATGTTTCTCCCTATCACAGATGATAGCTCTAGGTGTGCCAAAATGACAAAAAATATTCTTTTTCAAAAATTCAATGACAACCTTGGCAACATTAGTTCTGGTTGCTATGGCTTCTACCCATCTTGTCACATAATCTACTGCCACCAAAATGTACTCATACCCAATAGAAGGTGGAAAGGGTCCCATGAAGTCAATGCCCCAAACATTAAAATATTCACATTCAAGAATATTATTTAAAGGCATTTCATTCCTTCTTGAGATATTACCTGTCCTTTGACATCTATCACATGATTGGCCATACCTCTTTGCATCTCGAAAAAGGGTTAGCCAAAAGAATCCATATTGCAATACCTTTGTTGTTGTCCGGTTTGCACTGTGATGGCCACCAACCTACTTGTCATGACAATGGCTGAGAATGAGTGGAGCTTCTTCCTTTTTCACGCACCTTCTGATGACTTGATCTGGACTTATTTTGTAGAGGATTGGATCCTCCCAATAGTAGTGCTTTGAATCAGCCATCAATTTCTTCCTTTGCTGGTAGGTCAAGTGCTTTGGTACCCATTTGCTACAAACAAAATTAGCTATATCATCAAACCATGGTACTTTTGAAGTATTTACCTGGCAAATCAGTTCATCTGGGAAGAGTTCTGAAATTTCTCCTTCTTTATTTTTTGCCTCCAGCCTTGAGAGGAGATCTGCTACCACATTTTCAGATCCTTTCTTGTCCTTAATTTCAATATCAAATTCATGGAGAAGAAGGATTCATCTGATCAGTCTTGGTTTGGAATCCTTTGAACCAATGAGATAAGATCTGAATTTTTCAAATGCAAAAACCACAATCATAAGTTATTTATCAGTGGTGGTATAATTCAATTGAGGACCAGTGAGTGTGTGACTAGCATAGGAAATGGTGTGAAAAACTTTTTCTTTTCTTTGACCATGGGCTGCCCCTAAAGCAAAATCACCTGCATCTTACATGAGTTCAAAAGGTAGGTTCCAATCAGGTGACACAATGATGGGGGCAGAGATTAGTTTTTGTTTCAAGAGATTAAAGGCATGCATACATTCATCATTGAAATCAAATTTTGCATCTTTTTAAAGCAGATTCGACAGACGTTTTGCAAGTTTTGAAAAATCTTTTATAAACCTTCTATAAAAACCTGCATTGCCTTAAAAATTCCTAATAGCTTTTACTGAAGTGGGTGGAGGTAGCTTTTCAATCACTTATATTTTTTCCTTGGCTACCTCTATCCCCTTTTCTGAGATTTTGTGGCCAAGAACACTCCCTTCTCTTACCATGAAGTGACACTTTTCCCAATTTAGGACTAATTTCTTCTCTTCACATCTTTTTGAGCACAAGCTCTAAGGCCTGCAAACAAGTTTCAAAAGTTAGTCCATATTTTATGAAATCATCCATAAAGATCTCCATCATATTTCCTATCATATCCTAAAATAAAGCCATCATGCATCTTTGAAAATTGGTTGGTGCATTACACAAGCCAAAGGGCATTCTCCTATAGGCAAAGGTTCCATATGGGCAGGTGAAGGTGGTTTTTTCTTGGTCCTCGGGTGCTATAGGGATCTGAAAGTATCCTGAATAACCATCTCGGAAATAATAAAATTTATTTATAGCCAGCCTTTCAAGCATTTGATCATTGAATGGTAAAGGAACATGATCTTTCCTAGTGGTTGTATTCAATTTCCTATTGTCTATGCATACTCTCCAACCCGTGATCGTCCTAGTGGGGATTAGTTCATTATTCTCATTATGAATGATAGTGGTACAGCCCTTTTTTTGGAACAACTTGAACTGGACTTACCTTGCACTATCAGAAATAGGATAGATAATACCTGTGTCCAAGAGCATAATCACCTCCTTTTTCACTCTCTTGCAATGTGGGATTCAGCCTTCTTTGTGGTTGAATGCTAGGCTTGTAATAGTCTTTCATCAAGATTCGTGTGTGCAAATTGTGGGGCTAATTCCCTCAATGTCTGATAGTGACCAGCCTATTGCCTTCTTGTGTTTGGACAGCACCTCAAAGAGCTTTTTTCTTCCAAACCTTTCAAAGATGAAAAAAAATTATCACTGGTTTATCATTCTCTTCAAGGAAAACATATTTCAAATTATTGTGGAGGGGTTTGAGTTCAGGTTTGGAAACTCCTTGAGCCCCTTGTTCCTTTATTTATTCCTCCAACTCCTCCTTGCTTTCAGCCTTTAGTTCTTAAATTTCTCTCATGATCATGGGAGCTTCATCTTACTCCTCCACTGAATGGGTGAGGCCTCCTTCTACTTCTTCTCCATTCCTCTCTTCTACTTCAATTTCTGCTATACAAGAATCAATCACATAAATTCTCAAACATAAATCATCATGTGGGATGGCTGGTTTTTTTCATGGCTTCTTTTATATTAAAACTTATTGTCTCATTGTTAAGCCTTAAAGTTAAATTTCCTTGCTTGCAATCAATTGTAGCACCAGCAGTAGCCAAGAATGGTTTGTCAAGAATTTTAGGCAGGTTCGTGTATTCTTCCATGTCTAAAACCACAAAATCGCAAGGATATATAAAATCATGAATTTTCACCAACACATCCTCCATTATTGTTTCTGGTATCTTGGTTGATCTATCTGCAAATTGAAGAGTGATTCCAGTGTCTTGAGGCTCTCCAAGTTTTAAATACCTGCAAAGGGACAATGACATTAAATTAACACTTGCCCCTAAATTGCAAAAAAAAAAACATTTACAAATTTATATGAATTAATTTCACAAGGTGTGTAAAACTCCCTGGATCTTTTAATTTTGTTGGAAGCTCATTCCTCAAGATTGCACTGCAATTTTCATTCAGTAAGACCGTACCTTGTTCCTCCGCCTTCCTTCTTCCGATATGACCTCTTTAAGAAACTTGCCATATAGGGCATTTGCCTCACTGCTTCTATCAGTGGAATGTTAATCTGTAATTTCTTAAAGATTTCTAGAAACCTAGCAAAGCTACTTTCTAGAATGTCATTTTTAGCTCTACTTGGGTAAGGCAGATTTCTTACATCAATATCAGTAATAGGAAGTGCATCCTTACCTTTTTTTTCTTTCTTGGAGAAGATGGCTTAACTTACCTTTTCCTAGTTCTTGCTCTTCTTCTCCTTTCTGATTTTCTTCCATGGCTGGTTGTTCTTTTGGTTGGAGCTCCTCGAGGGTCTTTCCACTTCTAAGTGTTATGGCTTTGACTTGCTCTTTTGGATTCACTTCCGAAGTTGCTAGGTAGAGCTCCTCTAGGCCTTTCATATGCGCTTTGATTAAGTTCATTTACTTGAGTGGTCAGCAGTGTTAATGATTGCCTTAGTGATTGCAACTTTATGCACATTGCTCGAGTCATCTTCCTTTCTTCCTACAATTCAGCCCTGGTGATTAGTGGTTACTTCGTTTGTTGTGTATTGGCTTGCAGTGGTTTAAATCCAGAAGGTTGTTGTCTTGTCTGATTTGTGTTATTCCAGGAGAAATTTGGATGATTTCTCCAGCCAGGGTTGTAAGTATTGTTGTACTGATCCAACCTGCGAGAATTTCCCACAACATCTATCATGCTTCTTGAGTTGATGTTCAGCCCATTGTAGAAAATCTCAATCTGGCTCCAGAGCTCTATCTTGTAATTTGGGCATCTTTTGAGTAGTCCATTGAACCTCTCCCATGCCTCTGAAAGGTGTTCTTCTAGTTCCTGCAAGAATTGAGAGACTTCATTCCTTAATTTGATGGTCTTTGCCGGTGGAAAATACTTACCAAGAAATTTTTTGAACAAATCAACCCAAATGGAAATAGAACCGGCTGGTAGAGTGCTTAGCCATGTCTTAGCTTGTCCAACCAAGGTAATTGATAAGTGTCCGAAAGACACTTATTTATGCATGATTTAATGAGCATAAACTCCCATTACAAGTTATTTATTAGCTTGAAAATGAATTATATAACTCAAATTTATGTTTTGTGTCTCAGGTGCCTGATAAAAGAAGAAAAGCTGAAATCTGAGGGAAATTGTGGAAGAAAGGAGCAAAAAGAGCCACAAAAGGGAACGGCGAGACCGCGCCGATTCTGGCACGACCGCGCCGGGAAAAGGTGAACAAATTCAAATAAATCTTGGAAATTCCCAACGGCTAGCAAGGCTGAAAGAAGGGTAGTTAGTGTATGTGAAATGGTGCGACCGCGGCCCATGAGGGCACTACCAGTGGCGCTTCTGCGCCACACTGTTTCCTTTCAAAGATGTCAAGTTCAATTTCGAGAAGTCGGCAAAGAGTCTAAGGAGTGGTGCAACCGCCAGTTCAACAACATAAAGTGGCGCTGACCGACCAGCCATGAAGAATCCTTCCTCATATGGGACCCGAAGGCCGTGTTCCAGACTTGGACAAAATTCCTGCTCCAGTGGCCTGACCGCCCTACACAAAGAACAATTGGCCCGGTCAGCTCGGGCTGACTCAGCAAATGTAAATTACGGATATCGCGGGATTCTTACTACCAATCAAGCCCAAACTTGAGAGAAGAAGTCATAATTGTCTAAGGAAGGTATCCACGAAGATTTTATGGAATATTGCTCGAGTCTAGGTGCATTGAATGATCAAGAAAGGAGAAGGTCCACACAAAGAAGGAAACTACTGCCAGAAGGAGAAGTTAAATCCAAAAATTGTGAAGAACATATCTGGAGTTCCCGTGTTCCAATTGAAGCTAAATGTAGACTGAAGATTCTTGAGGATATTAAGGATCATATCACGAAAATTTTGGCAAGTCAGAGTCGTGGTTCTCAAGTTTCAGATATTCCAAGTGGTGGACTCAGTGCTGGAATTGGCAGCAGATTCAAGCAACTTCTTCACATCATATCTCGAGTTTCCCAACTCAGATTTAACTCAAATTTCGTGAGCAAGGCAAGGACCTCAGAAGGAAGGTTCTTATGTAATTTCAGCCAATTCTGAGGTTAGGAAGTCACAATTCATACCCCTGGAACAGAGGCTAAAATTACAAGTTCAGGGCAGAACTTCTGCTATAAAAGGATGTCCGAGGCAAAGATCTAGCATCTAGTTTTAGGTTGTAAATATAGTTGTAGGTCTAGTTTTAGTTCAATTCATGTTATTGTAGTTAGTTTGGATTTGAGAGAAAGTCCAGAGGAAGTCTTACACGACCTCTTGGCACATTGGAGAGAAGGAAGAGATTTCTGTCGAGGAGGAGTTGAACCTAAGGGGCAGTTCCTCAAAAGGGGGTTTTATGTACCTGTTTTCTTCTTATTTCCATTGCTGTTGTTGAATCCTTTTTACTGTGTGTTTATTCTATTGCAATAAAGTACTCTGCTTTTGTTTTAGAATCTGTATTCATTGCTTATTACTAATTTAGATTGATATCTGAAGTTTAATGAGGTACGGATTGAGAAGTTAAATTTCAATAAAGATTTG
Organism: Aristolochia fimbriata; assembly: GCA_019845555.1. Taxonomy (NCBI): domain Eukaryota; kingdom Viridiplantae; phylum Streptophyta; class Magnoliopsida; order Piperales; family Aristolochiaceae; genus Aristolochia; species Aristolochia fimbriata. Next base: position 33,542 of record JAINDJ010000159.1, on the reverse strand, counting down.
GTTTAGTTATATGATTCCTTGTTTTCTAAAATAACTCGCTTTTAAACTAAATTTTTCCGATTTCGAAGGAGACTAGTGGAAGGCGATGTGACTTATTAAACTCTTGTTCTGAATAAGAGAGAGTTAATCTTTAAGATTTTATATTTATGCACTTAGGATTTGAGTGTTCCGGTTGAGAAGGAGTTCAAAGAATAAGTGAAAGTTATTTCCTGTATATGGGTAACCAGGTTTTCAAAAGCAAAGTCAAGGTAAGGGTATTTGAGCTATAAAATCAGAACTTTGCATGTTAGCAACTAGGAGGGATTGACTTTCTTCCCCAACATCTCATTTCTATTAGTTTCTTCAAGTAGTTCAATTCTGTTGTGTTTTTCCTGTTCTGAAAACCAAAAATTCTTTTCCTCAATCAGTAGAAAAATCTTTGCTTAAACTTAGTTCTCATCAAGGTCTCTGTGGGATCGATATCTGTACTCTCGAGTGAACATAAAAAAGCCTCAATCTGATTGCATCATGTGACACACCATTGTATTTGAACGTAGCACACAAGTCCAGAAATCTTTCAAGATGGTCTTTGGGATCTTCATTAACTAACCCACTAAACTGATAATGATTTTGCAGCATAACAATAAGTTGAGGTTTAGGATCAAAATTATTAGCTTGAATAGTGGGAGTGATGATACTTGTCTTGTGTGTATTTGAGCTTTGTGTGACAAAATCACCCATGGTTCTCCTTGGTCTTGGTGCTTGTTCTTCATGAGTGCCTTTTACGTTCTCCATGTCTTCTTGATCCTTGGAAGAGTTCTGATTCTGATTTTCCTTCAGCTTTTGCCTTAAAGTCCTTTCTGGTTCGGGATCAATCTCTTGGGATGGTTCCACTGGAGATCTGGTGATGAACCTCCTGCAAAATAAAAAAACAAAAACTCAAATCTCCAAATTTTTAAACTCTAAGCAATTACTAGTAGAAACTTTGGTCCCCGGTAGTGGCGCCAAAAACTTGATGTGATCCTAGCTAATAACTAGCAAGAGAACTAATCAATGTAATATAGACTTATGCAAGTCCGAATATCGTCCCACGAGGACCAAGCCAGCAGTTAATTGCTTTCTGAATAAAATTCTAAAGTTTGAGAATCTTAATTTGAATGACAGATATTTAAACTAAACAAGTACTTGAAAACTGTTGAGAAAGAAGCTTTTGAGGAATTTCAATGAGTAAAGACGTCGGGAATCCAATTCCCCCCCTAGACACTTCTGTGATTGAATTGAAATTATGTTTTGGAAATCAATTTCTGATGAGCTTATAACACCATGGCTACCATTTTCATCGGCATCACCTTTTTCTATCTCCTAGAATAAACTAGTCGGCATAATCTACTTTACTTGATTGCATAAACATGAAGCTCTTATGTCATAGACAAATCAATCTAATCCAATAGGGTATTACTTTAAGGTCGAGGAATAACCCTAGGATTAGTTGATCTACCTAGTGTATGAACTCAAAAAGACTTGTAAACCCTATCAACATATCTTACCTTAAGTCTAGCGTCACATTATAACCAATACATAGCAAGACAACAAGTATGAATCAAGAATTAAACAACTTTGGAAAACTCATTCATGCACCAAATTGAAATCAAATAAAGTTTAATATATCAATCTCATTACCTGCCTAGGGAGTCATGGACTCCCAACTACAAACGACTACTCCATACCCCAAAATAAAAAACACATCAAGGTTTTCATAACAGCCATGAAAGAAGAAAACTAAGCACAGAAAACTCCCTTGGGAAGGCTGCTCTCTATCACTCTTGCTCCTTGGCTGAATTCTCCACCTTTCTTCCTGAAAGTGGCCACAGGTCATGTGAGACTCCCTCTAGACCTTCTCCTCTCTCTAAACTAAGCTTGAACTCTAAATTGAATGCAAAACTCGATGCCTAACTCTCTCTCCTCGAACCCCTATTTATAGTTGCTCTCACTGCCCAGGCCTAGTAATTTTAGTCCATGTCCAAGGGTATGAAATATGCCTTCACGACCTCAGAATTGGACAAAATTACACCAAGACTTTCCTTCGATGGTCCTTTCCTTGTGTACAAAATTTGAGTTTAGTCTGAACTGGGAAACTCGAGATATGACATGGAGAAGTTTGCTTGATTCTCCTACCAATTCCAGCACCGGGTCCACCACTTTGGAGATACTTGAGAAAAATCGACTTGGATTGGCCTGAATTTTCATGACATGATCCTCAATATCCTCAGGAATCTTCTGTCCCAATTTGGCGTCAAATGGGATTCGAGAACTCCATGTATGCTCTTCATAAAATTCGGATTTATCTTCTTCTTTTGGCAGCAGTTTCCTTCTTTGAATTGAACTTCTCTTCTTGATCATTCAATGTACCTAGACTCGAGCGAATTACCTTAAAATCTTCGTAGATACCTTCCTTAGACACTTAGGACATCTTTTCCCAAGTTTGGGCTCGATTGGATGTCAGGATCCTGAGATTTTTGCGACTTATCATTGCTGAGAAAGTGGCTCGGTCGTGCCACTGGAGTAGAATTCCTTCTGAGTTTGGAGTCTTCGTGGCGTGGCAGCGCCAAATTGTGCTGAGGTAGTGGCGCGTCAGTGCCACTACATAGACTTTTTTTGTTGGTCCCGTGAATGGCAACTTCTCTTTCAGCATTTAGCGCCTCTTTGGTGCGTCCATTCTGACTCTTGTGTGAGGTAGCGCCAGTTCCTTGGCGCCGTAGCACCCTCAGCAGGCGTGGTCGCGCCATTTCACATTCCCCAATCGTTGAATTTCATCACCGTTCAATCGTTTAGCATTTTTCTTTATTATTGTGAATTTTTTCATATTTATCTGGCGCTGTGGCGCCGATTCTGGCACGGACGCGCCATCATTCTTTTTGGCTTCTTCAGCTCATTTTTCCTTTGTTTTTACTCCAAATCCTATTTTTCTTCTGCCACTGGGTACCTGAGGCACAAAACATGAAATTGAGTTATATTTGTTGATTTTATACTCAGAACTAACCTAGAATTAGATTTTTTAATCAATTTTCATGCCTAAAGATAGTGTCTTTCAAACGTTTATCAGCACCTGAAGCACAAAACATGAAATTGAGTTATATTTGTTACTTTTTTACTCGGAATTTACTCCGAAATATATTTTTCAATCAATTTTCAAGCCTAAAGATAGTGTCTTTCAGAAAATTATCATTGTAAAACTGGTTTTCCCACTACCGGGCTGTTTCAAAAGTGGTTAGCGACAACTTCGGTCGTTGGAAAATGGGTTTTGCGACAACTTCGGCTGTTGCAAAATGGGTTTAGCACCAACATTGGCTGTTGCAAAACGGTTTTAGCAACTGCATCGGTTGTTGCAAAATAGGTTTAGCGACAACTTCCACTGTTGGAAAATGAGTTTAGCGACAACTTCGGCTGTTGCAATATTGGTTTAGCGACAATTTTGGCTGCTACAAAATTGGTTTAGCAACATCTTTGGTTGTTACAAAATGGGATTAGTGACAACTTCGACTGTAGCAAAACCGGTTTAGCGACAACTTTCGCTGTTGCAAAACAGGTTCAACAACAACTTTGACCGTTACAAAATGTGTTTAATGACAACTTTGGCTGTTGCAAAACTGGTTTAGCGACTAAATCGGCTCTTGCAAAATGGGTATAGCAACAACTTCTCTTGCTGGAAAACGGGTTCAGCGACATCTTTGGCTATTCCAAAACGGGTTTAGCGACAACTTCGGCTGTTGTAAAACAGGTTTAGTCACAATATTTGATGCTACAAAATGGGTTTAGAGACAACTTTGGCTGTTGCAAAACAGGTTTAGTGACAACTTTGGCTGTAGCAAAACTGGTTTAGAGACTACTTCAGTTGTTGGAAAACGGGTTTAGAGACAACTTCGGTTGTAGAAAAATTGGTTTAGTGCCAACTTCGGCTTTTGCAAAATGGGTTTAGCGACAACTTCGACTGTTGCAAAAGGGGTTTAGCAACAACATCGGCTGTTGCAAAACAGGTTTAGTGACAACTTCCATGGATGCAAAACGGGTTTAGTGAGAACTTCGGCTGCTTCAAAATTGGCTTAGCGACAATTTTGGCTTCTACAAAATGGGTTTTGGGGGAAATTAGTCTGTTTGAATGTGGGTTTATCGACAACTTTGGCTGTTGTAAAACTGGTTTAGCGACTACTTTGGCTGTTGCAAAACAGGTTTTGTGGCTATTTCGTTTGTTGAAAAGCGGATTCAGTGGCATCTTTGACTGTTGCAAACTTGGTTTTGCAACAACTTCGGCAATTGCAAGACTGGTTTAGCAGCAAGATCGGCTGTTGCAAAATGGGTTTGACAACAACTTCGGCTGTGGCAAGATGAGTTCAGCAACAAATTTGGCTGTTGCACAATGAATTTACCAACAACTTCAGACATTGGAAAACGGGTTTAGAGACTACTTCGATTGTTGCAAAACTGATTTAGCGACTACTTCAGTTGTTGCAAAACGCATTTAGCAACAAGTTCGATTGTTGGAAAACGGGTTTTACGACAAATTTGGCTATTGCAAAAAGGGTTTAATGACAACATCGGCTGTTGCAAAAAGTTTTTAGTAACAATATCAGTTGTTGCAAAACGGGCGAAGCGATAACTTCCACCGATGTAAAACAGGTTTAGAGACAATTTTGGCTCGTGCAAGACGGGTTTACGACTACTTCGGCTATAGCAAAACTAGTTTAGCGACAACTTCGGCTGTTACAAAACGGGTTCAACGAAAACTTCGACCTTTGCAAAATGGGTTTAATGACAACTTCTGCAGTGGCAAAACTGGTTTAGCAAATACTTCTGCTGTTGCAAAATGGGTTTAGCGACAACTTCTGTTGTTGAAAGAATGGTTTACTGACAACTTCGGCTATTGCAAAATGGGATTACCATCAACTTTCGCTGTTGCAAAAAGGGTTTAGCAACAACATCGGCTGTTGTAAAATGGGTTTAGCGACAACTTCCACTGATGCAAAACGGGTTTACTGAGAACTTCAGAAGTCGAAAAACTAGTTTAGCAACAATTTTGGCTTTTGTAAAATGGGTTTGGCGACAACTTTGGAAGTTTCAAAACAGGTTTACCGACAACTTTGGATGCTGTAAAAATGGTTTGGCGACTACTTCGGCTGTTGGAAAATGGGTTTTGTGGCTATTTTGGTTGTTGGAAAATGGGTTTAGCGACAACTTCGGCTGTTGCAAAATGGGTTTAGTGACAACTTCAGCAGTTGCAACACTTGTTTAGTAACAACATCGGTTGTTGCAAAACGGGTTTGACAACAACTTTGGGTGTTGCACAATGGGTTTAGCAACAACTTCAGACGTAGGAAAACGGGTTTGGCGACAACTTCCACTGATGCATAATGGGTTTAGTGACAACTTTGGCTGTTGCAAAACGGGTTTAGCGACCACTTCGGTTGTTGCAAAACGGGATTAGCGACAACTTCAGCTGTTGCAAAACGGGTTTAGAGACAACTTTGGGTGTTAGGAAACGGGTTTAATGACATCTTTGGATGTAGCAAAACTCGTTTAATGACTACTTCAGCTATTGCAAAATGCATTTAGCGACAACTTCGGTTGTTGGAAAACAGGTTTCACGACAACTTTGGCTGTTGCAAAATGGGTTTAGTGACGACATCAGCTGTCGAAAAGCAGTTTTAGCAACAACATCAGCTGTTGCATAATGAGTTTTGCGATAACTTCCATTGATGTAAAATGGGTTTAGCGACAACTTTGGCTATTGCAAAACGGCTTTAGCGACAATTTTGGCTCCTACAAAATGGGTTTTGCGACATCTTTGGAGTTGCATAACAGGTTTAACCTGTAGCAAAACTGGTTTAGCGACAACTTCGACAGTTGTAAAACGGGTTCAACGAAAACTATGGCCATTGCAAAATGGGTTTAATGACAACTTGGCTGTTGCAAAACTGGTTTAGCAAATACTTCGGTTGCTGTAAAACGGGTTTAGCGACTACTTCTGTTGTCGGAAAATGGGTTCAATGACAACTTCGGTTACTACAAAACGGGTTTAGCGACAACTTCGGCTACTGCAAAACGGGTTTAACAACAACATCGGCTGTTGGAAAACGGGTTTAGCGATAACTTCCACTGATGCAAAATGGGTTCAATGACAACTACGGTTGTTGTAAAACGGGTTTAGTGACAATATTTCCAGCTACAAAATGGGTTAACCAACAACTTTGGCTGTTCCAAAACTGGTTTAGCAACAACATCGGCTGTTGCAAAAGTGGTTTAGCAACAAATTCCATAGATGTCAAACGGGTTTAACGACAACTTCGGCTATTGCCAAATTGGTTTAGCGACAATTTTGGCTTCTGCAAAATGGGTTTAGCGACAACTTTGGCTGTTGTAAAACGGGTTTATCGACAACTTCGGCTCCTTCATAACTGGTTTAGAGACTACTTCGGCTGTTCCAAAATGGGTTTTGGGACAAGTTTGGCTGTTGCAAAATAGGTTTACCGACAACTTCGACTGTTGCCAAACAGGTTTAGCAACAACATCTGCTTTTGCAAAACGGGTTTGGCAATAACTTCGGCTGCGACAAAATGGGTTTAAGAACCACTTCGGCTTCTGGAAAACGGCTTTAACAATAATTTTGGCTATTGTAAAACTTGTTTAGCGACTACTTTGCCTGCTGCAAAATGGGTTTAGTGACAATTTCTATTCTTTGAAAACGGGTTTAGTGACAACTTTGATTATTGCAAAATGGGTTTAGCGACAACTTTGCCTGTTGCAAAACGGCTTTAGGAAAGACATCAGCTGTTGGAAAACGGGTTTAGCGACAACTTCCACTAATGCAAAATGGGTTTCGCGACAACTTCGGCTGTTGCAAAACGGGTTTAGCTACAATAATGGTTGCAGCAAAACAGGTTTTGCGACAACTTTGGCAGTTGAAATAGGGGTTTTTCCACAACTTCGCCTGTTGCAAAACTGGTTTAGTGACTACTTTGGCTATTGCATAATGGGTTTAGAGACAACTTCGGTTGTCTAAAATGGGTTTAGCAACAACTTCGGCTGTTACGAAATGGGTATAGCGACAACTTCGGCTGTTGCAAAACGGGTTTAGCAACAACATAAGCAGCTGCGAAACGGGTTTAGTGACATCTTCCATTGATGCAAAATGGGTTTAGCGAGAATTTCAGCTGTAGCAAAACTGGTTTACCGACTATTTTGGCTTCTTCAAAACGGGTTTGGGGACAACTTTGGCTTTTTCAAAACGGGTTTGCCGACAACTTTGGCTGTTGTAAAACTGGTTTAATAACAACATCGGCTATTGCAAAACGGGTGTTCCGACAACTTCCATTAATGCAAAATGGGTTCAGCGAGAACTTTGGTTGTTGCAAAACTAGGTTAGCGACAATTTTGGATTCTACAAATCGGGTTTAGTGAAAACTTTGGTTGTTTCCAAACGGCTTTAGAAATAACTTTGGCTATTGCAAAACTGGTTTACTGATAAGTGTCTAAATGGCACTATTTTTAGGCCTTAATTTGAATTGGAAATTATATTTTGGAGTCAATAATCATCATAATATCATGAAATGTCTCAAATTCATTTTTTCTCTCTTAGGAGTCGAACGCAATAAGAATTATTAAAATCAGAGCTAAAATGAGGAAAATATGAACATTTTAGAGCAAAAAGGTACAGGGTTGCAGGGATCGGCGCGACCGCACCAGTTGGAGGACAAAATCTGGCGCTACCGCACCACTAGAATGGCGCGACCGCACCAAGATGGCGCCACAAGGCCTATGGAGTTTCCAAACACGACCAGGACTCTTTCCATTCGAGTACTTAGAAGAAATTATGCCCAAGTGGCCCGACCGTGCCAATATCAGACACATTTATCGGGCGCCGACCGCCATGATGCAACAATACAAAAATGCAAAAATCTTGGGATTCTAACAAGTAATCAAGTTCAAACATGGGATGTAGAGTCTTAATTGTATAAGAAAGGTGTCCACGAAGTCTCTAGAGGAAATTGATGGGATTCCTCGAGGTTTTAATCTGCAAAGAGGTGAAGTTTAATGCAGATTAGGAAACTCCTATAAAAGGAAATTTCAGTTCGAGTATTAAGAGGCCATATCTGGAGATTCTGACTTCCAATTGAGTCCAAATTTGGACCACATACTCCTGAGATGATTTAGAATCATATCACGAAAAGTGGTGGACCTAGTGCTGAAATTGGCAGCAGAATCAACCCAACTTCTGAGCATCATATCTCAAGTTGTCTAACTCATATTGAACAAAAATTTCATCGCACAAAGGGAAGGACCATGGAAGGAAGGTTCTTGTGTAATTTCATCCAATTCTGAGGTCAGGAAGGTTCATTTAATACCCCTGGACAGAGACCAAATTACATGCCTTGGACAGCAGAACAACTATAAATAGGGGTCCAAGAAAGAGTGTAAGGCATCGAAGTTTTCAGTTCAATTTCCTACTTTGTTCTGTAGTTTAGAGCGGAGAGAAGGTCCAGAGGAAGTCTTGCACCCTCTGCGTGTAGAGAGGAAGGAAGGTGGATATTTCAACCAAGGGGCAAGGGTGACCAGGAGCATGCCTCCAAAGGGAGTTTTTTGTGCTTAGTTATTTTTATTTTTTCATGGCTGTTATTAAAACCTAGAGTTGTGTTTATATTTCCAGTATGGAGTAGTCGTATGTAGTTGGGAGTCCAGGACTCCCTAGGCATGGAATGAGATTGATACATTATGTTTTAATTAGTTTTCTATTTGGTGTATGAATGAGCATTCTTAAGCTGTTAATTTCATGATTCATACTTACTGTCTAGCGATGTACTTGTTATAAGGTGAAGCTAGACTTAAGGTATGATATGATGATAGGATGTACATGATCTTTGTGAGTTCATACACTTGGTAGATAAACTGATCTTAGGGTTAATCCTCGACCTTAAAGTAATACCCGCTTTGATTTGATTGATTTACCTATGACACAAGACCTGATTCCCGACCATAGGTAGGGTCAATGAGCTTCATGTTTATGCTATCAAGTAAAGTCGATTATGCCAGCTAGTTTACTCTAGGAGATAGAAGGTGATGCTGATGCGAAATGTAACCATTATTTTATGAGCTCGTCAGAAATTGATTTCCTAACCTCAACTTCTATTCTATCTCAGAATTGCCTAGGGAGGGAATTAGTTTCCCAACATCTTTTACATACTGATTTTAACAAAAGCCCTCTTTTGATCTCTATAGTATTAGGTAGATTAGTTTATTATCTGTTTTGTTAACTCCTTTCCAATCGATTTCTCAAACTTTGGTTTTTAAACAAGAAAAACAATTATCTATTAGCTTGGTCCTTGTGGGACGATATTCGGACGTTACCTAAGTCTATAGTACATTGATTAGTCCTCTTGCAAGTGATTACCTCGCATCATGTGTTTGGAGCCGTTGTCGGGGATCGATGTTTTAATAGTAATTGCTTGTGTTTAAAACTAGAGCTTTGAGTGAACATTATGTTTTTTTTTTAATTTTCCTTTTATTTATTTATTTTTTTTGTTAGACTGATGTATTGTGTGCATGGATTTTGGTATGCATTAGTCCACATATGGAAGGAGATACCTTGAGGAGCATAATGATTTTTCTTAGCCAAATCAAGTAAGGAAGTCTTTTCAGCACTCTAGAAAGTTTCTTATGCCATGTGATTCTTATGGACAGCCATGTAGTTCCTTTGACCACTCATATAATTCTCCCACCCATCATGATGATATGCTTAGCATGCAACTTCAACTTGATTAACTCCAAAGTCAAGTTCATATTTTGCAACTACAAAGGAATTCGGTGAATTATTTTTGTGATGTGTGTGGAGGTAACCATGCCACTAATGTATGCAATGTAAATTCAATACCTGATTTTTCTAATTATGAGTCTAATTTCTGCAGGTTAGACCCATATGGCATTTCATATAACCAAGGAAGGGAGGACCTACCAAAGTGGTTATGGAGTAACAACAATGATCCTGAAAGGATGGATGAAAAACCTGAAGAAACCATGGCTAACAATTTTGAAGAGAATGCAAGAGAGCAAGAAAAGTCCATACCCTTTATGAGTGGAGAAATCCTAGAAAAGCCTCAACCAAAAGAAACCTTGGAGAGTAAAGAGAGTGTGTGTCCCTATGAGTTGGAGATAATGCCCAACTTTAAGAAAATAATAGACTCATACACCTTGGAGGATGAGGAAGAACCAATAGAAGAGGGAGTAGATGAGGTGGTGGAAATATACTTTCTTTTATTCCAAGTAATTAAGCAAGAACTACAAGCATTAGAGGTTGAAGAAGAACCCATGGCAGAAATAAATGAGGTCAAGGAAGAAAGACCCATGGTTGTGATAGCAGCGAATGTAGAAGAGGTAGAAGAGAAAACCCAGCAAGAAGAAAACTCATTAGAGGCTGAGAAAGAAATCATGGCTGAAGTACTAGATGAGGGGGAGGAAGCAGAAACCATAGGTCATATCATAGAGCCTTCCCCTGAAAAGCCATTAGAGAATTGGGTAGCGAAAGAAGAAGAGGATAGGGCTCTCCTATGACATAGACTTTTTCATCATCCCACCTTATACATCTAGCCCAAAAATACAACTGATAATTTTATTAGGGCTGGACAAGAGGATGAATGAGTGGTTCATATGTATAAAGATCTACTTCCTAGAACCCACAAAGTCGAAAGAAAGGATTTTTAGTTGAACACCAAAATTTGGTTGCTTTAGCATAAAGCATTGCAAAGGAAGAAAGGTCATGATGAGTGGATTGGAAAAGAATTTTCCTTTTGATCTAGGTGGAATGAAGCTACTGGTATGGTTGAGGACCACAAACGTACGCACTTCATGGAAGGCAACCCATGGTAGGTAAGTTAGTTTAGTTTTTCAATTCAATTGTACTTTGGTTTGAATAATCACTTTGTGTGAATCTTAGATCTTAGGTCTAATTTTGTTTTACTCATGTTAGAGTAGTCTTTTCAATTTGTTTGGTTTGAATAAATACCAGCAAAAAAAAAAAAAATTCTTCCAAGGCACCTGTCCGAGAAAAATCTAGAATTTGAAAGCTGTGGAGTTGTATGAAGCCATTTTTATAGCTATACTTGATGTATTTGTAGATGTGTTTTTCAAAGTCTAAATGCAAAGATCTGAAGAAGGAAGTTGAGACTATCATTCTCAACCACCAACAACAGCTTCTTTCAATCAAAGGCCCTCAGAACACTCAAGTAAACTATGTGCAGAAAAAGTAGTGCAGCAGCAACTCTATTCGAGAAGCAAATTTTGAAGCCAAATTGTGAAAATTTTGAAAGTGGAATGAAACAAGGCAAGGTAAGTAATTCTATAGGGAACTTAGTGGATAAAATAGGGCCTGGTTAGTAGAATTTTAATTGAGGAGAGAGAGTTATAACTGCTACAAGTGGGTAGTTAAAACTATTTTCTGGCAAAACATTTTGGGTTGTGAACAATACCATCTTTCTATTTTTGAGCTGATTTCTATAATTTTTGGTAATAATTCTTGAAAACGGTTTTGAAGAAATTAAATTTCTTTGTTATTATTTTTTTAGGAAACCCTTTTTCAGCTCTAGATGATAAATGGTTAGGGAGATACAATGCTTGCAAAATACACCCAACTCACTTTCTGCCCAAACTTTCAGATTTATTGCCAAGTTTTCAAATCTGTGTATCTTTCAATACTCTAGATGAAAATGCATGAAACCTGTTTTATTGTGCACCTCTGAACCTTAACAACATGATACCAGTAGAATTATTAAATTTTGCATTCAGAATTTCAATTTATGAAGTAAAAGAGTGGTGCTACCGCACCAAATTTTGGCGCAGCCGAGCCACATGTTTGATCAAATTTTGAGGTTCTACAACTCAAAATTATTCCATTCGAATTCTGAAATGTTCTTATTTATGAGTTGTAGGCTTTGGTAAAATTTTATGTATTTCTGAATTCGTTTGCAATAATTTTGTTTTATGAATGGTTCTAACCACTTTTAGTCAAGCATGAAGGCAGCTCAAGTTCAAATTCCTCAAGGTGCCTCAAAAAATATGGAAGTTCAAGGAACCAACATTCTTAGGGAACTTTCTTACCCTCTATATCACTTGATTGAATTGAGCATAATGCAAAATTTTAAGTTTGGGGTGGGAAACTCATATTTTGGATTATAGTTGGTTTTCGTTGTTTAGTTAGTCTTAATTTTTGTTTTTGTTTTGAGTCAATACCAGAGAATGTTTCTAAATCTGAAAAGGCTTTTGGAAAATTTTGTGGGAACTCTGATTGGTGGTTTGAAAAGATAAGTCTCATTCATTCTCTTGGAAAACATGTTTGTTTAAATGTTTGGTGTTGGCATGAGAAAAGCTGTCTTGGAAAGTGGTTTGATTGGTTTAATGCATTGAGCATGTTTATTTTTTATAATAGAACCAACATAAAGGAAGATTGAGGTGAAACAAAGTCAGGTTTCTCAAAATTATGAAATGATCTGGGCACTTCTTTTGAATCGTTTGAGCCTTTTGAACCGCCCATTTTAATGCACAAGATGCATCCCTTTTTGTCAAACATTTTGAGCTGACAAGGTCCCTACTTTGTTTTCAATTCCCACTTTACATGAACTAGCCATTGTGATGAATAAACTTGTTTCTTACTGGCTTATATTTCTCCAAATTATTGAAGTGTTCTGTTTGAATGTGCATGGACATAAATCTGAAGTTATGGAGAAATAAGGAGGGATGAGTGAAGGGCACAGAATTTTGTTTGAAAAGGAGAGGAAAGAAGGAGCAAGATGAATGACAAAGTTGATGGAATATCTGAGAGGAAAAGTGAAAAAGAAAAAAAATAAAAAAAAGTAAAAAATTACTGAGTTAAGTGAAAGGCCACCTTGTGTGTGCACCGGGTCTCGGCCCTCAGCAAGCTTAGGGACTCTGAGTTAACAGGCAAGGTAAGCTAGACTTCAAACAAAGCCAAAGAAAAAAATAAAGAGAGAGAAAAAGAAAAGAGAGTTTTTCCTTGCGAGATGGAATGTAGTGATTGGATTAAGAAAAAGATGCAAATATCTTACTCTTTGTGTTATTTGATTGCTTTTGAGGACAAAGCAAATTTTTAAGTTTGGGGTGGTGTACGACTGACCTTTAAAAATTTTATCCTTACCCATTTCCCATTCCCAATTATCACCTATATAAGACCTTTTGATCACAATTTTAAAATTCCTGCATGTTAGTAGAGATTAGGCTGATGGTTGGCTTATGTTTTTCAAAATAACATGCTCACATGCATGGGAAAGTGGTATGTATGGTAGAAGATAGCTTGATCATGCCTTGAATAAGCAGGATAACCAACAATAGGAGAGGTTTGAATGAGTAATCTTTGATTGATGCTTTGAAAGGATAACCCACTGATTTTTCTTAAACTTTGATGATTGGTCATAGCTCTGGTTCTTTTTTTTCTTTTAGTTTTGCTCGAGGACGATCAAAGGTTTAAGTTTGGGTTTGTGATAAGTGTCTAAATGACACTATTTTTAGGCCTTAATTTGAATTGGAAATTATATTTTGCAGTCAATAATCATAAATATATAATTAAATATATCTCACATTCATGTTTTCTCTCTCAGGAGTCCAACGCCATAAGAATTATTGAAATCAGAGCAAAAAAGAGGAAAATATGAAGATTATAGTGCAGAAAGGTACAAGGTTGCAGGGGGACAAGCGACCACACACACGGTTGGAGGACAAAATCTGGCGCCACCCGCTACCAGAATGGCTCGACCGCACCAAGATGGCACCAAAAAGGCCTATGGAGTTTCCAAACATGACAAGGACTCTTTCCATTCGAGTACTTAGAAGAAATTCAGCCCGAAAGTGGCACGACCGCCCAACATCGATTACACATTTTTTGGGCGACCCACGCAAGTGATTCAGCTATGCAAAATCGCAAAAATCTCGGGATTCTGACAAGTAATCAAGTTCAAACGTGGGATGTAGAGTCCTAAGTGTATAACAAAGGTGTCCAAAAAATCTCTAGAGAAAATTGATGGGATTCCTAAGAGTTTTAATCCTCAAAGAGGTGAAGTCTAATGCAGATTAGGAAACTGCTATAAAAGGAAATTTAACTCCGAGATTGAAGAGGCCATATCTGGAGATTGCTACTTCCAATTGAGTCCAAAGTTGGACCACAGACTCGTGAGATGATTGAGGATAATATCTTAAAAAATCAGGTCAATCCAAATGGTGGACCCAGTGCAGAAATTGGCAGCAGAATCAACCCAACTTCTGAGCACCATATCGCAAGTTGCCTAACTCATGTTGAACTCAAATTTCATACACAAGGCAAGGACATTGGAAGGAAAGTTTGTGTGTAATTTGATCCAATTCTGAAGTTAGGAAGGCATGTTTCATACCCCTGGCAGAGACCAAATTACAAGCCTTGGACAGCAGAACAACTATAAATAGGGGTCCAAGGAAGAGTAAGGCATCAAGTTTTTAGTTCAATTCCTACTTTGTTCTGTAGTTTAGAGAGGGGAGAAGGTCCAAAGGAAGTCTTGCACGACCTCGGGGTGCAGAGAGGAAGAAAGGTGGACATTTCAGCCAAGGAGCAAGATTGACCAGGAGCAGTCCCCTGAAGGGAGTTTATGTGCTTAGTTATTTTTATTCTTTCATGGCTGTCATTAACACCTTGATTTGTGTTTATATTTCAAGTATGGAGTAGTCGTATGTAGTTGGGAGTCCATGACTCCCTAGGCATGTAATGAGATTGATACATTATGTTTTAATTAGTTTTCTATTTGGTGTATGAATGAGCATTCTTAAGCTGTTACTTTCTTGATTCATACTTATAGTCCTCGATGTACTGGTTATAAGGTGAAAATAGACTTAAGGTAAGATATAATGATAGAATGTACATGATGTTTCTGAGTTCATACACTTGGTAGATCAACTGATCTTAGGGTTAATCCTCGACCTTAAAGTAATACCCTGTTTGATTGGATTGTTGTACCAATGACACAAGATCTGATTCCCTACCATTGGTAGGGTCAATGAGCTTCATGTTTATGCTATCAAGTAGAGTCGATTATGCTACTAGTTTACTCTAGGAGATAGAAGTTGATGCCAATGTAGAATGAAACCATGGTTTTATCAGCTCATCAGAAATTGATTTCCAAACCTCAACTTCTATTCAATCTCATAATTGCCTAGGGAGGGAATTGGATTCCCAACGTCTGTTCCATACTGATTTTATCAAAAGCCCTCTCTTGAACTCTAAAGGATTAGGTAGATTAGTTTATTTTCTGTTTTTGTAACTCCTTTCCAATCGATTTCTCAAACTTTGGTTTTAAAACTAGAAGATCAATTATCCATTAGCTTGGCCCTTGTGGGACGATAGTCGGACTTAACCTAAGTCAATATTACATTGATTAGTCCTCTTGCTAGTGAATACCCTGGGATCGCATCATGTAGAGACTACTTCGGCTGTTGCAATGCGGGTTTCATGACTATTTCGGTTGTTGGAAAATGGGTTGAGCGACAACTTCGCCTTTTGCAACAATGGTTTCGCAACAAGATCGGCTGTTGCAAAACGGGTTTGGCAACAACTTCGGCTGTGGCAAAACGGGTTTAGCAACAACTTCAGCTGTTGCAAAACGGGTTTAGCAACAACTTGGGCTGTTGCAAAATGGTTTTAGCGAGAACTTTGGCTATTGCAAAATGGTTTTGGCGAGAACTTCGGCTGTTGCGAAACGCGTTTAGTGACAACTTTGGTTGTTGGAAAATGTTATGCACCTAGCCGATATTCCAAAAGCTCAAGAGCTGATGGAACAAGGTAGGCTAGGTACATAAATCAAGATCGTAACATTCCACCACGCTTCCGTGCCGACGTCTTAGGCGGCCCACTCTATGACAGCTTTCACTCTGCACTAGGTAGCCCTTTTCACTTTTGTGATGGCTAACACTCCAGTACAGGTAGCCCTCTTCATAGGTCGCCCCCTCCGAGACCTCCCCGATGACCAACTCTATGACGGCTTTCACTCTGGACCAGGTAGCCCTTTCCACCCTTGTGACGGCTCTCACTCTAGCCCAGGTAGCCCTTTCCATAGGTCGCTCCCTCCGGGATTCGAACACGTCACATGGAGCCTGCTTTGATACCAAATGTTGTGCACCTAGCCGATATTCCAAAAGCTCAAGAGCTAATGGAACAAGGTAGGCTAGGGACATAAATCAGGATCGTAACATAAAATGGGTTTTGCGACAACTTCGGCTCTTGCAAAATGGGTTTGGAGACAACTTCGACTATTGCAAAATGGTTTTACCGACAACTTCGGCTTTTGCAAAACGGGTTTAGAGACAACTTTGGCATTTGCAAAACGGGTTTGGCGACAACTTTGGCTGTTGCAAAACTTATTTAGCGACTACAACGGCTGGTACGAAACTTGTTTGGCGACTACTCTGGCTGTTGCAAAATGCGTTTGACGACAACTTCGATTGTTGGAAACGGGTTTTGCAAGAACTTTGGCTGTCGTAAAACGGGTTAAGCGACAATATCGGCTGTTGTAAAACGCTTTTAGGAACAACATCGGCTGTTGCAAAATGGGTTTAGCGGCAACTGCCACTGATGCAAAACGGGTTTAGCGACAACTTCGGCAGTTGCAAAATGGGTTTAACAAAAATTTTGGCTCCTGCAAAATGGGTTTAGCAACATCTTTGTCTGTTGCAAAACGGGTTTAGCAACAACTTTGGCAGTAGAAAACTGGTTTAGCAACAACTTTGGCTGTAGAAAACTGGTTTAGCGACAACTTTGGCTGTTGCAAAATGGGTTCAACGACAACTTCGGCCGTTGTAAAATGGGTTTGATGATAACTTCAGCTCTTGGAAAACTGGTTAAGCGACGACTTCAGCTATCGCAAAACAGGTTTACCGACAACTTCTGTTGTTGGAAAATGGGTTCAGCGACAACATCGGCAATTGCAAAACGGGTTTACCGACAACTTTAGTTGTTGCCAAAAGGGTTTAGCAATAACATCGGGTAATATAAAACGGGTTTAGCGACAACTTCCGCTGATGCCAAATGTGTTTAGAGACAACTTCGGCTATTGTAATACAGGTTTAGTGATAATATTTGCAGCTACAAAAAGGGTTTACCGAACACTTTCGTTGTTGCAAAACGGGTTTAGTGACAACTTTGGCAGTTGCAAAACTGGTTTAGCGACAACTTCAGCTATTGCAAAAACTAGTTTAACGACTACTTTGGCTGTTGCAAAATGGGTTGAAAGACTACATCGCTTGTTCAAAAATGGGTTTAGGGACAACTTTGGCTGTTACGAAATGTGTTTAACGATAACTTCGGCTGTCGCAAAATGGGTGTAGCAACAACATCGGTTGTTGCAAAACTGGTTTAGCCACAACTTCCACTGATGCAAAACAGGTTTAGCGACAACTTCGCCTGTTGCAAAAATGGTTTAGTGACAATTTTGGCTTTTGTAAAATAGGTTTAGCGTCAAGTTTGGCTGTTGCAAAATGGGTTTAGCGAAAACTTCGACTGTTGCAAAACTGGTTTAGCGACTAATTCGGCTATTGAAAAATGGGTTTGGTGACAACTTCTATTGTTGGAAAACGGGTTTAGCGACAACTTCGGCTGTTGCAAAATCAGTTTAGAGACTACTTCGGCTGTTGCAAAATCGGTTTAGAGACTACTTCGGCTGTCGCAACACTGGTTTAACAACAACAGCAGCAGTTGCAAAACGGGTTTCGCAACAATTTTGGCAGTGGAAAAACGGGTTTAGGTATGATAAGAGTCCAAAAGACACTTATTTATCCATAAATTATTGACCATAAATTCTTAATTTGATTTGATTATGAGCATGAAAGTGACAAATATAACTCAAATACATGTTTTGTGTCTCAGGTACCTTGTAAAAGAAGGAATCTAAATTCTGAGAAAAAAACAAAGGAAAAGGGAGCAAAATCAAGCAAAATAGAATGGCGCCGACCGCCCGATCTCGGTAACGACCGTCTTGGGAAAATGTTTGAAAATTCTAAGAAATCCAAAAAATTCCCAACGGCTAGTAGATCTAAAAAGAGGACACTTCGTGAATGTGAAACTGCTAGCGACCTTGCCCGGAAGATGGCGTTGTTAAACATTGTCATCGCTGCATTGTTTCCATACATGGAGTAAAAGTTTAATTTCGGAAGTCGGCAAAGAGAGTAAGGAGTGGCGCCGACCGCGGTAGTTCTACAAAGATAAAGTGGCCGCGGCCATTTAAGAATCCTTCCTCATATAGGACCCGAAGGCCGTGCACCAGACTTAGACAAAATTTCTGCTCCAAAGGCAACGACTGCGCCAAAACAAAGAACAATTTACGCCGACAAGGCCGACTCAGCTTCGGGACTTGCAGAAATGTCAAGATTCTGACTTCCAATCAAGCCCAGACTTGGAAGAAGAAGTCCTAATTGGCTAAGGAAGGTACCTACGAAGATTTTATGATATATTTTCAGAGTCTAGGTACATTGAATGGTGAAGAAGAGAAGTCAAAGACAAAGAAAGAAACTGCTGCCATAAAAGGAAAGTCAAGTCCGAGATTGAAGAGGCCATATCTGGAGATTTCGACTTTCAATTGGATCCAAATTTGGACCACAGCTTCCTGAGAAGATTGAGAATCATGGACATAGAAAATCACGCCAATCCAAGTCGGGTTTGTGGAGTTTTATATTTTCAAAGTGGTAGACCCAATGTTGGAATTGGCAGCAGAAGCAGTTCAACTTCTCAAGGTGATTTACCAAGCTTCCCAACTCAGTATAACTTCCTATTTCGTTCAAAAGTCAAGGACTATGTAAGGAAGGTTCGGATGTAATTTCAGAAAATTCTGAGGTCGGGAAGTCACGATTCATACCACTGGACAGAGGCCAAAATTACAAGTTCTGGGCAGAGCTTCAGCTATAAAAGGAGGTCCGA
This sequence comes from Aristolochia fimbriata, assembly GCA_019845555.1. Classification (NCBI taxonomy): domain Eukaryota; kingdom Viridiplantae; phylum Streptophyta; class Magnoliopsida; order Piperales; family Aristolochiaceae; genus Aristolochia; species Aristolochia fimbriata. The sequence goes on along the minus strand of JAINDJ010000159.1, from coordinate 14,581 downwards.
GGCAAAGCACATGCATCTAGTTTTTTATCAAGTTTTCATCCAGTTTTGAGTTGTAAATACAGTAGTTTAGGTTTTTATTGTTTTTAGATAGTTTGGAGTAGAGAGAGAGAGGGAGAGAAGGAAGAGATTTCAGTCAAGGAGGTGTTGAAGCTAAGGTGCAGTTCCTCAAAAGGGGGTTTTCTGTACTTGTTTTATTCATATTTCCATGGCTGTCATTGAATCCTTTTTACTGAGTCTTTATTCTATTATTATAGAGTAGTCTTTCTTTGTTGGGGAAGTCATGAACTCCTAGTTGTTTACGTTTAAGTTCTGAATTCTGTAGCAATAAAGTACTCTACTTTTGTTTTAGAATCTGTATTCATTGCTTATGGCTAATTTAGATTGATATCAGAAGTTTAATGAGGTACGGATTGAGAAGTTAAATTTTATTAAAGATTTGGGTTAGTTATATGATTCCTTGTTTTCTAAAACAACTCGCTTTTCTAACTAGTTGTTTCCGGATTGTGATGGAGACTAGTGGAAAGGTGATATGACTTTTATAACCCTTGTTCTGAATGAGAGAGTTGATATTTATGCACTTAGGATTTGAATGTTTCCGCTTGTGATGGAGTTCAAAGAATGAGTGAAAGTCAACTTGTTTTTCTCACTAGTTGTTTCCGAATTGTGATGAAGTCTAGTGGAAAGTAATTTGACTTGTTAAAACACTTTTGTTCTGAATAAGAGTTGATCTTCAAGCTTTTATATTTATGCAGCTAGGATCTGAATGTTTCCAGATTGTGATGGAGTTCAGAGATTAGGTGAAAGTTATTTCCTGTATATGGGTAACCAGGTTTTCAAAAGCTAATTCAAGGTGAGGGTATTTGAGCTATAAACTCAGAACTTTGCATGTTAGCAACTAGGAGGGATTGACGTTCTTTCCCAACATCTCATCTCTATTAGTTTTTCTAGTAGTTTAATTCTCCTTTGTTTTTCCAGTTCTCAAAACAAAAAAAATTCTTTTCGCCAATTAGTAGAAAAAATCTTTCCTTAAACTGAGTTCTCATCAAGGTCTCTCAGTAGGATCGATATCTGGTCTCTCGAAGTCTATATTACTTGCTGACCTAGTGCACTTGCAAGACTCCCAACAAGTTTTTGGCACCGCTGCCGGGGGAGCATTGAATTGAGGTAAGTTTAAGTGAATTTTGATTTGTTGGTTGAGATTAAAATTTTTATTCTATCTTTTCAGGTTGAACCAGATTAGTGCATGAAACTAGTAGTGGTGAGCCACTAGATGAACCCGATCTGGAACTAAAAAGAGCACTCAGAGGAGAGGTTGAATTATGTGCAGAATGAGATAAGTCCATATCCTAACTCATATTCAGAATTTCCCCAACCATATGCATCTTCTACCTATGATCCATGGAGGCATGATTCTGATATATCATGTTCTTTTGATTATGAACCAAATGATTCTTATTGCAGAGAGCATGATGACTATTTCTCTAGGCAATATGAAAATTAGTATTTTGAGAATGATTGGCAAGACAATTTGCCACATGGACAACCATCCATGTTCAATTATCAGAATCATCCTATGTGTCATGATTATTATCATCATTCATCTCCCCTTCAGCCTCAAGAAGACTTGTCTAGGTTAGAGAGAAGTGAAAAAGGGAAAGTCGCTGGTATACATAATGTTGATCATGTATTAGCTTTGCAGGCACAAGTCGAGTCACTAACCAAACTATTGTCAAAATTGCACACACCCTCTTTGGTTACTCAGATTTGTGACATATGTGGAGGAAGACATCCCGATCATGAATGCCAAGCAGGTAATGTTTCAGCTGTAAATTCTTTAGACCAGGCAAATTATGTTTCAAATTTTTGCAAGTCTAATGATTCATACCGCAATACTTACAATCTTGGTTGGAGGAGTCACCCAAATTTTTCATGGTCAAACAACAACACCTAGCAACCCAACCTTCAACAACCCAATGCCAAACAAGAACACCACCTGGTTTCCAAGAAGCAGCACAAGAACCAGAACAAAGAGCCAGCCTTGAGGACCTCCTTTCAAAGATTCTAGCAAATCAAGAGAAAAGTGAAGCTCGGACTGAAGCCAGGCTTCAAACTCAGGAGGAATCAATCAAAAATTTGGAAATACAAGTGGGACAGCTGGCCAATGCTATATAAGGTAGGAACCAAGGTAATGCTACCTAGCAATTCTCAATGGATGTATACAGCTAGCTCTTCTTGTTTTAATCAAGAAAATCAGTCAAAACATGAATTGATCAACAGTATGAATGCTGAAACATGTTTTCATGAGCTATCTGATAATGATGAGCCTGAATGGATGAATACAGCTAGCACTTCTTGTTTGAATTTATGTGTTACTGAAGAACACATAGAGGAAGATACAATGAAGAGAGCTGAGAGCTGTTATGAGTTTCAGAAACTTAAAGAGGGAGAAGATGAGAAGATCATGGAGGAAAAAGAAGAAGATGTAAAAGAGAAAGAAGGGGATGGGGTTGAGCAAGAAGAGAAACCCCTTGAAGAGCATAAAGAAGTTAGGATAGAGGAGACCAAGGATAATGAACATTATTTCTTCTCATTAGATATAGATTTCCTCATTATGCAGCCCTATAAACCACCCACAAAAGTTGAAATTAAAATTTTAATAGGTCTGGGCAGTGTGATGAAAAGTTGGCTAAAAATAATTGAGCAAAACAAGTTAAAAGCCAACCAGAAAAGAGAAAGAGTGACCAGCTCTTTACTCAAAAATTTGAATCACCATGCAATACATTTCAAAGTCAAAAACACCCTCAAGCATGGATGGCTCCAGTTTCCTTTCGATCCTGGTGGATCAGATCACATGGATCAGTAGGTAGTGTAAATAATAGGAGTAGAAGTTTTAAAATTTGCTGGAATTTTTCGTAGGTTAGGATAGTTTTTTCAAAAGTTTTAGGACTTGTTTAAATTTGAATTAGATTTTGATTTCTTTGCATAGACCTAGGATAGGAATAGGGTTAGATTAAAAATTTACAGCTTAAAAAAAAAAATTGAAAAACACAAAAAATTAAAAACTCACAACTGGAGAATGGAACAAGAAGAAGGTGAAGAGGAAGAAGAAGAAGACGAAGAAGAAGCATAATAGATTTTTTTTGCTAAGATCTTTTAACTTGTTCTTGTGTGTGAGCTTGTTTTTGTGTGTGATTATGTCTGAGAGTGTACTAAATAAAATTTCATTAATATGTACTCAATCTCCATTCATATTAATGAAATTATGTTTTTACTCTCAATGATTTGTCTCAAAGCATGAACTTCTTCATTGTTCCAATTAAAATATATGAAAATCACTCCAAGGCATGCATCTCTCTAATATTTAATTGTCCAAACTGGAAATATAAAAAATTGCATTCAAAATCTGATAATTTCAAGGAATTACTCGGCGTGATCGCGCCAAATTTTGCCGCAGCCACGCCACTGGGTTGACGTGTTTTGGCCACAACAGAGGTGAGGCAATAGAACCTCCACTGCAGGTATTCTTCTTAAGACACATTTTATACCTGAGAGACACTTCTAGTCAATTTTTATTTTTAATTGCTGAAAATCATGCAAATTTTTATCACTAACCCATGAGAGCAGAATGCAAAAGCCTCTAAGGGAGATCCATCCAACCTCACTCCACCCAGAAAGTCAGGGAAGTATGTCTATCACTCTTATGTTTACTGCTGCTTTGGGGACAAAGCATGTTTTTATGTTTGGGGTGGGATACTCTTCATTCAATTTTAAGGGGATTTGAAAAATTTTATGTTTGGGGTGGGATACTTTTAATACATGGATCTGAATGCACTATTTTTTCACCAGAAAATCCAATAAAGACTTAGAAAAATACTAGTGAAAACCGCTGATCATATGAATAGCATGATTCACTTTCTGGAGAAAAATATTAGTTCAGATGCTTAGTCTTGAATGGATGAGAAATTTTCTTTAAAAACAGTTTTTCGAATACAAAGTACAAGTGAGTAAGTCGATTTCAATCACTACAACCAACCTGAGAAAAACTTGAGACGAAACAGAGAAAGGTTTTAAAATTCTGAGGTGATTTAGGCACCTGTTTAAAAATCGCTTTGAGCCTTTTTCAAAGCCACCCATTTTAATGCACAATTTGCATCACCTTTTGTCAAACCTGTTGGACCGAAAAGATCCCTGTTTTGTTTCAATGTCCCATGCTACATGAACCAGCCTTAGTGATAATTAAACTTGTTTCTTACTAACCCATGATTCTCCAAATTATTGATGTGTTCTATTTGAATGAGCATGGATAAAGATTTTGAAGTTATAAAGAGGGATGGATGAAGGGTATAGAAAAATTTCATTGCATAGGGGGAGAAGCAGCAAGAGAGGAAAAGAAAGAAAAAAATTCCGGGCTGAGTAGGAGAAAGGCCACCTTGTGTTTGCACTGGGACTCGGGCCTCAACAAGCTTAGGGTCTTTGAGTCAACCGGCAAGGTAAGCTGGACTCCAAACAAAGCCAATGAAAATGAGAGAAAAGGTTGTGGGTTAGTCAAGGGAAAGGCCACCTTGTGTGTGCATCAGGTCTCGGGCCTCAACAAGCATAGGGACTCTGAGTTAACCGACGAGGTAAGCTAGACTCTGAACATAACCCAAAGAAAAAGAAACAACACAAGAAAAAAAAAAAAAAAAAAAAAAAAAATGAGTGAAGTAGAAAAAATGAGTGATCAATGCAAAAGAATAAGTTTGAGGTGGAAGAGCTTGGAGGAAAAGTCACAAATCCAATTCATGCTAAGGAAAATGGAAAATGGATATGAGGAGGAGAATAAAACCCAAAAGAAAACCAAAAATCTTCATCATACCCATTACCCCCCCCTCATTACAACCCATAAAGACCTATTGATCAGAATTGAGAATTCCTTCAGGTTAGTGGAGAGTGGACTGATGGTTAGCTTATGGAGTTGAATTGAGACTTCTCACTTGTAAGGGCATGTTCATCTTTGAAAAATTTGAAGAAAATTCGTAGTCTATTTTGACTAAGCAAGAAGAACCATCATTAGGAAAGAAGTGAATCATCTATTTTAAAACTTAAGTAGGGAGGATCACTGAACTTTCCTTAAAGTCTTTACAGATCTATCTGGTATTTATTTCATAGTTTTGCTCGAGGACGAGCAAAGGTTTAAGTTTGGGGTTGCGATAAGTGTCCAAAAGACACTTATTTATCCATGAATTATTGACCATAAATTCCTAATTTGATTTGATTATGAGCATGAACGTGACAAATATAACTCAAATACATGTTTTGTGTCTCAGGTACCATGTAAAAAAGAAGAAAATCTAAATTCTGAGGAAAAAAAGAAGGAAAATGGAGCAAAATGAAGCAAAAATGTTTGAGAATGGCGCACCGCGACCGATTCAGTCCGATCGCTACCCGAGAAAATGTTTGAAAATTCAAAGAAATCTAAAAAATTCCCAACGGCTAGTAGAGCTGAAAAGAGGACTTTTCGTGAATGTGAAATGGCGCAACCACGCCAGGAATATGCGCCTCCTGTGGTGCTGCCTCGCTGCATTGTTTCCATACATGGAGTCCAAGTTTAATTTCGGGAAGTCGGCAAAGAGTCAAAGGAGTGGCGCGACCGTGCCAGTTCTACAACATAAAGTGGCGCGACCGCGCCATGAAGAATCCTTCCTCATATAGGACCCGAAGGCCGTGCTCCAGACTTCCACAAAATTTCTGCAGCATTGGCGCCACGCCAAAACAAAGAACAATTCGGCGCGACCGCTGCCGCTGACTCTGCCATGGACCTGCGGAAATCTCGATTCTGACTACCAATCAAGCCCAAACTTGGAAGAAGAAGTCCTAATTGGCTAAGGAAGGTATCCACGAAAATTTTATGATATATTTCCAGAGTCTATGTGCATTAAATGGTCAAGAAGAGAAGTCAAAGACAAAGAAGGAAACTCCTGCCATAAAAGGAAAGTACAAGTCCAAGATTGAAGAGGCCATATCTGGAGATTTCGACTTCCAATTGGTTCCTAATTTGGACCACAGCTTCTTGAGAGGATTGAGAATCATGACACGGAAAATCAGGCCAATCCAAGTCGGGTTTGTGGAGTTTTATATTTTCAAAGTGGTGGACTCAGTGCTGGAATTGGCAGCATAAGCAGTTCAACTTATCAAGGTGATATTTCAAGTTTCCCAACTCAGAATGACTTAAAATTTTGTACACAAGTCAAGGACAATGTAAGGAAGGTTCGAAGTAATTTCAAAAAAAATTCTGAGGTCGGGACGTCACAATTCATACCCCTGGACTGAGACCAAAATTACTAGTTCTCGGGCAGAGCTTCAGCTATAAAAGGAGGTCCGAGGCAAAGCACATGCATCGAGTTTTTGATCATGTTTTCATCCATTTTGAGTTGTAAATACAGTAGTTTAGTTTTTATTGTTTTGGTTAGTTTGGAGTTGAGAGAGAGAGGGAGAGAAGGAAGAGATTTCAGTCAAGGAGGAGTTGAAGCTAAGGGGAAGTTCCTCAAAAGGGGGTTTTCTGTACTTGTTTTCTTCATATTTCCATGGCCGTAATTGAATGCTTTTTACTGTGTGTTTATTCTATTATTATGGAGTAGTCTCTCTTTGTTGGGGAAGTCATGAACTCCTAGTTGTTTATATTTAAGTTCGGAATTCTATAGCACTAAAGTACTCTACTTTTGTTTTAGAATCTGTATTCATTGCTTATGGCTAATTTAGATTGATATATGAAGTTTAATGAGGTACGGATTGAGAAGTTAAATTTCGGTAAAGATTTAAGTTAGTTATATGATTCCTTGTTTTCTAAAACAACTGGCTTTTCTAACTAGTTGTTTCTGGATTGTGATGGAGACTAGTGGAAAGGAGATGTGACTTTTTATAACCCTTGTTCTGAATGAGAGAGTTGATATTTATGCACTTACGATGTGAATGTTTCTGGATTGTGATGGAGTTCAAAGAATGAGTGAAAGTCAACTTGTTTTTCTTACTAGTTGTTTCCGTATGTGACGGTGACTAGTGGAAATTAATTTGACTCGTTAAAACACTTTTGTTCTGAATAAGAGTTGATCTCAAGCTTTAATATTTATGCACCTAGGATCTGAATGTTTTCGGATTGTGATGGAGTTCTGAGATTAGGTGAAAGTTATTTCATGTATATGGGTAACCAGGTTTTCAAAAGCTAAGTCAAGGTAAGGGTATTTGAGCTATAAAATTAGAACTTTGCATGTTAGCAACTAGGAGGGATTCACGCTCTTCCCCAACATCTCATCTCTATTAGTTTTTCCAAAGCTTAATTCTGCTTTGTTTTTCCAGTTCTCAAAACCAAAAATTCTTTTCCTCTATTAGTAGAAAAATCTTTGATTAAACTGAGTTCTCATAAAGGCCTCTGTGGGATCGATATCTGGACTCTCGAGTCTATATTACTTGCTCACCTAGTGCACTTGCTAGACTCCCAACAAGGTACAACTTCGGGCTGTTGCACAATGGGTTGAGCAACAACTTCCAATGTAAAAAGGGTTTAGCGACAACTTCCTCGGATGCAAAATGGGTTTAGCGACAACTTCGGATGTTACCAAATTGGTGTTGTGACAATTTTGGCTGTTGCAAAATGGGGTAAGCGACAACTTTGGCTTCTGCAAAATGGTTTTAACGACAACTTTGGCAGTTGTAAAACTTATTGCGACCACTTCGGTATTGCAAAATGGGTTTAGCAACAACTTTGTTGTTGGAAATTGGGTTTAGCGACAACTTCGCTATTACAAAACAAGTTTAGCAACAACTTCGGCAACTGCAAAACGGGTTTAGCAACAACATCGGCTGTTGGAAAACGGGTTTAGCGACGACTTCCACTGATGTAAAATGGGTTTAGCGACAACTTTGACTGTTACGAAATGAGTTTAGAGACAACTTCGGTTGTTGCAAAACCGGTTTAGCGACAACTTTGGCTATTGCAAAATGGCTGTTGCAAAACAGGTTAGGCAACTACTTCGGCTGTTTCAAAATGGGTTTAGCAACAACTTCGACTATTGCAAAAAGGGTTTAGCAACAACTTCGGCTATTACAAAACGAGTTTAGACACAACTTCGGCTGTTGCAAAATGGGTTTAGCAAAAATTTTGGCCATCAAAAATTGGGTTTTGCGACAATTTTAACTGTTGGAGAGCGAGTTTAGGGATAACTTCGGCTATTGCAAAACAGGTTTAGCGAAATCTTCCGCTATTGTAAAACGGGTTTAGTGACAATTTCAGCTGTTGAAAAATGAGTTTAGCAAAATCTTTGGCTATTGCAAAACTTGTTTAGTGACTACTTCGGGTGTTGTAAAATGGGTTTAGAGACAACTTTCTTTGTTGGAAAAAGGGTTTAGCGACAACTTCACTTGTTGCAAAACGAGTTTAGCGACAACTTTGGCTTTTGCGAAATGTGCTTAGCGACAACATTAGCTGTTGCAAAATGAGTTTAGCGACAACTGCCACTTATGCAAAACGGGTTTAGTGACAACTTTGGGTGTTACTAAACGTGTTTATCAACAATTTTCGCTGCTACAAAATGGGTTTAGCGAAAAAGTTTGGCTGTTGCAAAACGGGTTAAGCGATAACTTCGCTATTGCAAAACTGGTTTAGCGACTATTTTGGTTGTTCAAAATGGGTTTGAGACAACTTCGATTCTTGCAAAAAGGGTTAAGTGACAACTTCGGCTGTTCAAAAAGTTGTTTAGCGACAACTTCAGTTGTTGCAAAATGGGTTTAGCGACAACTTTGGCTGTTGCAAAATCGGTTGTTCCAAAACGGTTAGGCAATGACTTTGGCTATTCCAAAACAAGTTTAGCCACAACCTTTACCGCTGTAAAATGGGTTTGGCAACAACTTTGGCTGTTCAAAAAACGGGTTTAACAACAACTTCAGCAGTTGCAAAACTGGTTTAGCGATGACCCAGGTTGTCACAAAACGGGTTTAAAGACAACTTCTGTTGTTGGCAAATGGGTTTAGCGACAACTTCGGCTATTGCAAAATGGGTTTAACAACGACTTCGGCTGTTGTAAAATGGGTTTAGTGTCAACTTCCATTGGTGCCAAATGGGTTTAGCAACAACTTCGGCTGTTGCAAAACGGGTTTAGTGACAATATTTGCAGCTACAAAACAGGTTTAGTGACAACTTTGGCTGTTGCAAAACGGGTTTAGCGACTACTTTAGCTGTTGCAAAACTAGTTTAGTGACTACTTCCGCTGTTCAAAACAGGTATAGAGACAACTTTACTTGTTGAAAAATGGGTTTAGTTACAACTTCGGTTGTTGCGAAATGGGTTTAGCGACTACTTCGGCTGTTGCAAAATGGGTTTAGCACCAATATTGGTCGTTGCAAAACGGGTTTAGCAACAACTTCCACTGATGCAAAACTGACTTAGCGACTACTTCGGCTGCTACAAAATGGGTTAAGTGACAACTTCGATTGTTGGAAAATTGGTTTAGAGACAACTTTGGCTATTGCAAAATGGGTTTAGCAACAACTTTGGCTATTGCAAAACGGCTTTATCAACAACTTTGGCTATTGCACAATGGGTTTGGCAACAACATTGGCTATTCCAAAAGGGTTAGGCAACTACTTCTGCTATTCCAAAACGAGTTTAGCCACATATTTGGCCATTGCAAAATGGGTTTAGCAATAACTTCGGCTGTTGCAAAATGAGTTTAGCGACAATTTCAACTTCGGTTATTGCAAAACGGGTTTAGCGATAACTTCGGCTATAGTAAAACGGGTTTAGTGACAACTTCAGCTGTTGAAAAATGAGTTTAGCGAAATCTTCAGCTATTGTAAAACTGGTTTAGTGACAACTTCGGTTGTTGTAAAACGGGTTTAGGGACAACTTTGGTTGTCGAAAAATGGGTTAAGTGAAAAATTTGGATGTTGTCAAATTGGTTTAATGACAACTTCGGCTGTTGCAAAACGGGTTTAGCAACATCTTTGGCTGTTGCAAAATAGGTTTAGCAACAACTTTGGCTATTGCAAAACTAGTTTAACAACTTCTTCGTCTGTTGCAAAAAGGGTTTTGTGACAACTTCTTTTGTTGGAAAACTGGTTTAGCGACAACTTTGGCTGCTGCAAAATGGGTTTAGCGACAACTTTGGCTGTTACAAAATGGGTTTAGCTTACAAACCGTGGGTGTTGCAAAATGGGTTTACCAACAACATCGGCTATTGCAAAACAGGTTAGGCAACTATTTCGCTGTTTCAAAACGGGTTTAGCAACAACTTTGACTATTGCAGAATGGGTTTAGCAAGAACTACGGCTATTGCAAAACGAAGTTTAGACACAACCGGGCGGTTGCAAAATGGGTTTAGGAAAAATTTTGGCCATCAAAAACTAGGTTTAGCAACAATTTCAACCGCTGCGAGCTGGTTGAGCGACAACTTCGGCTATTGCAAAATGGGTTTAGCGAAATCTTCGGCTATAATCAAACGGGTTTAGTGACAACTTCAGCTGTTGAAAAATGAGTTTAGCGAAATCTTCAGGTATAGTAAAACTGGTTTAGTGACTACTTCGATTGTTGTAAAATGGGTTTAGGGACAACTTTGGTTGTCAAAAATGGGTTAAGAGAAAAATTTGATGTTATAAAATGGGTTTAACGACAACTTCGCTATTGCAAAACGGGTTTAGCAACATCTATAGCAGCTTGCAAAATAAGTTTAGCGACAACTTTGGCTATTGCAAAACTAGTTTAGCAACTACTACTTTAGAAACTAGTTCGTCTAGTTGGAAAACGGGTTTAGCGACAACTTTGGCTGTTGCAAAATGGGTTTAGCGATAACTTTGGGCGTTGGAAAATGAGATTAGCAACAACATCAGCTGTTGCAAAACGGGTTAGGCAACTACTTTCGCTGTTTCAAAACGGGTTTAGCAACAACTTTGACTGTTGCTAAATGGGTTTAGGAACAACGTCGGCTATTGCAAAACGAGTTTAGCAAGGACTTCGGCTGTAGCAAAATGGGTATAGCAAAAATTTTGGCCACGAAAAAAATGGGTTTAGCGACAATTTCCAATCGCTGCAGAGAGCGGGTTTAGCGACAACTTCGCTATTGCAAAATGGGTTTAGCGATATCTTCGCTATTGTAAAACGGGTTTAGTGACAACTTCAGCAGTTGAAAAATGAGTTTAGCGAATTCTTCAGCTATTGTAAAAGTGGTTTAGAGACTACTTTGGTTGTTGTAAAACGTGTAAAGAGACAAGTTTCTTTGTTGGAAAAAGGGTTTAACGACAACTTCGGCTGTTGCGAAACTGGTTTAGCGACAACTTTGGCTATTGCAAAATGGGTTTAGCGACAACTTTGGCTATTGCAAAATGGGTTTAGCAACAACATCAGCCGTTACAAAACGAGTTTAAGGACAACTTCCACTTATGCAAAATTGGTTTAGCGACAACTTCGGCTGTTACTAAACGTGTTTAGCAACAATTTTGGCTGCTACAAAATGGGTTTACCAACAACTTTGGCTGTTGCAAAACGGGTTTATCGATCACTTCGGCTGTTGCAAAACTTGTTTAGTGACTACTTCGGTTGTTCCAAATGGGTATAGAGAGAACTTTGATTGTTGGAAAATGGGTTAAGCGAGAGCTTCGGCTGTTGCAAAATGGGTTTATCGACATCTTTGGCATTTCCAAAATGGATTTTACAACAACATCGGTTGTTCCAAAAGGGTTAGGCGAATTTTACTTTGCTATTCCAAAACGAAGTTTAGCCAAAACATTGGCCACTGCAAAATGGGTTTAGCAAACAATTTTGGCTGTTCAAAAATGGGTTTAACAACAACTTCAGCAGTTGCAACACTGGTTTAGCGATGACTTAGGCAGTCGCAAAAACGGGTTTAGCGACAACTTCGTCGCTGGCCAATGGATTTAGCGACAACCGGCTATCGCGAAAATGGGTTTAGCGACATCTTCGACCAGTAGCAAGACAGGTTTATCGACAACATCGGCTGTTGCAAAACGAGTTTAGCGACAACTTCCATTGGTGCCAAATGGTTTAGCAACAGCTTCGCTGTTGCAAAAGGGGTTTAGTGACAATATTTGCTGCTGCAAAATGGGTTTATCGACAACTTTGGCTGTTGCTAAACGGGTTTAGCGACAACTTCAGCTATTGCAAAACTATTTTAGTGACTACTTCGACTGTTGCAAAACGAGTATAGAGACAACTTCACTTTTTGAAAAATGGGTTTAGCGACAACTTCGGCTGTTGCGAAATAGGTTTAGCGACAACTTCTACTGTTGCAAAACGGGTTTAGTGACAATATTTACTGCTACAAAATGGGCTTTCTGACAACTTTGGTTGTTGCGAAACGGGTTTAGCGACTACTTCGCCTATTGCAAAACAGGTTTAGACTACTTCGGTCATGGCGTAACGGGTTTAGAGAGAACTTTGCTTGTTGAAAAATGGGATTAGCGACAACTTCGGCTGTTGCGAAATGCGCTTAGCGACAACTTTTGGCAGTTGCAAAATTGGTTTAGCGACAACATCGGCTGTAGCATAACGGGTTTAACGACAACTTCCACTGATGCAAAAACGATTTAGCAAACAACTTTGGCAGTTGAAAACGGGTTTAGTGACAACTTCCACTAATGCAAAAAAACGGTTTAGCAACAACTTTGGCTTTGCAAAACAGGTTTAGTGACAATATTGGCTTCCGTAAAACGGGTATAGCCTCAACTTTGGTTGTTGCAAAACGCGGGTTTAGCGACAACTTTAGCTGTTGTAAAACTGGTTTAGCGAATACTTCGCTATTGGAAAACGGGTTTTGTAACAACTTCGCTGTTGGAAAATGGATTTAGCGACAACCGGCAAAGGGCAAATTCGGGTTTAGCAACAACTTCAGTTGTCGCAACACTAGTTTAGCATCAACATCAGCAGTTGAAAATTGGGTTTCACAACAACTTCGACCTGCGAAAAAAAGGGTTTAGCTACAACTTCGTTGTTGCACGGTGGTTTGAAACAACTTCCGGCGCTGGAAAACGGGTTTATCGACAACTTCCACCGATGCAAAATGGGTTTAGCGACAACTTTGGCCGTTGTAAACGGGTTTAGTGACAATATTTGCTGCTACAAAACAGGTTTAGAGACAACTTTGGCTGTAGCAAAACTGGTTTAGCGACAACTTCGGTTTTGCAAAACCGGGTTCAATGAAAACTTCGGGCCGCTGCAAAATGGGTTTAATGACAACTTCTGTTGTTGCAAAACTGGTTTAGCAAATACTTTCGCTATTGCAAAACGGGTTATGCGAATTTGTTGAAAGAATGGTTTACCGACAACCCGGCTATTGCAAAATGGGATTAGTGACAACTTTGGCTGTTGCAAAATGGGTTTAGCAATAGTATCGGCTGTTGTAAAATGGGTTTAGTGACAACTTCCAATCGATGCAAAATGGGTTTTGTGACAACTTCATTGTCGAGACAATGAGTTTAGCGACAACTTTGGTCAAGTCGCAGAATGGGTTTACCGACAACTTTGGCTGTTGCAACACAGGTTTAGGAAAAACATCGCTATTACAAAATGGGTTTTAGAAAGCAACATCGGCTGCAAAAAATGCGCTTAACTACAACTGTGGCTGTTGCACATTGGGTTTTGCAACAACTTCCAATGTTGGAAAACGGGTTTAGCACTACTTCTACTGATGCAAAATGGGATTAGCCACAACTTCGCTAATCAAATATCGAGACTAAACCAAAGACTGTATTTTCGAGAGACCACGGGAAATCCGAAAAACATGTTTTCGACAACTTTGGCTATTGCAAAAAGGGTTTAGCGAAACCGGCAGCAAAACGGCATTAATGACAACTTTGGCATTTGTCAAATTGGCTTAGCTACTACATTGCCTATTGCAAACGGGTTGAGCAACAACTTCGCTGTTGGAAAATTGGTTTCGACAACTTCAGGTATTGAAAATAGGTTTAGCAACAACTTCCGCTATTGCAACGGGTTTGGCAACAACATCGGCTGTTGCAAAATGGGTTTAGCGAACTTCCACTTATATAAAATGTGTTTTAATGCACAACTTTGGCCAATGCAAAACGGGTTTAAAGCGGTATTGGCTGCAGCAAAAATGGTTTAGAGACAACTTTGGCTATTCGCGACACGGGTTTAACAACAACTCGCCCGCGAAACTGGTTTAACGAATTCGCCGGTTGTAGCAAACCGATTTAGAGGCAATTTCGGTTGTGGGAAATGGGTTTTAGCTTAAAAACTTTGGCTGTTCTTGAAATGGGTTAATGACAACTTTGGCTATTGCAAGGGTTTAGCAACAACATCGGTTGTTGTAAAAGCGGGTTTAGGTACAACTTCCACTGATGCAAAACGGGTTTAGCCAATAACCCGGCTGTTTACCAAAACTGGTTTTAAGCGTCAAATTTGGCTTATGCAAAGCGGGTTTTAGCGAATAACTTTGGCTGGTGCAAAATGGGTTTAGCGACAACTTTGGTGGAAAATGGGATTAACAACAACATCAGCTATTTGCAAACGGTTAGGCAACTACTGGCTGTTTAAAACGGTTTAGCAACAACTTCACCGCTGCTATGGGTTTAGGAA
>JAINDJ010000158.1:42500-47500 GCA_019845555.1 Aristolochia fimbriata | reverse complement strand
CACGCAGGGCCAGGGAGGGCGGAGCCACCACTGTCGGCCGGGCGCCCTTGGGGCAAAGTGTTTTTCAGCCAACCTCGCCAGGGGGGGGGACGACCACCTGCTCGCCCCGACGACCACCATCCGCCTCGCCGGGGGGGGCAGCAGGGCACGGGTGGGGAGAACACGCCGGGCGGACGCCCAGGCAGGTGTACCCTTGACCTAGTGGCCTCGGGTGCAACTTATGCTCAAAGACTCGATGGTTCGCGGGATTCTGCAATTCACACCAAGCATCGCATTTCGCCACGCTCTTCATCGATGCGAGCCAAGATATCCGCTGTCGAGAGTCGTTTAGGTTACCGTGGTTCGAGGTCGGACCGCCACGCCAGCGCCGCCTTTCTTTCGCTTGGCACAGATCGCCGAAAGTGGTTGTTCGTGGTGTTCGCCCCCCGACCGTCGCGCGGTCGCCGACGCTGAGCCCGCCGGGCGCCGGGTCGCTAACGCCGGGGCGAGGGATTCGACGGGCGCTGCGACTGCCGCGCCTGCCGCCGCTGGGCATCGTGGTGCAGCTCGCTCGCTTGGTCGCGCCGCTTCGCGGAATCGACAATGATCCTTCCGCAGGTTCACCTACGGAAACCTTTGTTACGACTTCTCCTTCCTCTAAATGATAAGGTTCAGTGGACTTCGCAACGCTATCGGGCGGGCGAACCGCCAACGCCGCCGCTGATCCAACACTTCACCGACCATTCAATCGGTAGGAGCGACGGGCGGTGTGTACAAAGGGCAGGGGACGAGTCAACGCCGAGCTGATGACTCGCGCTTACTAGGAATTCCTCGCTGAAGACCAACAATTGCAATGATCTATCCCCATCAATGATGAAATTTTCGAAGATTACCCGGCCTGTCGCCAAGGCTATAGACTCGCTGAATACATCAGCTAGAAGCGCGCGCGCCCGTAACATCTAAGGGCATCACAGACCTGTTATTGCCTCAACTTCCGTGGCCTAAACGCCATAGTCCCTCTAAGAAGCTGGCCGGGAGGGTCACCTCCACATAGCTAGTTAGCAGGCTGAGGTCTCGCTCGCTAACGGAATTAACCAGCACAAATCGCCCCACCAACTAAGAACGCCATGCACCACCACCCATAGAATCAAGAAAGAGCTCTCACCCCACAATCCTTACTATGTCCGACCTGGTAAGTTTCCCCCGTTGAGACAAATTAAGCCGCAGGCTCCACTCCTGGTGGTGCCCTTCCGCCACCCTTTAAGTTTCAGCCTTGCACCATACTCCCCCGAACCCAAAAAACTTTGATTTCTCATAAGGTGCCGGGCGAGTCCTAAAAGCAACATCCGCCGATCCCTGGTCGGCATCGCTATGGTTGAGACTAGGACGGTATCTGATCGCCTTCGAGCCCCCAACTTTCGCTTGATTAATGAAAACATCCTTGGCAAATGCTTTCGCAGTTGTTCGCCTTTCATAAATCCAAGAATTTCACCTCTGACTATGAAATACTTAATGCCCCCGACCGTCCCCTCGTTAATCATTACCCGATCCCGGCCAACACAATAGGACCGAAATCCTGTGATGTTATCCCATGCTAATGTATCCAGAGCGTAGGCTTGCTTTGAGCACTCTAATTTCTTCAAAGTAACAGCACCGAGGCACGACCCGCCAGTTAAGGCCAGGAGCGATCGCCGTAGAAGGGACGAAGTCGACTGTGCACACCGCGAGGCGGACCGACGACCCAACCCAAGGTCCAACTACGAAGCTTTTAACCGCAACAACTTAAATATACGCTTATTGAGCTGGAATTACCGCTGCTGCTGGCACCGGACTTGCCCTCCAATGGATCCTCGCTAAGGGATTTAGATTGTACTTATTCCACTACCAGACTCGAGAGCCCGGTATTGTTATTTATTGTCACTACCTCCCCGTCGATTGGGTAATTTGCGCCCCGCTGCCTTCCTTGGATGTGGTAGCCGCCAGGCTCCCTCCGAATCGAACCCTAATTCTCCGCCACCCGCCAATACCATGGTAGGCCCCTATCCTACCATCGAAAGTTGATAGGGCAGAAATTTGAATGATGCGCCGCCGCACGAGAGCCATGCGATCCGCCGAAGTTATCATGAATCATCAAAACAACGGGCAAAGCCCGCTGACCTTTTATCTAATAAATGCATCCCTTCCAGAAGTCGGGTTTGGGGCACGATAGCTCTAGAATTACTACGGTTATCCGAGTAGCAGGTACCATCAAACAAACTATAACTGATTTAATGAGCCATTCGCAGCTTTCACAGCCTGAATTTGTTCATACTTACACATGCATGGCTTAATCTTTGAGACAAGCATATGACTACCGGCAGGATCAACCAGGTAGCATCCTCTCGAGAGACCGCGACGCCAACACGCCGATGCGAAAAGGCGCCAGCACCGGGCCAGGGGCATCGACGGTCGAAAGCAAAAGTTGGGCGATCAGACTCGCTTTGCAATCCAACCAAGTCCATCGGACTGCCGCGATTCACATGGGTCCATGAACACTGCGGCGTCCGGGCGCTCGAGCACACCCGGGCGCGAGACTAAGCCGGAGGGGAAAAGTAAACGCTGACGCCTCGATTGCGCCGCCTGCACCGCGCACGACGCACACGGGTCCGGGCGACGGGTTTCAAAGGGACTATACATCATATGAAGCTGCCCTTTCGGGAAAAAACACAAGCACCAGGGGAATGCCAGCGACCCAACAAGGCCGCTGGAGGTCCGTGGCAGTGAAGGGAAGACGGCGCGCGACGAGACGACGGCTCATACGGGCCGGAAGCACCACTCGCGCATGTCCAACGCGGCACCACTCGCGCCGCCAAGCTGTCCGCGACGCCCGATGCCCCGCCCGCGGCATGGCGAAGCAGCAAAGGCGCCATAGGCGCCGCACAGCAAGTCAAGATCGGGAGAGGGGGCACCGAACGGTCCCGCAGAGAGCGCGAAAAGATCAAAAAAACTCGAAGTTGGGCAAAAGGGTCGCTGGGCCACTTGGGCCTTTCCCCGCGCGAAGAGCTGAAGGCCATCGCCCAACGGAAGCGAGGGGGGCAAATGGCCTTTGCACTGCTCACACGCTGAGGGGCAAGCCATTGCACAGAGCGCTGGGGCAACAAGCCCTACCTAGGCGCGCAGAGGGGGCGACAGGCCTTTCCCCCGAAGCACGCGCAGGGGCCAACAGGCCCAGGCTTACCCCGCCCGCGTCTCAAGCGGCTCGCAACGCCCTACCGCGCCCGCCACAATCCGTTCCCACCCATTTAAAATCCCAAAATATCCCTCAGCCACGCAGAACCGCAAAAGTGTCTGTACCGTCACCACGAGTGGGGGCCCACCGCGAGCAGGCACTTAGGAGCGCCTAGCTGACCCCCCCCGCGCCAGGAGGGGCAGGCCAGACCCAGCGCGCGCGCGCCCTGGAGTGGCTGCCCAGCCCCCCAGCGCCGCGCGCCAAGGGGTGGGCAGGCTCGCCCCATGCGCGCGCGCGCTAGGGGGGCTGGCTCTGCCCCACGCGCGCGCGCGCCCGAGAGGGCTGGCCTGCCCCCCCGCGCGCAAGACGCCAAGAGCGGCAGGCCAGCCCCATGCGCGCGCGCCCAGGAGGGGCTGGCCTGCCCCAAGCGCGACGCGCCTGGGGGGGCTGCCAGCCCCATAGCGCGCGCGCGCCCTGGGGGGATGGCCTGCCCCTTGCGCGCAATCCGCTCCCGCCGCAACCCGCTCCCCGCCTATGGGAAATCCCAAAAATATCCCTCAGCCACGCGGTACCGCAAAAGTGTCTGTACCGTCACCACGAGGGGGGGCCCACCGCGAGGGGTTCAAGGTGCGGCGACCTGACCCCCGCGCAAGACGCCATGAGCGGCAGGCCAGCCCCATGCGCGCGCGCGCCAGGAGGGGCTGGCGTGCCCCAAGCGCGACGCGCCTGGTGGGGCTTGCCAGCCCCATGCGCGCGCGCCGGGTGGGGGGCTGGCCTGCCCCTTGCGCGCAAACTGCCCCCCCCTGTGGGAAATCCCAAAAATATCCCTCAGCCACGCGGGTACCGCAAAAGTGTCTGTACCGTCCACCACGCACGGGGGGGGCCCACCGCGAGCGGGTTCAAGGTGCGGCGACCTGACCCCCGCGCGCGTCAGGGGGGCAGGCTTGCCCCCCCGCGCGCGCGCGCCTGGTGGGGCTGGCTGGCCCCAGCGCAAGCGCCTGGGCGGGCTGGCCTGCCCCTTGTGCGCGCGCCCAGGATGGGCTGGCCTGCCCCTTGGGCGCGCCTGGTGGGCTGGCCTGGCCTGCCCGTTGCGCGCGTGCCAGGAGGGGCTGGCCTGCCCTCTGCGCGCGCGCGCCTGGTTGGGCAGGTTCGCCCCCTGGCGCGCGCGCCCAGGAGATGCAGGCCGGCCACTTGCGAGCGCGCGCCTGGTGGTGGGCTGGCCAGGCCCCTTGAGCGCGCGCGCCCTGGTGGGGCGGGCTTGCCCCTTGCGCGCACGCCTGCAATGGCTGGCCTGCCCTGCGAGCGCCCAGCAGGGGCTGGGCTGCCCCATGCGCGCTGGCGCCTGCAAAGGCAGGCCTGCCCCATGCGCGCGCGCCCTGCTGGGCTTTCCCCGCCGACCGCAGGTGAGTGCTGCATGAAGCCAGCGCACGCGGCACGGGACTAACGGGACCATGAATACGCTGCTGCAAGCCGCTGACCGCCGGGCCGCCAAGGCCCAAGGCCCAAGGCCCAAGGCCAAGGCGGGCGCTGGCGCGGGGCGCGCGCTTTTTTTGATATATAGGGAGCCCCGCGGCTCTGAAGGGACGGGCGGCACAGGCAGCGCCCCCCATGCCTGTGGTGGGATCGGGGGTGGGAGGTGCTGACCCAACCCGCTTTTCGCTTTTGCCCAACTCGAAAGGCAGCTCGCACCTATAGAAAACCCATTTTTACCCTTTTCCCACCAGATACCGCAAAAAGTGTTCTGTACCGTCACCATGAGGTGGGGCCCAGCCTCCTGGCAACCCCATCTCCAGCAAGCAGGTCATCGCCCGGC
>JAINDJ010000158.1:32500-37500 GCA_019845555.1 Aristolochia fimbriata | reverse complement strand
CTCAGCTGGTGTTCCCACCTGACCTGGGGTCGCATCCGAGCAAGGCCTCCGTCACGGAGGCAACCGCCGGGGGGGGTCCTTTCGAGCCAGGGCCTCGACACCCACTTCGAGCCACGCAGGGCCAGGGAGGGCGGAGCCACCACTGTCGGGCCGGGCGCCCTTGGGGCAAAGTGTTTTTCAGCCAACCTCGCCAGGGGGGGGGACGACCATCTGCTCGCCGACGACTCACTACCGCAGACCGCCTCGGGGGGGGGCAGGGCACGGGTGGGGAGAACACGCCGGGCGGACGCCCAGGCAGGTGTACCCTTGACCTAGTGGCCTCGGGTGCAACTTATGCTCAAAGACTCGATGGTTCGCGGGATTCTGCAATTCACACCAAGTATCGCGATTTCGCCACGCTCTTCATCGATGCGAGAGCCAAGATATCCGCTGTCGAGTCGCGGTTAGGTTACCGTGTTCGAGGTCGGACCGCCGCCACCGCCTCTTCTTCTTTCGGCTTGGCACAGATCGCCCGAAAGTGGTTGTTCGGTGTCGCTGCCCCGACCGTCCGCTGGGTCGCCGACGCTGAGCCCGCCGGGCGCCGGGTCGCTAACGCTGGTGGCGAGGGATTCGACGGGCGCTGCGACTCGCCGCCGCTTCGCCGCCGCTGGGCATCGTGGTGCAGCTCGCTCGCTTGGTCGCGCCGCTTCGCGGAATCGACAAATGATCCTTCCGCAGGTTCACCTACGGAAACCTTTGTTACGACTTCTCCTTCCTCTAAATGATAAGGTTCAGTGGACTTCTCGCAAACGCTATCGGGCGGCGAACCGCCAACGCCGCCGCTGATCCAACACTTCACCGACCATTCAATCGGTAGGAGCGACGGGCGGTGTGTACAAAGGGCAGGGGACGAGTCAACGCGAAGCTGATGACTCGCGCTACTAGGAATTCCTCGCTGAAGACCAACAATTGCAATGATCTATCCCCATCAATGATGAAATTTTCGAAGATTACCCGGCCCGCCGCCAAGGCTATAGACTCGCTGAATACATCAGCTGTAGCGCGGCGCGCCCTGTAACATCTAAGGGCATCACAGCACCTGTTATTGCCTCAAACTTCCGCGGCCTAAACGCCATAGTCCCTCTAAGAAGCTGGCCGGGAGGGTCACCTCCACATAGCTAGTTAGCAGGCTGAGGTCTCGCTCGCTAACGGAATTAACCAGACAAATCGCCCCACCAACTAAGAACGCCCATGCACCACCACCCATAGAATCAAGAAAGAGCTCTCACCACAATCCTTACTATGTCCGACCTGGTAAGTTTCCCCGTTGAGTCAGTCAATTAAGCCGCAGGCTCCACTCCCCGGTGGTGCCCTTCCGCAATTCCTTTAAAGTTTCAGCCTTTATGCACCATACTCCCCCCGAACCCAAAAAACTTTGATTTCTCATAAGGTGCCGGCGGAGTCCTAAAAGTAACATCCGCCGATCCCTGGTCGGCATCGCTTATGGTTGAGACTAGGACGGTATCTGATCGCCTTCGAGCCCCCAACTTTCGCTTTGATTAATGAAAACATCCTTGGCAAATGCTTTTCGCAGTTGTTCGCGCTTTCATAAATCCAAGAATTTCACCTCTGACTATGAAATACTTAATGCCCCCGACCGTCCCCTCGTTAATCATTACCCGATCCCGGCAACAACACAATAGGACCGAAATCCCTGTGATGTTATCCCATGCTAATGTATCCAGAGCGTAGGCTTGCTTTGAGCACTCTAATTTCTTCAAAGTAACAGCACCGAGGCACGACCCGCCAGTTAAGGCCAGGAGCGCATCGCCGTAGAAGGGACGAAGTCGACTGCACACACCGCGAGGCGGACCGACGACCCAACCCAAGGTCCAACTACGAAGCTTTTAACCGCAACAACTTAAATATACGCTTATTGAGCTGGAATTACCGCTGCTGCTGGCACCGGACTTGCCCTCCAATGGATCCTCGCTAAGGGATTTAGATTGTACTTATTCCACTACCAGACTCGAGAGCCCGTATTGTTATTTATTGTCACTACCTCCCCGTGTCGATTGGGTAATTTGGCGCCGCCGCTGCCTTCCTTGGATGTGGTAGCCGCTTTCAGGCTCCCTCCCGAATCGAACCCTAATTCCGCCCACCCCCGCCAATACCATGGTAGGCCCCTATCCTACCATCGAAAAGTTGATAGGGCAGAAATTTGAATGATGCGCCGCCGCACGAGAGCCATGCGATCCGCCGAAGTTATCATGAATCATCAAAACAACGGGCAAAGCCCGCTGACCTTTTATCTAATAAATGCATCCCTTCCAGAAGTCGGGTTTGGGGCACGATAGCTCTAGAATTACTACGGTTATCCGAAAGTAGCAGGTACCATCAAACAAACTATAACTGATTTAATGAGCCATTCGCAGCTTCACAGCCTGAATTTGTTCATACTTACACATGCATGGCTTAATCTTTGAGACAAGCATATGACTACCGGCAGGATCAACCAGGTAGCATCCTCGAGAGACCGCGACGCCAACACGCCGATGATGCGAAAAGCGCCAGCAGCACCGGGCCAGGGGCATCGACGGTCGAAAGCAAAAGTTGGGCGATCAGACTCGCTTTTAATCCAACCAAGTCCATCGGACTGCCGCGATTCACATGGGTCCATGAACACTGCGGCGTCCGGGCGTTTCCGAGCACACACCCGGGCGCGGAGACTAAGCCGGAGGGAAAGTAAACGCTGACGCCTCGATTGCGCCGCGCCTGCACTCGCACGCACACGGGTCCGGGCGACGGGTTTCAAAGGGACTATACATCATATGAAGCTGCCCCTTTCGGGAAAAAAAAACACAAAGCACCAGGGGAATGCCAGCGACCCAACAAGGCCGCTGGAGGTCCGCGGCAGTGAAGGGAAGACGGCGCTGACGAGACGACGGCTCATACGGGCCGGAAGCACCACTCGCGCATGTCCAACGCGGCACCACTCGCGACGCCGCCGCTGTCCGCGACGCCGATGCCCCGCCCGCATGGCGAAGCAGCAGCAAAGGCGCCATAGGCGCCGCACAGGCAAGTCAAGATCGGGAGAGGGGGCACCGAACGGTCCCGCAGAGAGCGGAAAGATCAAAAACTCGAAGTTGGGCAAAAGGGTCGCTGGGGGCCACTTGGGCCTTTCCCCGCTGGGCAGAAGAAGAGCTGAAGGCCATCGCCCAACGGAAGCGAGGGGCAAATGGCCTTTGCACTGCTCACACGCTGAGGGGCAAGCCATTGCACAGAGCGCCGCTGGGGCAACAAGCCCTACCTAGGGCGCCAGAGGGGGCGACAGGCCTTTCCCCGAAAGCACGCAGGGGGGCCAACAGGCCCAGGCTTACCCCCGCCCCGCGCCTCAAGGGCTCTCGCAACGCCGCCTACCGCCACCACCAATCCGCTCCCACCTATTTAAAATCCCAAAAATATCCCTCAGCCACGCAGAACCGCAAAAAAAGTGTTCCAGTACCGGCCACCACGAGTGGGGGGCCCACCGCGAGCAGGCACTTAGGAGCGCCTAGCTGACCCCCCCCGCCAGGAGGGGCAGGCCAGACCCAGCGCGCGCGCGCCCTGGAGTGGCTGCCCAGCCCCCCCCGCGCCCGCCCCGGTGGGCAGGCTCGCCCCATGCGCGCGCGCGCTAGGGGGGCTGGCCTGCCCCACCGCGCGCGCGCGCCGCCTGGGTGGCTGGCCTGCCCCCCGCGCGCAAGACGCCAAGAGCGGCAGGCCAGCCCCCCATGCGCGCGCGCGCCCAGGAGGGGCTGGCCTGCCCCAAGCGCGACGCGCCTGGTGGGGCTGGCTGGCTGGCCCCATGCATGCGCGCGCGCGCGCCTGGTGGGGATGGCCTGCCCCTTGCGCCGCAACCGCTCCCCGCCGCAAACCGCTCCCGCCTATGGGAAATCCCAAAAATATCCCTCAGCCACGCTGGGTACCGCAAAAAGTGTTCTGACCGGCACCACGAGGTGGGGGGGGCCCACCGCGAGGGGGTTCAAGGTGCGGCGACCTGACCCCCGCAAGACGCCATGAGAGGCAGGCCAGCCCCCATGCGCGCGCGCCAGCCCAGGAGGGGCTGGCGTGCCCCAAGCGCGACGCGCCCTGGTGGGGGCTTGCCAGCCCCATGCCCCATATGCGCGCCTGGGGGGCTGGCCTGGGCTGGCCTGCCCCCGCTCCTCCGCCAACCCGCTCCCGCCTGTGGGAAATCCCAAAATATCCCTCAGCCACGCGGGTACCGCAAAAGTGTCTGACCGTCACCACGCAGGGGGGGGCCCACCGCGAGCGGGTTCAAGGTGCGGCGACCCCCCCCCGCGCCTGGGGGGCAGGCTTGCCCCCCCCGCGCGCGCTGGCCCCCATGGGGGGGGCTGGCCTGCCCCCCTGCGCGCGCTGGGCTGGCGGGCTGGCCTGCCCCTTGCGCGCGCGCCCAGATGGGCTGGCCTGCCCCTTTGGGCGCCTGGTGGGCTGGCCTGCCCGCTGCGCGCGCCAGGAGGGGCTGGCCTGCCCTCCGCGCGCGCGCCTGGTTGGGCAGGTTCGCCCTGGCGCGCGCGCCCAGAGATGCAGGCCGCCACTTGCGAGCGCCACGCCTGGTGGGCTGGCCAGGCCCCTGAGCGCGCGCGCCTGGTGGGGGGGGTTTGCCCCTTGCGCGCTCACGCCTGCAATGGCTGGCCTGCCCTTTGCGAAGCGCCAGCCAGCAGGGGCTGGGCTGCCCCATGCGCGCTGGCGCCGCAAAGGCAGGCCTGCCCCATGCGCCGCGCCGCCGGGCTGGGCTTTCCCCGCCGACCGCAGGTGAGTGCTGCATGAAGCCAGCGCACGGGCACGGGACGAACGGGACCATGAATACGCTGCTGCAAGGCCGCCGGGCCGGGCCGGCCAAGGCCCAAGGCCCAAGGCCCAAGGCCCAAGGCGCTGGGCGGGCGGGCTGGCAAGCAAGCTTTTTTGATATATAGGAGCCCCCGCGCTCTGGAAGGGACGGGCGGCACAGGCAGCGCCCCCCC
>JAINDJ010000158.1:22500-27500 GCA_019845555.1 Aristolochia fimbriata | reverse complement strand
CGCAGTAGCGACACAGGGTCCGGCACAACGGGTTGTCACCCCTCTCTCGGCGCCCCATTCCATGGGACTTGCGCCGTCCGTCCGCAGAGGACGCTTCAGACTACACCAACGGGCGAAAAGCCGCCGATTCTCATACCGGGCTCTTCCCGTTCGCCGCTACTAGGGGAATCCTTGTAAGTTTTTTCCTCCGCTTATTGATATGCTTAAACTCAGCTGGTGTTCCCACCTGACCTGGGGTCGCATCCGAGCAAGGCCTCCGGGCCACGGAGGCAACCGCCGGGGGGGTCCTTCTTCAGAGCCAGGGCCTCTGACACCCACTTCGAGCCACGCAGGGCCAGGGAGGGCGGAGCCACCACTGTCGCGGCCGGGCGCCCTTGGGGCAAAGTGTTTTTCAGCCAACCTCGCCAGGGGGGGCAAGGACGACCAATCTGCTCGCCCGACGACGACCGCCCGCACCGCCTCGGGGGGGCAGCAGGGCACGGGTGGGGGGAGAACACGCCGGGCGGACGCCCAGGCAGGTGTACCCTTGACCTAGTGGCCTCGGGTGCAACTTATGCTCAAAGACTCGATGGTTCGCGGGATTCTGCAATTCACACCAAGCATCGCGATTTCGCCACGCTCTTCATCGATGCGAGAGCCAAGATATCCGCTGTCGAGAGTCGTTAGGTTACCGTGTTCGAGGTCGGACCGCCGCCGCCGGACCTTCTTTCTTTTCGCTTGGCACAGATCGCCGAGTGAAGTGGTTGTTCGTGGTGTTCGCCCCCGACCGTCCGCTGGGTCGCCGACGCTGAGCCCGCCGGGCGCCGGGTCGCTAACGCTGGTGGCGAGGGATTCGACGGGCGCTGCGACTCGCCGCCGCCGCCGCCGCTGGGCATCGTGGTGCAGCTCGCTCGCTTGGTCGCGCCGCTTCGGGGAATCGACAATGATCCTTCCGCAGGTTCACCTACGGAAACCTTGTTACGACTTCTCCTTCCTCTAAATGATAAGGTTCAGTGGACTTCTCGCAACGCATCGGGCGGCGAACCGCCAACGCCGCCGCTGATCCAACACTTCACCGACCATTCAATCGGTAGGAGCGACGGGCGGTGTGTACAAAGGGCAGGGATCGAGTCAACGCCGAAGCTGATGACTCGCGCTTACTAGGAATTCCTCGCTGAAGACCAACAATTGCAATGATCTATCCCCATCACGATGAAATTTTCGAAGATTACCCGGCCTGCCGCCAAGGCTATAGACTCGCTGAATACATCAGTGTAGCGCGGCGCCCCGTAACATCTAAGGGCATCACAGACCTGTTATTGCCTCAAACTTCCGCGGCCTAAACGCCATAGTCCCTCTAAGAAGCTGGCCGTGGAGGGTCACCTCCACATAGCTAGTTAGCAGGCTGAGGTCTCGCTCGCTAACGGAATTAACCAGCACAAATCGCCCACCAACTAAGAACGCCATGCACCACCACCCATAGAATCAAGAAAGAGCTCTCACCACAATCCTTACTATGTCCGACCTGGTAAGTTTCCCCCTGTTGAGTCAAATTAAGCCGCAGGCTCCACTCCCCGTGGTGCCCTTCCTCCACACCTTTTTAAGTTTCAGCCTTGGCACCATACTCCCCGAACCCAAAAAACTTTGATTTCTCATAAGGTGCCGGGCGAGTCCTAAAAGCAACATCCGCCATCCCTGGTCGGCATCGCTTATGGTTGAGACTAGGACGGTATCTGATCGCCTTCGAGCCCCCAACTTTCGCTCTGATTAATGAAAACATCCTTGGCAAATGCTTTTCAGTTGTTCGCCTTTCATAAATCCAAGAATTTCACCTCTGACTATGAAATACTTAATGCCCCCGACCGTCCCCTCGTAATCATTACCCGATCCCGGCGGCCAACACAATAGGGACCGAAATCCTGTGATGTTATCCCATGCTAATGTATCCAGAGCGTAGGCTTGCTTTGAGCACTCTAATTTCTTCAAAGTAACAGCACCGAGGCACGACCCGCCAGTTAAGGCCAGGAGCGATCGCCGTAGAAGGGACGAAGTCGACTGCGCACACCGCCGCGAGGGGACCGACGACCCAACCCAAGGTCCAACTACGAGCTTTTAACCGCAACAACTTAAATATACGCTTATTGAGCTGGAATTACCGCTGCTGCTGGCACCGGACTTGCCCTCCAATGGATCCTCGCTAAGGGATTTAGATTGTACTTATTCCACTACCAGACTCGAGAGCCCGGTATTGTTATTTATTGTCACTACCTCCCCCCCGTGTCGATTGGGTAATTTGCGCCGCCGCTGCCTTCCTTGATGATGTGGTAGCCGCTTCTCAGGCTCCCTCCGAATCGAACCCTAATTCTCCGCCACCCGCCAATACCATGGTAGGCCCCTATCCTACCATCGAAAAGTTGATAGGGCAGAAATTTGAATGATGCGCCGCCGCACGAGAGCCATGCGATCCGCCGAAGTTATCATGAATCATCAAAACAACGGGCAAAGCCCGCTGACCTTTTATCTAATAAATGCATCCCTTCCAGAAGTCGGGTTTGGGGCACGATAGCTCTAGAATTACTACGGTTATCCGAGTAGCAGGTACCATCAAACAAACTATAACTGATTTAATGAGCCATTCGCAGCTTCACAGCCTGAATTTGTTCATACTTACACATGCATGGCTTAATCTTTGAGACAAGCATATGACTACCGGCAGGATCAACCAGGTAGCATCCTCTCGAGAGACCGCGACGCCAACACGCCGATGCGAAAAGGCCAGCACCGGGCCAGGGGCATCGACGGGTCGAAAGCAAAAGTTGGGCGATCAGACTCGCTTATAATCCAACCAAGTCCATCGGACTGCCGCATTCACATGGGTCCATGAACACTGCGGCGTCCCGGGCGCTCCGAGCACACCCGGGCGGAGACTAAGCCGGAGGGGAAAGTAAACGCTGACGCCGATTGCGCCTCGCCTGCACTCGCACGACACGGGTCCGGGCGACGGGTTTCAAAGGGACTATACATCATATGAAGCTGCCCCTTTCGGGAAAAAACACAAGCACCAGGGGAATGCCAGCGACCCAACAAGGCCGCTGGAGGTCCGCGGCAGTGAAGGGAAGACGGCGCGACGAGACGACGGCTCATACGGCCGGAAGCACCACTCGCGCGATGTCCAACGCGGCACCACTCGCGACGCCGCCGCTGTCCGCGACGCCGATGCCCCGCCCGCATGGCGAAGCAGCAAAGGCGCCATAGGCCGCGCACAGCAAGTCAAGATCGGGAGAGGGGCACCGAACGGTCCCGCAGAGAGCGGAAAGATCAAAAACTCGAAGTTGGGCAAAAGGGTCGCTGGGGCCACTTGGGCTTTTTCCCCGCGCTGAAGAGCTGAAGAGCTGAAGGCCATCGCCCAACGGAAGCGAGGGGCAAATGGCCTTTGCACTGCTCACACGCTGAGGGGCAAGCCATTGCACGTAGCGCCGGGGGGGCAACAAGCCCTACCTAGGCGCGCAGAGGGGGGACAGGCCTTTCCCCGAAAGCACGCAGGGGGCCAACAGGCCCAGGCTTACCCCGCCCGCCCAAGCATGCCTCGCAACGCCCTACCGCCGCCCCGCCACAACCGCTCCCACCTATTTAAAATCCCAAAATATATCCCTCAGCCACGCAGAACCGCAAAAGTGTTCTGTACCGCCACCACGAAGTGGGGCCCACACCGCGAGCAGGCACTTAGGAGCGCCTAGCTGACCCCCCCAGGCCAGGGGGGGCAGGCCAGACCCAGCCGCGCGCGCGCCTGGAGTGGCTGCCCAGCCCCCCCCGCGCTGCAAGCAGCCGGGGGGGGGCTCGCCCCATGCGCGCGCGCTAGGGGGGGGCTGGCCTGCCCCACGCGCGCGCGCGCCCGGAGTGGCTGGCCTGCCCCCCGCGCGCAAGCACGCCAAGAGCGGCAGGCCAGCCCCATGCGCGCGCGCCAGGAGGGGCTGGCCTGCCCCAAGCGCGACGCGCCCCTGGTGGGCTGGCCAGCCCCATGCATAATGCGCGCGCGCGCCTGGTGGGGATGGCCTGCCCCTTGCGCCGCAACCCTCCCCGCCGCAACCCGCTCCCGCCTATGGGAAATCCCAAAAATATCCCTCAGCCACGCGGGGTACCGCAAAAGTGTTCTGTACCGTCCACCACGAGGTGGGGCCCACCGCGAGGGGGTTCAAGGTGCGGCGACTGACCCCCGCAAAAGACGCCATGAGCGGCAGGCCAGCCCCCATGCGCGCGCGCCCAGGAGGGGCTGGCGTGTCCAAGCGCGACGCGCCTGGTGGGGCTTGCCAGCCCCATAGCCCGCTACGCGCGCCCTGGGGGGCTGGCCTGCCCCTTGCGCCGCAACCGCAACCCGCTCCCGCCTGGGGAAATCCCAAAAATATCCCTCAGCCACGCGGGTACCGCAAAAGTGTCTGTACCGTCCACCACGCAGGGGGGGCCCACCGCGAGCGGGTTCAAGGTGCGGCGACCTGACCCCCGCGCCCAGGGTGGGGCAGGCTTGCCCCCCCGCGCGCCGGGCTGGTGGGGGCTGGCCTGCCCCAGCGCGCCAGCCACCGGCTGGGCTGGCTGGCCTGCCCCCCCAGCGCGCGCCGCCAGGATGGGCTGGCCTGCCCCTTGGGCGCGCCTGGTGGGGCTGGCCTGCCCGCGCGCGCGTGCCAGGGGGGGGCTGGCCCCCTGCGCGCGCGCGCCTGGTTGGGCAGGTTCGCCCCTGGCGCGCGCGCCAGGAGATGCAGGCCGGCCACTTGCGAGCGCGCGCCCGGTGGGCTGGCCAGGCCCCTGCGCGCGCGCGCCCTGGTGGGGCGGGCTTGCCCCCCTTGCGCGCCACGCCTGCAATGGCTGGCCTGCCCTTTGCGAGCCGCCAGCAGGGGCTGGGCTGCCCCATGCGCGCTGGCGCCCGCAAAGGCAGGCCTGCCCCATGCGCGCGCGCCACTGGGGCTTTCCCCGCCGACCGCAGGTGAGTGCTGCATGAAGCCAGCGCACGCGGCACGGGACGAACGGGA
>JAINDJ010000158.1:7500-15000 GCA_019845555.1 Aristolochia fimbriata | reverse complement strand
GGCAGAAATTTGAATGATGCGTCGCCGCACGAGAGCCATGCGATCCGCCGAAGTTATCATGAATCATCAAAACAACGGGCAAAGCCCGCTGACCTTTTATCTAATAAATGCATCCCTTCCAGAAGTCGGGTTTGGGGCACGATAGCTCTAGAATTACTACGGTTATCCGAAAGTAGCAGGTACCATCAAACAAACTATAACTGATTTAATGAGCCATTCGCAGCTTCACAGCCTGAATTTGTTCATACTTACACATGCATGGCTTAATCTTTGAGACAAGCATATGACTACCGGCAGGATCAACCAGGTAGCATCCTCGAGAGACCGCGACGCCAACACGCCGATGCGAAAAGCGCCAGCACCGGGCCGGGGCATCGACGGTCGAAAGCAAAAGTTGGGCGATCGACTCGCTTTGCGAATCCAACCAAGTCCATCGGACTGCCGCATTCACATGGGTCCATGAACACTGCGGCGTCCGGGCGTTTCCGAGCACACCCGGCGCGGAGACTAAGCCGGAGGGGAAAGTAAACGCTGACGCCTGATTGCGCCCGCCTGCACCCGCACGACACGGGTCCGGGCGACGGGTTTCAAAGGGACTATACATCATATGAAGCTGCCCCTTCGGGAAAAAAACACACAAGCACCAGGGGAATGCCAGCGACCCAACAAGGCCGCTGGAGGTCCGCGGCAAAGAAGGGAAGACGGCGCTGACGAGACGACGGCTCATACGGCCGGAAGCACCACTCACAATGTCCAACGCGGCACCACTCGCGACGCCGCCAAGGTCCGCGACGCCGATGCCCCGCCCGCATGGCGAAGCCAGCAAAAAGCCCATAGGCCGCACAGGCAAGTCAAGATCGGGAGAGGGGCACCGAACGGTCCCGCAGAGAGCGGAAAGATCAAAAAACTCGAAGTTGGGCAAAAGGGTCGCTGGGGCCACTTGGGCCTTTCCCCCGCTGAAAGAGCTGAAGGCCATCGCCCAACGGAAGCGAGGGGCAAATGGCCTTTGCACTGCTCACACGCTGAGGGGCAAGCCATTGCACGAGCGCCGGGGGCAACAAGCCCTACCTAGGCGCCAGCAGGGGGCTTACAGTGCCTTTCCCGAAGCACGCCAGGGGCCAACAGCCCAGCTTACCCCCCGCGTCTGCCTGCCTCGCTCGCAACGCCCCGCCGCCGCCCGCCACAATCCGCTCCCACCTATTTAAAATCCCAAAATATCCCTCAGCCACGCAGAACCAAGCAAAGTGTTCCAGACCGGCCACCACGAGTGGGGGGGTCACCGCGAGCAGGCACTTAGGAGCCTAGCTGACCCCCCCCCCCGGAGGGGCAGGCCAGACCCCAGATCTGGCCACCTGGAGTGGCTGCCCAGCCCCACTGCATGGCTGGCCCTGGTGGGCCTGCCCCATCTTGCAGCAAGGCTGGGGAGGGGCTGGCCTGCCCCATCCTGTGGCCCGACCGGGAGTGGCTGGCCTGCCCCTCTGGCACAAGCAGATCCAAGAGCGGCAGGCCAGCCCCATGCTTGTGCCAGCCAGGGAGGGGCTGGCCTGCCCCGCAACCCGCTCCCCCCCTATGGGAAATCCCAAAATATCCCTCAGCCACGCTGGTACCGCAAAAAGTGTCTCAGACCGGCCACCACGGTGGTGGGGCCCACCGCGAGGGGGCTGAAGGTGCGGCGACCTGACCCCCCGCCGCCGCGCCATGAGGGCAGGCCAGCCCCATCTTGCCCCTGGGGGAGGAGGGGGGCGTGCCCCAAAGCGCCGACGCCTGGTGGGGGTAACGGGTTGGAGATTGCCTAGAACTCTAGCCAAGCTTCCCCACCTGTGCCGCACGCACTAAGTCACGCCTAGCACGCTCAGCCTCCTTCAACACTTTCCCAAGATACTCAAACGGATAGCAAACCTCAAGAGAGGGATGTATGTCAACACCAAGACTGAGAGAGAGAGGGGAGAGCACCAGGGAATGAGGGAATTCTCTATATTGCAGCAGCGGTGAAAAGTACAAATCGAACTAAGTACAAATGAGAGGTTTGTGCCCCTTTTATACCCTAAGGTTACCCCCCTATGTACATGTATTGTAATTAATACATTAAATACACTAAATACACTCTATCCCCTTGATCATGAACCTGGAAGAACCCCTTGAGTTTTGGAGGTCGAGTCCCAAACCGGTTTCCCACCCGACAGGTTTGCCGCCTCGCCCATGACCAGATATTAATGCAGCGGCGTCTGCTGTTGGCGGGTACAAGCAGGCTGTTACTTTACCATCATTGGCCTTGTCCTGCCGCTCCAGCGAGTGATGCTCTGAAGCCAGCCTCATAGCCATCCCGACCAAAATTAAGATCAAAAGCGCCGGATTGCCTTTTATCCCTGCGGCTACGTACATGGGGTTCATTTAAGAACCCCATTAAATTCCCTGTTCCTTTATCATCACCTGCGTCCCCTTGAACAGCCTCCTCCAAGTCCCAAACCGGATCTTCCATCGCCTTGCAAGACCCATGACCACCCAGTGTGTTTGAGGCCCAGCCTTTTTTTTTGCTGTCTTTCCATTCCCCTTTCAAGACTTTGGCCAGCCCGGCACCAGATGGCGCCTTTGTTCTTCTTCCATTTTCGCACGCTACCTGACAGCGCTGAACAAGTCTGAAGCGTGGCGCTCTTTTATCTTCCGTGCCTTCATCGCCAAGACTACGGGTGGCTTTTCATGAAATTGGCCATTGTAGGTGGTCGGCAGCACTCTGCGCCTGCACACTGAGAGCCCTTGGCTGTGGTCGTCGAGGATCTTGGCGCCGCCGGCATATACTCCCCCGCCACATGGCCTGCTAGCCCCTTTGCGGACTCACAAGGACTCCTTCTGCACTTATGCGCTGAAGCCACCAGCATGCTTGTGGGCAATGTCTTGCCCGTTCTTGCACGCCCTGTGCTTGCACAACCATCCTCCTCTGAGTCTGGTTCTTCGACAAAGGGTATCTCCCCTTGTCCCGACCCCATCCTCGCTAGCACCGGGGGTCCAGTTGTCCCCCCCTCGCTAGGGTTCACTTGTACCCACATGCCTTTAACTTGCATGCATGCACTGCAACCCCTTGCAAGCAACTATGCTGTACACACATAGATTTAACCTACGATATCGCCCATACCATTGGTTTTACATAACAAAAGAAGTGCCCCTTACATTCTCCCACACCCATTGTGTCAACGCCCTCGTTGACATGTACAATGAAAAAAAAAGTAAGTACACCTCACGGGCTACAACTATCCCTACTCACTTGACAAGTATAATTGCCCCCATGAATTGATAGTCTTAGCAGCCATGCTGGCCCTCTGCCAGCATATGGTCGCTTTTGCCCCCTCACACCTAGAGACCAGCACATCGATATGCTCCACCAATGTGCTACCATCATTGGGTTTCTCATTGACGCCCTCCTGCTCAATGCATCCGCCACAATGTTGGTTCGCCCGCTTGTACTCCATGCTGAAATCAAACTCAGCCAAGAAGTCTTGCCAACGAGCCTGTTTTGGAGAAAGCTTCTTTTGAGTTAGAAAGTAAGAAGATGCTACATTATCAGTCTTGACCACAAAATTGGCCCCCAACAAGTAATGTCTCCACGCCCTTAGGCAGTGCACCACCGCTGTCATCTCCCTCTCTTGGACAGTGTATCTTCTCTCCGCCTCATTAAGCTTTTTCTGCTTTTCGAGGCCACCCGGGGGTGACCCTCTTGCTCTAGGACTCCTCCTATTGCAAAGTCAGATGCATCCGTTATGCACCTCAAATGGCTTACTGAAGTCTGCTAAACATAGCACTGGTTCTTGCATAATGGCTGCCTTCAGCCGATCAAACGCTGCTTGGCATGCCCCGACCATACCCATGGAGCTTTTTTTCTTGAGAAGCTCGGTAAGAGGACTAGCTATTGCTGAGAAAGAACATATGAACCTTCTATAATAGTTAGCCAAACCAAGAAAACTCCTCAATTCACTTACCCCGTAGGCTCGGGCCAATCGGCTATGCTCTCCACCTTTTGCCATCCATCCATATCGTCCCACTTCCTATCCAATGCCCCAAGAAAGATACTTCACTTAGAGCTTAATGAACACTTCTCCTTCTTTACAAAGAGTGAGTGCTCTCTCAACGTTCCAAACACATGAGCTAAGTGACGTACATGGTCTTCCATTGTTTTGCTATAGATTACAATATCATCCAAGTAGACTACCACAAATTTATCCAAATAAGGCCCCAACACCTTATTCATTAGAGTACAAAAGGTGGCTGGTGCGTTGGTTAAACCGAATGGCATAACTAAGAACTCAAACGCCCCATACCTTGTTACACATGTGGTCTTCCCCTCGTCGCCCTCTGCGATCCGGACTTGGTAATATCCCGACCTCAAATCCAACTTGGTGAACACCGTTGCCTCCCTCAATTGATCAAACAAATCTGAAATCAGAGGAATAGGGTAACGGTTCTTGATTGTCACCTTGTTGAGAGCTCGGTAGTCTATGCACAAACGCATGGATCCATCTTTCTTCTTTTGGAATAGGACTGGAGCCCCATATGGTGCCTTAGAAGGACGAACGAACCCTGCTTCCAAGAGTTCATCTAGCTGCCTCCGCAACTCCTCCAACTCCTTAGGCGCCATACGGTATGGTGCTTTTGCTGGTGGCTTGGAACCTGGTTCCAACTCAATAGCATGATCCACCTCTCTCCTAGGTGGTAGCCGCTTTGGTAATTCTGCAGGAAACACATCTACGTACCTTTGTAGAACTTCAGCAATCCGGGGTGGAATGTGTCTCATTCCTCCCTCCTCATCATCATGACCCCTCACCAGCGTAGCTATGTAAGTGTCATGGCCGTGTTGAAGACCCCTCTTCAACTGCATGGCTGAGAGCATCGAACTCCCAGCACTTGTCGACTGAACTTCCTTCACGTGACATGGCCCTCCCTCATCAAGGATACAAAGCAACCCCAAATAGGGCAGTACAAACCCTTTGCACAAACACAAGAAGTCCATTCCAAGAATGAAGTCAAAATCATCCATATTGACTACGGAGAAGCTCAATTTACCTTCCCACTCCCCCACGACGATTGGTACATCACGAGCAACTCCTCTAATCGCCCTTGCTTCAGAATTGACCGACTTGACAATGCTTCCATCGTCCACCCATGTCAGCCCCAATCTGATAGCTTCCCTAGTAGAGAGAAAGTTGTGTGTTGCACCTGAATCAATCATGGCCTTGGCCTCCTTGCCTCGGACTGTGAGTTTGATGTAAAAGAGCTCTCTCCTTGACCTCCTTGTGCTGCCCTCATTGCCTTGTAAGGCCGCCACCATCTTCAGCGAGCCTATCCTTGCATTGTCACTAGATCCCTCGCTCTTGTCCTCCATCATTGAGTTTAAGAGCTTCTTCCTTGGACAATCCTTCAAGAAGTGGTCACCATCACAAAGAAAGCATTTAGGCTTACCGTCTCCCTTCTTCTTCTTATCGTCTGCCCTCTCTAACTTGCTGTCCTTCTTCTCCCATGGCTTCTTGCCCTTGCTGGTCTTGCTGCTCTTAGAGCTGGAGGTTGAGACCTCGGTCTTCTTCTCATACTCAGTCAGCTTCTCAGCAGTGGAGAGGGCCTCAGCCAATGACTTGACATCCCTCCTCCTTAGCTCTTGCTCAGCCCAAGGCTTGAGTCCATCAAGAAAGGCAAACATCCGATCTTCATCGGTCATGTTAGAGATACTTAGCATAAGAGAAGTAAAACGAGAAACGTACTCCTTTATCCTTCCTGACTGTTTCAAGGCCCTCAACTCCTTGCGAGCCTCAAACTCAGCATTCTCCGGAAAGAATTGCCTTTTCAATTCTGCCTTGTAGTCGATCCAAGACAAAATTGGTGTGGTGCTAGCCTCTCCATCTCCGGTCCTCCGTCTCCACCATAAGATGGCATCGTCCACAAGAAACATAGAGGCACCCATAATCATGTGTTCATCTTCATGAACACCACTGACCGATAGGTATTGCTCTACCTGCCAAAGGAAATTATCGATTACCTTTGGATCTCTTGTGCCATCATAGACTTTAGGCTTCGGCACCTTCAATTTGTCGCTGGAGGATGGCTGAATGGTGGCTGGTGTGGACTCCTCCACAGCAGTAGTCCCGGCCTCTGCTAGGACTGTCCTTTCTCTCCCCACTCTCCCGGGCGGTTTGAGGTAGACCCCCCTTCCTGCCATATACTTCTCCCAAAGACTTACGCGGGCCTAACGCTACTACTTCTCAAAGCAGCGTCTCTTGGGCGCCCTTGACCTCCTCCTTGATCTCCATGCAGTTGCTGGAGAGTTCCTCCTTCCATGCGACAAGAGTTCGGTTAATTTCACTAAGCAATAGATTAGAGACATTACCCGATGGTTCTCCTTGCTCTGTCATGATTCGTTCCTCTCCCTTCATGCCTAAACGTTTGATCGCTCTGATACCAGTTGTAACGGGGTTGGAGATTGCCTAGAACTCTAGCCAAGCTTCCCCACCTCGCCGGCACGCACTAAGTCACGTCTAGCACGTTCAGCCTCCTTCAACACTTTCCCAAGATACTCAAACGGATAGCAAACCTCAAGAGAGGGATGTATGTCAACACCAGTACGAGAGAGAGAGAGGGAGAGCACCAGGGAATGAGGGAATTCTCTATATTGCAGCAGTGAAAAGTACAAATCCGAACTAAGTACAAATGAGAGGTTTGTGCCCCTTTTATACCCTAAGGTTACCCCCCCCTATGTACATGTATTGTAATTAATACATTAAATACACTAAATACACTCTATCCCCTTGATCATGAACCTGGAAGAACCCCTTGAGTTTTGGAGGTCGAGTCCCAAACCGGTTTCCCACCTGAACAGGTTTGCCAGCCGCCATGACCAGGATACGATTAATGCCAAGCGCTGGCTGCTTGACGGGCTGCCAGCGCTTGCTGCAGCATGCGGCCTTATATCATGCCCCATCGCTGTCGCGGCCTGCCGCACTCCCGCTACTTAGCAGCCCTTCTGGCGCCCAGCCCCTCGCCCGTTACCCGCCGCGCCTCTCCTCAGCGTCGTCGCTGGCGGGGGTGCGCCCGCAACCCTGTTCCTGCAAGATCTTGGGCTTCCGGCGTCACCGAACAGTCAGCCCGGTCCCGTTCAAGAAATCCCCATCCAGCCCCAAGCATTTCGCCAGCGGTGCCTGGCGCCTCAGGCGCGCTTTTGGTCTTCACGACTGGCGCACCCTACAGAGTCTGAATGCCCGGCCAGCCCGTCTTTGGTGGATCTTCAGCGCCCTTGACACCTCAGGCCCAGGAGTCTGAAGGTCGCCGGTCGCTTTGATCTTCCTTGCTTCAGCCCCAAGACCTGGCAAGAGCGGTGGGAAGAAGGCCCAGGCAAGCCCGTTGGTGTAAGGCGGCCACTCCAAGACACACCATCTGAGAGCCCCTTATGATGGGTCGATAAGGATCTTGGCTGACCAAAATACCCCGAGGCCACATGGCCTGCTCTCTTTATGCCAAGCCCCA